>CAVLJG010000010.1:15991331-16591331 GCA_963669975.1 Acanthoscelides obtectus
GCATTTTAACATTTTAGAAAGTTGATTTTAACTAGACATATTGGGGCAGGACTTCACTAACATTGGGTCAGAGGGTTAGATGGGAAAATGTAGAATCGAGCTTTCAAAGTAGAATAAAAACCGGTTCCATAGCTAATTTGCGTCATAAGGACTTGAATCAATTTTTAGCAGATTGTGTAGTTGTTTTTTAAAAGGAAAATTAGGAATATTTTGAACACCCATTGTGCGCTCAAAGTAAATACAACATTTTGCGGGGAGTTTATTAGGAAATCGGGGGATAATGAAATTTTGGGAATTAAATATATTAATACTAAAAATCATATTATTGATACATCAACTCAAATAGACGAGTGGTTTAAGATATATATGTGAAAGATAAACTTTTAAACGAATTATCGGAATTTGCTGAAAAGATTCGGGATTTGCGTTAAATAAAATTATTTCCTTAGTTGTTAATATCAGTAAATATCAATTGGGAAACGGTTCATCTTATATTAGACTACCAGAACCGATTATAAGGAAAAATGCTTGTATAAACATTAAAAATATAGATCAAAATTGCTTTTACTGGGCCATTGTAAGCGCTCTTCGGACTCCTAGCAAAAAAAGACATGCAGAACTAACCTCCTCATATCCACACTTTACTGACGTTTTACAAACAGAAAATTTAGATAGTCCTATGCTGCTAACAAAAATTTCAAAATTTGAAAAGATGAATAACATTTCAGTCAATGTTTACGCTTTAGAATTGATCGAAACAGAAAAAAATCATTTTACATAGTAGTACCAGCAAGATTAACGGAAAATAAACGGGATACGCATGTTAATTTACTTTTAGCTCAAAATAAATATTATCCGCGTTTAAATGATTATGATGCTCCTCCACCAGCGCCAGCAAATGAAGATAATGATTCAATCGATGAAATTAAATATCACTATTGTTGGATTAAAAATCTTTCGCGTCTTATTAGTAGCCAGTTAAATAAACATCGTGAGAAAAAATTTATTTGCGATAGATGTCTGAACTATTTCCATCAGCAAATAAATTAGTTGAACATGAAAAACTGTGTTCTAAATTTAATAAATATAAAATTAACCTTCCTAAAGAGAGCTGCGTTGAATTTAAAAACTTTACATACCAACAAAATACTCCTTTTGTTGTTTATGCAGATTTTGAATGTCAATTAGAAAATCATAAAGAAAGTAGCGTCGTAAATTTAACTAAAACCATAAAATATCAAAAACACGTTCCGTATAGTGCTGGTTTCTATGTAAAATGCAGCTATGATGATAGCCTTTCTTATTTCGAGAGCTTTCGAGGTGCAGATTGTATGGATTGGTTTGCAAATCGTATGGCTGGTGTTGCGCAATTTGTAAACTCAAAAATAAAAACAAGCGTACCTATGATTGAAAAATTAGACACATGTAAGGCAACATCATGTCATATTTGCGGTAAGAGATTTTCAAAAACAAAAAAAGACATAATCGTTAGAGATCACAACCATTTCAGTGGAGAGTTCAGAGGTTACGCACACCAAGCATGCAATCTGAACTTTAGAAAATTGTTTGTTGTGCCGGTTATATTCCATAATTTAAGTGGGTACGATAGTCACTTTATGATTTCGAATTTATGTAAAAAAGGTCGCTTAAGTCTACTTCCCATCAACAAAGATAAATACATCTCCTTTACGCTGCACTCAGATGAAAATAACATTAAATTGCGGTTTATAGACTCTTTTCGATTTATGGGGGCGTCTCTTGATGAATTAGCTTCAATTTTAGCAGTATCAGAAAAGAAAATTTTACAAAGGGAATTTCAAAATTTAGATGAAGATAAATTCAAATTATTAACACAGAAAGGAGTTTTCTGTTACGATTACATTGATTCGTTGAAAAAATTAAATGAAACGACTTTGCCCCCAATTGAAAAATTTTACAATAAATTAAACGATGAAAGTGTAAGTGACGAGAAGTATGCTCATGCGCAATCTGTTTGGCAACAGTTTAACATTAAAACATTAGGAGAGTATTCTGATATATATTTAAAAACAGATATTCTGCTTCTTGCCGACGTTTTTGAGCAATTGCGTAAAAAATGTTTCTCCACCTATGGTCTGGATCCTGCGTGGTACTATACAATGCCCGGATATACGTGGGACTGTATGCTCAAATACACTGGGTGTAAGTTAGAACTACTAAAGGATCTAGATATGGTGATGTTTTACGAAAATGCTATAAGAGGTGGAATTTCGGTGTGTAGCAACCGATTTTCGGAGGCCAACAATAAATATATGCCCGAATATGATCCTGAAAAGCCGTCCAAGTACCTTATGTACCTGGATGTGAATAGCTTATATGGGAAGGCTATGCAGCAACCCTTACCCTACGGAGGGTTCAAATGGGTAGATGATGTAACATCGTTTGATGTGATGTCAATACCCGACGACTCTGACGTAGGGTACGTGCTACAAGTCGATCTATCGTACCCACAAGAACTGCACGATAAACACAAAGATTTTCCGTTTGCGGCAGAACGTAGCGTACCACCCAGCGACGGCGGGGTAAAATTGCCGAAATTAATGGCAACACTTACGGATAAAAAAGAGTACACGGTTCACTATAAAAATTTAAAACAAATGCTAGCTAATGGGTTAAAGTTAACGAAAATCCATAAAATTTTACAATTTAAACAAGCAGCCTGGCTGAAACCCTACATCGAGTTGAATACTCGATGTAGAGCTGCAGCCCGGAATGATTTCGAAAAAAATCTTTTTAAATTAATGAATAATGCAGTATTCGGTAAGACCATGGAAAATATACGTAAGCACCGCGTATGTAAAATCGTTAAATCTTGGGGTGGTCGCTATGGGGCAGCAAACTTGATTTCGAGTTTTCGGTTCCACAGTCGCACAATTTTAGAGGAAAATCTGGTGGTTATCGAATTGAACAAGGCTGAAATAACGTTTAACAAACCTCTGTATGTAGGGCAGGCAATTCTAGACCTATCGAAACTAGTCATGTACGATTTTCATTACACCTATATGCTACCAAAAATGGGTGCAGAAAGGTGTAAGCTCATGTACATGGACACAGACAGTTTTATCTACGAATTGCAATGTGAGGATGCATATGAGGAGATCATTAAAGCTGATTCCAGTAAATTTGATACTTCGGATTATCCTGAAAATAACATATATAAAATACTGCGTAAGAACAAAAAGGTGCCGGGTCTAATGAAAGATGAAAATAACGGTAAAATTATGACACATTTTGTTGGACTTCGAAGCAAAATGTATAGTTACAAGGTGCAGGGTGGGAAGGTGGTTAAAAAATCTAAAGGGGTTAAGTACAATGTTGTTAAAAATAAAATTGCATTTGAGGATTATGTTGAATGTTTGAAAGAATTTAAGGAAAAAACAGCTACACAACGCTGTATCAGGTCGTATGCACACAACGTATATTCTGTTGAACAGTCAAAAATTAGTTTAAGTCCGTATGACGACAACGTTATTTAATTCCGAACAGTTTTGACACACTTCCGTGGGGGCATTACAGTATCTTATAATAGCGTTTTTTTTTTGTTATAGATGAATGCCCCAACATTATCAGAGTTAGCTGTTAGAAAAATTTGCGAATCAATAACATCATCAGCAGTAGAATTCATGGAGCAGTCTCCACTACCATGGAAATTAACTACGGAAATTGTGAAACAATTTCCTTTATATAAATGGCACGCTATGATTAAAGAAGCCAAAAATGATCTTGATTCTTCATATACAGGAATTAACTTTATTAGATGTCACAAAGAAATAGATCCAAATTTAATTCACACTATATTAGGAAAATCAGATTGGGGTTATGTTTTGAAGATTATTCTAGTTACTGTCTATGGACAAGTGGATATTGGCTGGACCAATATTACCTACACGTATGTAAAAATTGTTTATCTAAATTTAAAGAAATACATAAAACTTTAAATAAACGTTTATTTGCCTGCTATGACCATTCTCACGAGGTTCACGATGCACATGACATTATTTTGAACGTATACCAAAAAAAGTATAATTGGTGTCACAGCTGCTTTAAAAGCGTAGTGTTTGAACTAAAAGACCAGGAATCTTGCAGAGATGCCTTACATGATAGGTCTAGAAATAACATCCGAATCCGATTTGATGAATCTGATGTAGACAGCGATATTGAGTTTTAAAAAAAAAACATCACAGCAAACAAATTACAAAAAAATATATAAAAAGCGTTCATCCGTCCTCCAGTTTCTCTCTATCTATTGTACTAACATTTATATATATATTTTTTTCAAACATGTATGTAGTACTAACATTTATATATATATATATTTTTTCAAACATGTATGTAATTAGATTTAATAAATGAATATTTATAAAAAGATGTTTTATTGATTTCGTTAGATTTTTCTAGTAAGAAGAGTTCACAACAACAACAACAACAAGATGTCCTGATAGCTTGAGTCGTCAGAGGTGTGCAACATCAGAAGCAATGTTAGTGCGTGGTTGGAGTTCAAAACTTAGCGTGTTCAAAAACAAAAAAAAAAACACGCACACACATAATACTAACATTACTTCTGATGTTGTGGCGCGGTTCTTCGGGCTATCAAGACATCTTTTTGGTATTTTTGAACAAAGTGTGCACGTCACGTGCGTCACGTATCACGTCACGTGCGTCACGTATCACGTCACGTGCGTCACGTATCACGTCACGTGCGTCACGTGTCACGTCACGTGCGTCACGTGTCACGTCACGTACGTCACGTGTCACGTCACGTCACGTGTCACGTTACGTGACGTATATCATAATGAAACGACAGATATGCATTTTTACAAAAACTTTATTAAAATCGTTCAAGATCATTAGCGATCCTATGTCTATAGAAAAATATATGTTGTCCTAACGCTATATGTTGTAAAGTACAGCCTACGAGCTTAAATGTATACAATTTTTGAATAGCATCTGAAAACGTATAATTTTGATCATTAAAACTAGCTCGAACAATCTTAAGCGCATTATAATAATAGCTTGGAAATTCAACAGTTTCTAGCATAGACATATACGGTACTAAAAGTTCATTATTTGCTTCTAAAAGAGCGTTCACGTCCATTTCTGAGAGGTAGAAACTAATGTTGTGCTTGGTTATTTCGAGAATTTTCGTACTATCATAGATTAGTCGTCGAATTCTGCAATAGTCACCGCACTCGATTTCGACAGGATCATACTTGTCAGGAAGGTTCTTCTCCTCCTCCTGCTCCTCCGTCTCCTTCACCGTTACCACATTGAGCTGGGTGATTAATTGTTCCCACTCATAGGAACTGAAAGATAGTTTCAACCGTGATGAGTTCCACACAATTACAGCAGGAGTAAATGATCTCGCTGGGCTTAGACCGCATCCAATTTGGTATGATCCATTTGGAAACTGCGTGTACAGCAGATAATGGTCCTCGTTCTTGGCCGCTTCTTCGTACCTTTCCAGAATAGCATCCAGCTCACGGTCGTAGTTTACAGATGATTCGTGTGAGCTGCTGGTGGTGAGGTCAAACTCGCTGCAACTTGAACCACTAGCACTGGTATCCATTTTTTTTTTACTAGCTGCCTGACTGACTGACTGACTGACTGCAACCGAATGAGAACTCACTTTTAGCAGAAACCCCCCCACCCCATACACCTAGACGATCGCATCATTGTCAATCCAACTATTATGTTTTGCATCAAGGCCAAGCCATTTGACGTACATTTTTTTACCTTTACGACGTAAAACTTTTTCAACTAAATAAACATCTGGATTGGCTGTTTTCTGTAATTCTTCGTCATAAAAGGCTCCTTTGATCGGTGCACCTTGCATATCTTCGAGCATGTACGTTGCAGGGTTGGTAATATTAATTTTAGTAACTTTAAATAATTCCGTTGTCCAGCTTGGAACGTATCCCTTGTCGAATAGCATTTTGGTTTTGCTGATGCGTACAATGTCACCAACTTTAAACTTACGCGGGCCCGCGATTTTTAAATGAGTATATTTTCGATTTAAGATACATTTTTCGTTGGATTTATTAATTTGTGATGGTTTACATCCGATGGTTTGATGACGTGTTCCATTGTATTCATTGGTAATGCTTTGTAATATATCAATCCATTTATACGATCCCATTAAGCTAAAGTATTTGTAAAGTTTATTTTTCAACGTCCTTATGGCTCTTTCAGCAATGGCCGCTTTCTTGATGCTATATGTACTATAATGATTAATATCATGCTTCTTCATTAAAGTTTGAAATTTACTATTGTAAAATTCTTTACCTTGATCAGATTGTAGATTTTTCGGCGTACGTTCCGTATGTGCGAGGATATCCGAAAACGCACGAGTTATCTCCTCACCCGTCTTTGTCTTTAACGGTCTAGTCCACATAAACTTGGAAAAAGAATCGATTACGACGAGAATTAATTTGAAATTTTTATTTTGATGAGCATAAGGTCGCATTTCAGCCAAGTCCGTCTGCCATAAATCGTCTAAGCCTTTAATGATGGTACGTCGTCTTAGATAATTTTTTCGAGCAGGCTTGTGCAGCTCGTTAACTAGTTGTAGCTTCTCCTTGGCGTACGTCATCATGTTTTAACGCTTTAAATTGTTGTTCCATCGGCTTTATACGCTTAGCAAGATCGAATGTTTTCAATGATATATATGATGTGCGTCCTTGCAAAAGTTGTAATTCATTCAATGATATTTTTCCTTATTGGAGTCAAATCGGTATGAGACTTAATTGTAGCCAACTCCTGTTCTATTCTTGTTGTTATATTTGCAATAGAGTCATCTACATATTTTTTTGTTGCCATATGTTTACCAGAAGTAGGCGGATTTCTCGAAATAAACTCTGTTATTTGATCTGTTTTTGCTGTTATTTTTTTTAAATCAATCACTGAAGTATCTACGTATTTTTTAGTTGCCGCATCTGAATTATCTGTGGGATCTTTTATATTACACAACTTTACGTTCTTGAAGTCAACATTTCCATCAGAAGTATGGGGTAGTGTTAACTTTGGCGGTGTACGCATATACGGAAGTGTCTTTTGTTTATCAAAGCGACGTCCGAATTTATCAAGACTCATCGTGTAAATGAAAGACCAAGGAACTAGATTACTGTATTATATTAGCTTCTTTTAGCTCGTTGAGGATGGCTACTATTTCATTATCATGCGACGTATTGCCAGCTTCCTGAGATGCCATAAGGAGTTTAAGTCGATCGATTAATTCATTGGGATCATCCCAGTACACGTATTCGATTGGTTCCTCGTTGTATGTCAAGTAATCACCGATACCTTTTCCTGTTGGCGGTTTTGATGTTGATGATGTTGTTGTTGTTGTTGTTGAGGGAGTGGATCTTGTTAATGATCGACTAAGTGGACTACGTATTTTTGTAGATGTTGATCGTGTGACAATTGTACCTTTATTTTTCTGCACATCTTTAAAGAGAGGCTTAATAATGTGATTATATTTAAATCCTGTCGAACCTTTTAGGCGTCCAAGCGAATCTAAATGAACACCGGTACTTTGCAATAGATTTTTATAGGGTTGTAAATCTGCATCTGCATAGTTTGGGTCATTATAGAATAAAAGTTGATACAGCCCAGGTGTGCCACGAAACCATGTACCTGCTAAGTTTGTCCCCTCAGGTAATATCTGTATTTGGCCAGTCGCTCTATCAAATTTAATTCGGCGTTTACCTAACATCCAACCAATGTTGTCGGTATATATAGGTCCATAATTTTTATCAATTTTATCGTTTTGTGTCCAAAAATCTTGTAAATAATTATGGCTTATTGGGGGATATTGATCTAAGTATTCTTCTATTGCTTCTTGTGAAAAATCAGCAGGACGCATTTCTTCAGGTAGTGGTGGTGTTTCAGGTCTCGGCGGTATATTACCTTGTTCATCAGTTGAAGCCACGTCTTCTAAATTGAGATAGTTTGGGTTCTGTGTGAATACATCATCATCATCATCATCATCATCCTGTTTCAATTTTTCCTCTTTTTTAATAATAAATGAAGGATGCTGCTGAGTCTTAGCTATTTGCTTAAGAGGTTCAGATATTGGTTTGAAAAGTTTTCTAATAGATTCATCTTCTGCAGTTCGACCTAACTTTAAAGTAAGATACTTTTTACGTATAGCTCGAGCAAGTTCTGCGATCTTTCTTTTATGACTAGCAACGGCAACTTGGTCCTTTGACATCATGTTACTGAATGATGGCGTACATGATAAGCCTACAATTTTATGTACTTATCAAATCCTACTCTGTATCGACCATAATTAAGAGGAAAGTCTTTAACAATAACTAACGTACCGTACTTTTCTGCCCAACATTCCGAACACATCTTTTTGAATTCATCAAAAGTAACATCTGGAGATACATGCTCATCAAATATATGTTTTAGATTAATTTCATCCTGCTTAAATAGTACTATAATGTTACAGTTGTCTCGTATGAGCTGTTTTGGAATTTTAGAGTATGTTTGGCAGAGATATGCAGCATCGATATCTTTATGACGACACATGGAGTAATACTCTCGAATTTTCTGCTGACCGTCACACGACACGTCGTCAAATATAAATATAGAGCTATTTTTAGCCTTACTTGGACTTATAATTTCCTCGTTATCCTTAAATGGGAAATAGCCAACACCCTTAGCAGCGGAAATCACTTCTTGAAGCAGTTGATACTTTGGTTGATACAACGATTTTGAATAAACGTAAACATTTTTAAACTTAGCACCGTTTGGATGGAAAAGCAGCGCCAGCATTACGTTCGTTTTTCCACATCCGCTTGGTCCGCAGATGATAGCGCGAAACGAATTCGGTAACAATTTACCATGTTTACTATGTTGAGTTTTTGCTGTAAAATCCAAGTTATCAATGGGTAATGACTGCTCTTGTTGAACAACCTTCATCGTGTGGCGTTCGAATAAGGAATGTGTAAAAGTATATATGTAGATATTGCTAACGCATCATCAACAGTTCTCATGTTAACGTACAAGGGTGAAGGTGTTGTAAACTCTCTGATAAATAATCTTCCGATAGAACTCCACGTACCTTCGTATCAGTTCCTGGGACGTAAGTGTGCGACAGATTAGGATATTTTTTTTTTCATTCTCACACATGTATATGTATATTTTCAGCGGGGACTAAATTAAAGAAGAGGTTAGCACGAGGAGATCCTGGAAAGAACCCATTGGATCGTGCTGCAAGAGACCACGATATTGCATACGCCTTATACAAAAATTTGAAAGACAGGCACAAAGCTGATTGGATTCTTGAGAACCGAGCCTGGGAACGTGTAAAAGCACCTGACGCTTCACTAGGAGAAAAGACTGCAGCTTGGCTAACAACCACCGCAATGAAAGTTAAGCGAAAATTGGGTATGGGGCAGAAGAAATCATCTTTTCGACGAGGTGTTCTCACGAAAATCACAAAGTCCTTGAAGAAAAATGCTCCCACCACCACGACATTAAAAAAGTCTGCATTGGTTGCTCTTAAAGCGGCAAGATTAGCGGTGAAGAGTGCAGGTGGAAAACATAAAGTTCGACTACCGAGAATAATTCCGATCGAAGGCAAATCTGGGGGATTCCTACCCTTGATCCCCCTTTTCGCCGGATTAAGTGCCTTGGGGGCGCTCGCAGGGGGAGCTGCAGGTGTGGCCAAAACGGTCGTTGATGCCAAGAATGCACAAAAGAAATTGGAGGAAGACCATCGCCATAACAAAGCTATGGAGTCTTTGGGCAAAGGATTGTATTTGAGAAAAAATGCTAAAGGTGGTTATGGGTTGTACCTCAAAAAAAAAACTCAAAAAAACTAAACATCAAGCTACCCAAGAAAGCGCTTTATGATTATGAAATAAAGCAATATGCGAAGCTCTTGAACATACCTCATTTCCGAGGTGTCTTCATGCGTGACACTTTACCACGAGACGGTCCACGTAAAAGAGAATGCGCCGTCGTGAACTTAGATATTTCACAAAACAACGGAACTCATTGGGTAGCTTATAAAAAGATAAACAACAACGTTGAGTATTTCGATTCATTTGGTAACCTGAAGCCTCCACAGGAACTTGTTCGATATCTGAAAAACGCTAAAATTTTCTACAACAACGATCCTTACCAAACTTATAATCAAGTTAATTGCGGACAATTGTGTTTGAAATTTCTAAACAATAACAACAACAACAACGATGGATAATAAAACATTATCGGAATTTACATTAGAAGAGTTTGAGAAGAATATTCCGCCGCTGGAATATTTAATAAGCAATGTGAGACCTGCAGAATTATTGAGTATATGGCACAAACTGCCTGCAGAATACACATCCAATTTTGATCTTCAAATACGACTTCCATGCTATGTTCACTACAACAGACCTGATTGGACAACACATTGGGATGGACCGGCTACTGCTCAAGCAAATTGTTATTTCTGTAAATTATCCATTCGAAAATAAACAAAAAAAAAAAACTTGAATAAATGCTTAGTACACAGCTATATTTTTTCATTCATCATGTCGCAGTTGTTGAGAGTCAATAGCACTACTCATATATTTTCATTTCGTCCTTCAACACCGATAGTGTTGGATCCGAAAAAAGATTATGAATTGGCGCTTAGGTCTTTTACTTCATACAATTCCATACCGAATATTGAAAAAGGAGATAAATTTTATTATATCGACCGGATAGGTGGTGGTGGTGGTCAATTAAAAGTCATCGAGTTTCCGACAGGTTGTTATGAAATTACCGACATAGAAACATTTATACGAACGCAAATGAATCTTGAAAATGAAGTTGCTCCTCCGGATGATTATTTTTCTCTAAAACCTAACAATAATACACTGCAATGTGAAATCTTTAGCAAGTATTATAAAATAGTTTTTACAGAACCGAATAATCTTGGACATCTATTGGGATTCTCGAAAAAAGTTCTTAATCCTGGTCAAAAGCATTCTTCTGATTTACCTGTAAACATAATAAAAGTATCAACCATACACTTTGATGCTAACATTACGTCGGGAGCCTTTGACGGAGACACGCCTGCACACACGATCTACGAATTTGCTGTGACAGCCGATCCTGGATACGCTATAGTCGAAACACCTGTAAATTTACTATATCTACCTGTTATACCGAAACAAGAAATAACCAACATCACAGTGTTGGCTTTAGATCAAGACGGTCGTCCTGTAAACTTTCAAGGTGAAACTAGTACTCTTGTGTTGGAGTTGAGAGCGAAGCGCAGATGGGATTAGTGATTATAAGACATAGTGGTGCTTCCAAGGCAACTTCAGTATTACCCCAAGCACCTAAGCGACGACATCTACTACTAACTACATCAAATATCCTGTTTCTACGCTCACTTGGATATCATGTCAACAACAACAAGAATCATGTACAAAAAGAGAAAAACTGAGGAGGCAGCAGCAGCAGCATCACATACTTCTCCGATGTTTGATCTATATCGATCTCCAGCATTCGATGAATCTATTCGCAAGGCTGAGTATAGATCTTATACGCCGTTCATCAAGTCATTTAATTGTAATGATGTTGTGGAATTTAGCATCAATCAAGTAGATTCGTTCTTTGCAATGAACGCTTCCCTTCTATCTATCAAAGGAAAAGTTGAAATAACTGGAGGAGGAGGAGCAGGAGATGTATCTTTAGCTCCAAACTTTGGTGCCTTCCTATTTGACTCTTGCACTTACAGTGAATCCGCTAGAGAAGTTGAAACAGTACGTGATCCTGGTATTGTAAGTACTGTCCGAGCTTACGTATGTTACAGTGAGGAAGACTCAAATCATATGGCTATAGCTGGATGGAACTATCCTTCAACACCTATAATGGCGTCAACACATAACAAGTCTTTTAGCTTGCTAATGCCGCTTAAACATATTTTCAACATTTTCAATGATTATCCTATGATTACGTGTGGCAGACAAACTCTCAGATTTGTGAGAGCTAGAAACGATAACGATTGTATCATTATCAAGGAAAAAACTGGAACGACGACGACAGCGAAAATAACTATTGAAAGCATGGAACTGAAAATCAAACATATTTACCCGAGTGATGATGTGAAAGAACAACTTTTGAAAGCTATTCAAACTGATAAGCCGATACTTATACCGTTTAGAAAATGGGATCTGAATGAACTGCCTGCAATTACCGCAGATGCGAGAAGAGAAATATGGTCAGTTAAAACTAGCACCGCAATCGAAAGACCACGTTTCATTATAGTATGTTTCCAAACCGGTAAACGTGACGTCGCAACCTCAGACCCTACCCTGTTTGATCACGTGAATGCTGCTAGTATTCGAGTATCTTTAAATGGTGAATACTATCCCAACGAACGTATGCAATTGGACTTTGCAAACAATCACTTTACTGAAGCTCATTTCAACTATAGCGACTTTCAAACCAGCTATACAACTTCTTCTTCTCCTCTGAAGAGATGTCTTTTAGATTATACCGCTTTTAAAAATCGCGCTTTGTTTGTTATTGACTGTTCCAAACAAGAGGAAACCATGAAATCATCAACTGTTGATGTTAGATTGGATATCGAAGCCGATACTGGCTTTCCAACCAACACCAAGGCCTACTGCATCATTATACATGACTGCTTAATCGAGTACTTCCCCCTCACCGAAGTTATTAAAACCATCTCGTAAGCAACGAAGGACTCTCAGTTCCGCATCAGACATCATGAGGATCGCGTTTGTTGACATTCAAGGCTTTACAGTTGACGGATTATTCGTACCTAAAGAACTATGTATCGAAATTGGTTTCAAGAAAAGTCATTACATCTTTACACCTCCGCAACCTTTTTCTACATTAAATACTAAAGACAAGAAAACTGTCGCTTACTTGGAGAAGAATTTCCATGGGCTTAAATATTCTTCCGGCGACGTTAAATATTCCAAGTTAAATGAAATAATTAAAAATAAGGTGATATATGCGGCTGACTATGTCTACGTTCGTGGAGAACAGAAAGCAAACTTTTTACTCAAGAAATGTCACATTTTTGGTGTTTTTCCCAACATTATTGATGTTTGCAAGTATGATGGTACACCGTGTGCTACTGGAAACTTTGTTGCTGATTCCAATCCATGCCACACCAACGGACAATTTTCCTGTACCCAGAGAAATGTTGAACGTCTACGCCACTGGTTTTCAAATATCATATTACCTATGTAGTTTTTTTCTATTTTCAATAAAATATTAAACGTATTATTGTAGTTTTATTGAAAATACCTCTGGTTTGCGAAATAATTGTCAGAATGTCTATACTATTTTCATTTTGAACGGTATCATCCTGTATAATAATAACAGTACATCGTATACAGGTTATGAGACATTCTGACCGACCGACCGACCGACCAGAGGAGCCCACCACGCTATTTAGGTCACGCCTTGCTATATACGATTTAACGATATACCGTCGGTCCATCGATCCGCTATTTTTCGATGCACCCCTGTATACACGTTGCCCCCCGTAATCCACGCCAACACCAGACAGGTGCGACATCGGCGCCATCTATGCGCGAGATGCCCAACCCATCAATGGCAGCTGTCCAATGACGCATAGATTCCGTTAGGTTTGTACACCGCCAAACAAATCTACGCCATTTATGCGCGAGATGCTCAACCCATCAATGACAGGTGTCCAATGACGTATGACAGATGACGTGTAACGCCATCTATGCGTGAGATGCCCAATGACGCATGACAGGTGTCCAATGACACACAGATTCCGTTTGGTTTGACAGCGCCATCTAGCGGCGGAATCCCCAACTCATGAATTTCGATTACAGATTCCGTCCAACAACCTGTCAATGGCGCGCGACGCCAGCGCCTCTGGTGGCGGATTTTGGAAGTTTTGAGACCGAATCCCCATAAGACATCTACTTCCCTCGTAAACAGGGTGGCCCATCCATGTGTGGACGGAATATTACTCATTTAGAAATACATTTTGGGAAAATCTATTTATGGCATGTTATACATGACATTTGAGGGCACATTTCTAACATATTGGTCATTATACAGGGTGTCCCAGCACTCCAAATTTCAAAATGGCGGGGTTGCCGAAGTGGGGGGGCTTTTCTAGACAAAACACCTTATATCTCAGTAGCTATTTACCATAACCCCATAGTATGTTATATCAATTTTCTTCGTTTGAATTGGTTTATCCAAATATGCAATAAAATTTGAGGCATTCTATTTGAAAAATCACAACTTTGAATATGTAGGTCGAAATTGGGACACCCTGTGTAATGACCAATACTTTAGAAATGTGCCTTCAAATTTCATGTATCACATGCCATAAATAGATTTCCCCAAAATGCATCTGTTTATGAGTAATATTCCGTCCACACATGAATGGGCCACCCTGTATAGTTATGAACCAATTGATTGAGTTTTGAAGGCTGTTAATATGTTTTCATCATACACCTCAATCAAAGAGGGCATTCGAGAAAAATAACCCATTTAAGGCGCTGGATGTGAATCACATATGCTTAATGTATGACTTAAATTCGCTGCTTTGTTTGACGGGATTTCAAAAAATACTCATTCAGCCTTGTTGTTATGAAGTTCTTTGTAAGAAATCATACCCAAACCCTTGCCAAATCTGCCTGAACTCTATAGAACACCGCGGTATTCGTATTTATCGCCATTTCCATCGGATCAAGCACCATCTGAGCAGCTGTGAGGTGGTATCTGGCATTCGCCCATTTGCTTTGCGCCAAAAACAGTGAAGCCAGCCTGTAACACCTAACTGCCCATTGAATTGGGTCACCATCGATCGTATCCAACTCCTTTTGGAGACTTCTGTGGACCATGTCTGCGTACTGGTCGGTCAGACCCAGTTTTCCGTAAATCCAACCAAGCATTTGCATGTTGTTGATCACCAGTTTGTGGATTTTAGAATTTGCAATGGCTTGGTCAACTTGGTTGTTTGAAAACAGATCATCAGTGCTGTAGATCAAAGGTTCTATTTTCAGCTCGGCGTTTACTATGCTTTCTAGAAGGTTTTTTGCTTGGTCAAGATCGCATGTCCTTGAGAGGACGTAGGAAAGGTAGTTTACAATTCTTAGGTATAAAAAATGTATCTGAGGATGGTCTGAGCGGTCTTTAATGATGGAAAGACCTTTCTCCAGGAATTCTTTGCAGGGTCCGAACTGGTTTTTGCTTAGACACATCTTGGCCTTTTCGTATAAAACCGATGCTTTCATAGACAGCAGTTTCATATATTCCGAAGAGTCTTCTTCGGCTTGTTCCAAAAACTGGTCTATCATCGATTCTGTGAAAGAAAAATGGCTTAACTTTGTTTCATTCAGATAAAAAATCAGATGTACCTGAATTATTTTGGGCAGGTTCAACGTCAGTGGTAGACCGACATTTATGATATTCTTTCTTCAGTTCTGCCAAAACTTCCTTGGTTAGCACTCCCATTTTTGGGATCGAACTCGTATTTTGCAAAATGACACTATAAATTTTTTAACTATCCAGAATGACAGCTACCGGAGTATAATAGCAGGTGTTTAAAACATATAGAGCGTGACGTAGTTTTATTTTGCATTTAAAAAAATAAAACATCTCCTCTATAGTAACTTTCCCATAGTTGTCTTGTCTGGTCAAACTTATGCTTGACTGGCACACTTTGAGAGAGTCCGGTACGCAAGTAAAACTGGGCAATCAAAATACTATAAAAATTTCGATGCCCTTACTAACTCACACAGTATTTTATAAAAACGGAAAGTATGATTTTAGCACATGTGAGATTGTCAATACAAATTCTGAAACTTATGACCATCACGTGGCTCTTTCTTTATCTCGTCGAGTTTTCTCTCGACAATAATTTAGCGTTGGTAGATATACGGCAAGGTTCAAATTTAGCTGACGTCATAATGTGTACGAGAGAGAAGCGTGCAATATGAGTGCGCCGATGGCAACGAGCTGCGTCCGTGTCCTCGTCACTCGAGTTGCTAGGAAACGAGGTGCTTCTATCTCTTTCTAACATACGTATTGCACGCTTGTCTCTCTCGCAGTGGTATATGGATTTCACTGTAAGACTTGGTTCGGTGTGGTAAGGGGACCTGTCTATATTTATTTGCTCTTGTCCAATCTCCTTTTATTCACAGAGTTGTCAGATATCATGATCCCTATTGTTAGTTGTTCGCAGTATTATTATTTATCCTAACGCAAATAGAATGCTATTTCACGAGAGTATAGGATATTTTAGCAAAGAACTACCAAACAGAGCATGCGCAGATCGTAATTACCGTTCCAACAGAAAATGGAGTTGATTCCATAACTGGCGGTTCTCTGTTCCAACAAATTCCGAACTGATGGTTCTGAGAGAGAAGAAAGTTCGGATTTGATAGCACATGCGCATTCACAAAATAAATGACATCGATGACGTTCATAGCTGGGAAGCTGGATTTCATGGCTACGATTTTGTGCTTTTTCTAATCTTCTCACATACCATACCTAAGACTAACCGCTCAGTACCGCTTTTATTACACATATTAAAAAAAAATTGGTGGCAACGAAGAGATTACTTTGGATAATGACTACCCCAGACGACTCGAGCAGTCTTTGAAAAGGTAAACGTCAACGTCTTATAAAAAAATCTGTAACTTTAAGAAAGGATAGCGGCAACACTGCCACCCCGCTCAGTGCGCATGCGACTAGCGACTACTCTACCACCAACAGCAACGGTGTGCGCTTCTTCCTGTCGGAACAGGTATAGTCTAGTCTTTTATGGTCTAGTCTAGTGTCTAAATTCTGTACTAGGGTGGAGTCCGCAACAAAATTTGGATGAGAAGTGAAGAAGCGGGTTTTGTTGATCTGGTTGGTATTAACGTTATTTTCTATGTTCTATTGTTTTTTAATTTTCCACGCATAAGCCAGAAAATTAATTTCTGTTTGTTTTTAACTTTTATACTATAACTATAAAAGAATCGTGTCTAAAAAATGACAAACGGAAAAATAGAAATTTAATATAATATCAATTACGAAGTTTTTGGTCCATGCTCCAGCTATCATGTTTTTCTCGTGATTAAGAATTTTATTTTGATTTACATTCAGTTTTATACTTTATAGAAGTCGTAACATATTTGTTATTGTTATTTTTTTTATGAAGATGTATTTTTTGTTGTTTTGTCTGACATTGTTATGTAGAGAAGTATGTGATAGATTATATTATTTTGCATTTTTGTTTAAATATATGAAGATTGGGAGAGCTTGGTTTGCTTTATTTACCCTTTGATTTCGTATGATTCAAAATTAAAAAAAAATGTATGTACGTATTTTCTACAGAAATTACTGTAACAAATTCATATGTCTGCATATGTCCTTGATTTTAATGTTAAATCATTATAACACTTCAGTACGTCACACTGAGAATTTACTTTCCATTTGACCCCTCCCAGACTGAAATCCTGGGAGCGCCACTGTAACTTAGAGTTGTTAATATTCTACTGAATTTCATCCTCTGCTACTGTAGCTGAGTATAGTTCCTCTGAATGTAAAACGATTAATTATTCCAGCTCTAAAATATTTCACCAAGCTATACTCATCTCTGGTTGAATCAGCCATTCAGCCAAGTGGATCCCCCATTTTTTTTTTAATTTTCAGTACATCACGAAACAAATTATCTCAAATTCTACGTCTAGCATAAGGAATCTTTACGACTTTAAATTTTACTTCAAATTTCAACAGATTAGTTCGGGACTAGTTCTGAACTGTACTACATCGGGCATGCGCAGTAAAATAATTCTGTATTGTTCCGAACTAGTGCGGAGCTGCTTCTTGTAACAAGCCTATACTCCACATTATCTAAAGCCAAAATCACTGAAGACGACCCTGGCAATTTTTGAATTTGAGTAGATGGCTCTGCCTGGAAGTGTCACGTTCACGTTGACACTTTACAGGTTAACAGCTGATAAACACAGCTGTTGCGTGTGATTTATGTTAATATCTTCTAATGTGTACTTTCTTGAAAATAGTGTACTTTGTTCAATCTAATCGGATTACTTCATAAAATTAGAGGAATTTGTGACACACAAGTGCGTTTTATCAAACTTTCTTATACAATGTAAAGACTTTTATTTAATCGTAATCGTATGCAGCAGTTTTATCACTATTGTCTCGATAGATGTTAAATTTGAGTACCAGCATAATTTTATTAGTGATAACTGAATTATGTGATAAGTATCATATAGGGGTTGAGTGTTGAGAGAAACGTAAACTTCTGAAGTACATCATTTAAAAGGTGACAATGGAAGGTGAAGATTCCTCAATTCATGATGCAGGAACAGCAGAATCTCAAGAAAATTTCGTAGATGCAGATAGTTTGCCCCCAGGATGTTACAATTGGTTTTGCCATCCTGCAGGGAGATGCCACAGGTTTATTGCCCTCATTTTTATGTGCTTTTTAGGATTTGGTAAGGTTTTAACTAATTTCATTTTGAATATTGACCTTTCATCTAGCATACATATTTTCAGCATCTCAAATTTGTTAGAATAAGAAACAAATTATGCTGCCTGTAGCATACATTTTTAGCAAAATATGTATTTTCGTTTCACATTCATTTGAAATAGCACAATAGCTATCATACTATATTTCTTATTCTAGAGAATAATATGTTTTTAGTAGAATAAAAAACTGATCAACAGTATTTTTCACCCACTGTAGAACCACCTTCAATAAATGCTTCCACATGTTATTGAAGCAAGATTCATGTAAAGAAAATACGTTATTTATTATCAGTGAAGCAAAATAATATGAACTACTTAAAAACAGATAGCTTAATGAACTGAATATTGCCTGAATGAAATGAAGTATCGTTTATTAATTTTTTTATGATTTTATGTATTATGATGCATATAAAAATCTGTAATTATTATTTATGTTATATGATATATGAACAAGGAATGCATATCTGAGAATAGCTGTTGTAAAACCAATAATTGGTATTATAAAATCAGAATAGTTGTTTCCTTTATTTGCATTATCTGTATCCAAAATGGGCAAAAAATCTGGCACTTATCACATTTGTTTACATTGACTAAATGGTTATGAAATATCGAAAGCAGGTCAATTATACAAATGTTGAATATATTAATTTATTATTTTATAATTATTGCACTTAACTGAAAAATTGAACATATCAGGGAAAGAGCATCAATTGATTTACTTGGTTTCTTTATGATGCATTTTCTTTGATCAAATCCATTTCCCAATATTAGAACATAATACATGCATGATCTATCATATATATTCTCAGAATATCCCTGTAGGAATAGGGCATAGAAAGTGTTCTCATAAAACAAATTTCAAGAAATCATTTGCATTTGAACATCTGCATATAGGAAACTCTCCTATCTCATCTCATGATGATAGAGATTGGTTTGTCATCTTATCTGTCAATTAAGAAAAACAAACATAAGTTTGTGTCCATCCGTTGATCAGAAATCAACAACACAACACTTACATGATTGAACTGAAAATTTTCGAGTATCCACTGAGTGCCAAGCTACTTTGTTTTAATTTTTATTTTATCAGCTCTGGATACTCTTCAAAAGGAAAACAAAGTTATTCGAAATTATGGCACATTGTTCACAGTCCTGCATTTTTTTCTCGGTTTTCTAACAATTCCATAATTTTTCAGTGTACATCACATCTTGCTTGTTTTGAAGACATTAAGCTTAATAGTATATGAGAATGTTAGGAACCTTCAAAATAATAAATCAGTTGTTTGTGAAATCTAGAGTTGACTTACTTGATGCAAAGTTCACTCAAAATACTGCTATGTTAAATTTACTTATGCTCCAAAAACAATGTGACAGATATCTCTAATGCTGTTACTAAAATTTCAGGACCTTCTGGAAAGTCAAAAAACAAAGTTTGAGGAATTTTTATTTTCTTTTTTTCTGCCTGTACCTCCGCAATCGATTTTCAAAAATCACAAAGCTTCATAATCTAACTGGTTCTTGCCATGTTATAGCGGGGCCAACAGACTGACTGTCAGACGCAAATGAGTTTCATGGTTTCATTTTGGAAAGTTTTCTCGTCAATTGGCGTAGGGGATAAAAGGAAACAAAAAAAGAGCTACAGTTGGTTGAAATATATATTTCTTCTCATTCTAATAATTTTGATGTTCGTTAACTTTATGACTTGCATCGGCCGGCCTTCATCGGCACTTGAACATTTATATCGGCAGATTAGGTAGATACGAATATGCCGATGCCGGTATAACTTACGAGGCCTGTAAATTAAGTGATGACACTGATTTTTTTAATTTTTTTATCCAAATATAATTACAATTTGATATGGTCACCCTCAAAATAACGTTCGTCTGAAGCCACACAACACTCGAGTTGGTTCTTCCACTCCTCAGAGCAGTGCTGGAACTCCGATACTGGAATCCTTCAGCTGGTCGGTTACAGCCGTTTGAATGTTTTCGACTTCCTCAAAGTAAAAGTGAGGTGGATCGAAGAAACTGGCCAAGGTTGAAGCAAAACTTTCACAAAAAAATCGCTACGGACAACCAAATAACTCGAGCTAGTTCAAACTTGCACTGAAGGCGGATCATATGTTCCACTGTCTCCCCTCCAAGGCCGGCGCCTCCAGTGTTGCCAGATCGAACGCTACGTTGTTAGTTTCATCACTTAAAGTACAGACCTTGTATTGGTATCAGTCCCTACTACCAATCATTTTATCGTTTAACGAAGCTGTGCATCATTTCAAAAGTGCTTACAGAGATCTTGGGTGGTAATTATTCTTGTTACTACTTATCTTTACTTGCAGTTAGCTTGTTAGTTGCACAAATTAGCTTAGACTTACACTTAACTAGCTGTTACCTGCGACGTCGTTCCCATAACATTGTTTTAAAATATTCAAAATGTCAATATCAACACAGATTGAACCAAATTTTACATTGTAAAAATATCTGCCTACTCTCCAGTTAGAAGAAGTAAATATGTATAAAATTGTGACAGCCCTTAAATTCCTGTTCTACCAATATTAGGTATCTAGCAGAAATATTCAAAAACGACGGCAGAAGGAGACGTGTCTGCTACATTAATAAACGACAGATAACCTCATCTTAGCTTGTCGCTATCTGCATAATCAACTCATGCAAAAAAAGTTACTACCAGGACTCACTAGAGGGGACATCTAGAAATAGAAAACAAATCGCATCATGTACACATCATACTCAGTATATCATTAGTTTTGCAACTACTCGAAACTAATGGTAACTTTTGTAGTGAAATTATTTTTTATTCTATACTTCCTCTACTCTAGGTTCAATGCAATACCGTTTCATTCGTTTTTTACATCTTTCAGGATCGTATTTTTGTTATGATAACCCTGGAGCATTGATAGACGACATGAAAAAGGATCTCAATATTACAAACGCTGAATATTCTATATTATATTCCATATATTCATGGCCAAATGTGGTACTATGTTTTTTAGGAGGATTTTTAATAGACAGGTACTTAAATCAAACATTCCTATATTTGGTTGTCTTACTGATTAAACCATTTTTTCTAGTGTATTTGGAATTCGTCTAGGAGCCATTATTTATTCAGCTTTCACATTAGGAGGACATGCAATTTTTGCATTAGGCGCATATTGTAAAACATATTGGCTCATGGTATTAGGACGATTCATATTCGGGTAAATAATAATTATAATAAAGGTCTTTATTGGAATACAAAATGTACATCATGTACGTCTTTTTCCTGATAGGCTGCGTCTAGATAAATCTATTACACTCAACCTTAATAAAAGATGACTTGCGGTGCAAATGTTGTTGGCACAAAAAAAGTCCGTTAGAATATTACAGTGCAATGGAAAGTTTAAAGGTTTTGAATTTTACTTGTCAAAAATATTCGATACCAACGTTTCCTAGTATTCGTTAAAAAGAAGTTAATCACCACTCAAGAAACACATGACGTACTTTTGTACTTTTTGTAACGCGGTAATCTAAAAGGGTAGATAAAATTTATTCATATTCAAATTAAGTTTCTATCTGGCATCAAAAATTTGACTGTCCCTTTTATAACTTCATCGAGTTGAACTTTTCGAAATGAAAATTATGTTTTGTACTACCTCCTAAAATATTCATACAGAAAACATTATACCTTTTCAGTATTGGAGGAGAATCATTAGCTGTTGCTCAGAACAACTATGCTGTACTGTGGTTCAGTGGGAAAGAGTTGAACATGGTATTTGGGTTACAGCTCAGCTTTTCACGAGTTGGTAGCACTGCTAATTTTTTAGCAATGGAGCCTTTATATAAGTGGGTCCACAATATGGGTATAAGTGGACACCAGTTACTTGGGATAGTATTATTCATAGGTAAGTAATGGCAGGTTGAATAAGTTAATCAATGGTATTGGGTTGAGATCATGATTGTTATATTTGTAACACTCTTAAACATTCAGTTCTGTATGAGCTTGGAATATTAGACAAAAGAAGTATAATAATAAATAAATATCTCAAAGGCTAAGGGCAGGTTTACTATTACTATCTAAAACTGTAATGACTCATCGATGTTCACGTGAACACCACTTAACTACCAGTAGTCGGCTGTTCATAGGCGGAGTATGAATGTTTAACATGGGTGAACTAGATTTGTCACATGCTCACTAAAGAGTGGTTTGAAACATATTGTAAGTCAAAAATTTGGGAATTACCTTTATTCATCGTCGCTTCCACTTACATCTGACAGTAATAAACTGTCGCTATCGCTTTCCTCGTTGAAATTGACTATAACTGGCTCTATGATGGTGTCGATGTGGTGGTCAAGCTGCCACATTTTTGTTTCTTCCTTCACAACATGACGGATAGGATTCTGCCAAGCTTCGGGCGTTACTAGCTGTATGGAAGTCTCAAGTAAAACCTTAACGTCTGGTAATTTGAAGGTTGTGTTATGGCGCGCAATATAACCCTTCACTTGAGCCCAGATGAGCTCTATTGGGTTCAGTTCACAGTGGTAGGGCGGTAACCGCAGCACAGTGACACCACATTGTGCTGTTTAATTTTTTCATACAATTCCGCTTTCACACATGAATCATCAAACAGGATTCCTTTTTCGCGCAACCATTGCTGCATGTCACTTTTTCGAGATCCCATAGTCGGTACACGTTCGGCTCGACGACTATGGTAGGAAGCATTATCCATGACGATCACAGAGTTGGGCTCAACTCGCTGAAGCACCCCTTGAAACCAGCTCTCGAAGCAGCTGGCATTCATTTCGTCATTGTAATCACCTCCTTTCTTAGAGACGAAAATGAAGTCACACTCTTCTAAAAAGCCACTATCGCTACCAATATGAGTTACGATCAATCTTTGACCTTTCCCTGACGGTCCACGAAGACCTTTTGACAAACCTTCAATGCTTGCTTGTCGGTTACTCACTACGTTTTTGTCTATCCAGGTTTTTTAACTGTGTGACCTGCATTTACCCATGTCTCGTCCAAATAATAGATTTTTCTGCTTTGTCGCCTATATTCAATCATTTCGCGTAGGTATTTTCGACGCCAGGCGACTATTTCAGGTCTCTCTATCAATACTGACTTCCGATTACGCATTTCGTAACGAAAATTAATTTCGTGCAGGCATTTCCTCATTACCTCGACGCTCTTTTGGGGTATAATTTCATTTTCCTTGATCGCTGCATGTAGAGCCTTGAGGGTTGGTATCTCATTCCTAAAGAAGAATGAATGTACGGTTCGCCTTAACGCCATTTTGCTATCGTCATCCAATTTAACGGCCTTTCGTCCATTCAAATTAAACTTTGGATCAGTAGTAGCTCCAGTTTTCTTCTTTTCATGCACCACCCTGCGAATGGCCCACTCTGGAACGCCTGTCATACTTTCACAACGCGCGAGTGCATCTCCCTGCGACATAGTTCTGTTCAGATAATTGAACACGTTGAGCACGATTTCTTTCGCGTCCCTCTTCAGTGCTTTACGAAGCCGTCTACTTGTTCCCTGGCTTTCAGTACTTCCACTCGTGCCATTTGTACTCTCCATGGTTAAGTATAACCAAAACACTAACCACAGAAACCACAACAATAACAATCACACAACAATTCTTATAAAAACACACAATATGCGATCGCTCAACGAAACACGTTCCAATGCGTTGCCGACGCCTATGAGTCTGCCGGTCGAGGCGCGTCTTTGATTTCATTGGTTCTACCGGCGGAGAACAATCAGCCATTATTTCCATCTCTGTCTGTGCTGTTGACCACCGCAAAGCCACAGAAACGACATATGTCGTACGCTATACGGCTGTACTGGAAGGAAGCCGGGATCAAGCTCTGATCACGTGTTGATCACGCGTATGAGTCATTACAGTTTTAAATAGTTGTAGTATAGTTGGTGTCTTTATTATAGGTTGCTTTTTGGCGTATAACAAAATTCCATAATATCAATGGAAACAGTAGCCAATAAATTATGCTGTTTTCTAGATTGAAATCACTATTTTCAGCTGGCACAACTTGCGTGTTTTCACTTATATGTGGGCTGATCCTAGGAGCATTAGATAGAAGGGCTGAAAGGATTTTATCCAGGAGTAACAATACCTCAGGCGAGGTGGTGCGATTGAGTGACGTTAAAAATTTCAAAGCACCGTTTTGGCTAATAACTGTTATTTGTGTTACGTATTACGTGGCAATTTTCCCTTTTGTCACCTATGCAAAGTGAGTATTAATTTTTCTATAAATCAGAGACATTTTTTTGGATCATTTAGCTTATATAACGAGACGATATCTTAGTTGTTGTTTCTGTGGCGTCTCCCTCTTGTAATGACACTAAGTCGCATCAAAAATAATATATAATCTTTCAGGGAATTTTTCATAGAACGTTTCCATATGGCGTCGGAAGATGCCAATGTCGTGAGCAGTTTAATCTACACAATTTCAATGGTGGCATCGCCTATTTTGGGTTTTCTAATTGACATGACTGGAAGAAATATTGCTTGGATTTTAGGAGCGATACCTATAACCATGCTTGCACATATCCTACTTACTTTTACGGTGCTGAATCCGTATGTTGGAGTGGTGAGTTGTTTCTGTTATAAATTCAAGCAATAGCTGCCGCGCATATAATTTATTATCTACTTTTTGTGTTTACCCGGTAGTGCCGGCTATTTTCTGTTTGAGAGCTGCGCCGTTGCTGTAACAATTTGATTTGTAAAGATATCCTGCTTACTTGTGTATTAATGACAGCCAGACTAACGAAAGTGAATTACATAGTTTTCTTGTGGCGTCGCGATTATGATAATGACTCAAGTTTATTAACCGACACTCATGTTTAATGTAAAATTTTACACTTTTTTATTTTCCAGGTTATTATGGGTATTGCATATTCTGCCTTGGCCAGCAGTTTGTGGCCTTTGGTCTCTCTTATTATTCCAGATTATCAGCTTGGAACTGCATACGGAGTGTAAGTTTCATTACATATTTTGTTCATTATATATTACGAGGGTGGTCCCAGAAGTACCCGGCCTGACCTAGAGATGGCGATAGTTGCTTGAAAAATATCATTATATTAGAAAGTATGCAACCTATAAAGCATATGTGTCAAGTTTGAAGACACCACGTTGTTTAGTATTTGTTTGGCAGCCATCAATACTGAACGTTTTCAGTGAATTTGTAAAAATGGAGAAAATTGGTCATCGTTATGTGGTACTTTTATTTCAAAGGCCTCGGCCCAACCAATATAAAAGCTGAACTGGATTCTACTCTGGGTGAGTCTGCTCCTTCGTTTACAACAGTAAAATATTGGGTAGCAGAGTTTAAACGAGGCCGTATGAGCTGCCAAGACGAGCATCGCAGTGGTCGACCAAATGAGGTGACGACCCCAGAAATGGTGAAGAAAATTCACAAAGCGGTACTGAATGATCGACCACTGAAAGTGCGCGAGCTAGCAGTCATAGTAGGCATTTCACAAAGTGCGGTTCATCGCTTATTATCTGAAAGTTTGGACATGAGAAAGCTGTGTGCAAGATATGTGCCGCGACTGCTCACAATCGAGCAAAAACAGTGTTGTGAAGATGTTTCAATTGAGTGTTTAGCGAAGTTTCACAGCAACAAAGCAGCATTTTTGCGTCGTTTCATAACCATGGACGAAACATGGGTCCATCTCTTCGCACTCGAGACAAAAGAACAATCAAAACAATGGACTCAAAAGGGACAATCGGCTCCAAGGAAGGCGAAGACCGTTTCATCTGCAGGCAAGGTTATGGCGTCGGTTTTTTGGGATGCGCGTGGGATAATTTTCATTAAACATCTTGAAAAAGGTGAAACTATCAACGGCGAGTATTATGCGAACTTATTGCAACGTTTGAGCGATGAAATCAAGCAAAAACGGCCGCATTTGGTTAAGAAGAAAGTGTTGTTTCATCAAGACAATGCACCAGCTCAAAAATCCGTTATTGCAATGGCCAAAATTAACGAATTAAAGTTTGAATTGCTACCTCACGCACCCTATTCATCAGATTCAGCCCCCTCGGATTATTTTCTGTTTCCAAACTTGAAAAAATGGCTCAGTGGTCAAAGATTTTCCAACGATGAAGAAGTGATGTCGGCAGTTAATGGCTATTTTGAGGAGCAAGACAGTTCTTATTATAAGAAGCGTATTGAATATCGCTGGGAAAAGTGTATAGAGCTCAAAGGAAATTATGTTGAAAAATAAATACATTTTTTTACAAAAATTTTGTGTTTTCTTCGTTGGGTCGGGTACTTCTTGGACCACCCTCGTACATATGATAGATTGAATGATTTCTATTACTTTTCTATACATTTTATAGTATTTTTAGGGCATGCATAATAGTTTTATTATGTGGCATGGTCATTTGTAACCCTTTTATTTCCTTGTCATTTCTACATTTTTTATCATTGTAAATAGCTTGTATTTTCACTACAAAATTCTGAAGGTTCAAGTCACTGCTTATGTAAAGGTAATTAGAACTGTTATCTTTCATGCTAATCATGCAACCGTCCGCTAGCCATCGAATATTCCCCATTGTTTGATACAATGTAAACATACTGAAGTGCGAGGTACTCAATACCGGATTACGTGACGTATCTCATATTCTTCTTATTAATTTCAATGTCAACATGCCACGCGTTACGTTTTTATATAATGTATAATATTTATTCAAATAGGTTTACATTTTTTTTTGAGAAATAAACTATATAAGGAATCTTACTATGTTGTTCCTGGTCACTTGATATTTGCTAATAACTGCCCAACCGCAAAACATTGCAAAACTTTGATTTCGAACAATGTGTATAATATAAAGGCTCAATAAGAGCGCCGGATTCAAGAAAAACACAATTTCTTTTCGAATTAAGCGAGTATTTTTATTTCAACATGAAGAGGAATAGTTGCGATTAAGCATGAAATAGGATATCAGGTAAATGGCCACCACGAAACCTCTGGCACATGGTTCAGTCTTTTCTTAAAATTCTGGATAACTTTTTCGCACAACTGTGGCTCTGTTTCGTCGATAACGCGCCGTATCTATTCTTTAAGGCGTTCAACTATTTTCCTTCCATAGCCCCAGAGGAAGAACTCCATGGGCGTTAGATCGCACGATCTTGGCTGTTGTTTCCAAACTTTTGTCCGCCGACGCATCCGAGACAGAGAAACAACCGCCCGTCTCTCAAATCGCGAAAGAAACCTGGAGAAGAAGTTTCCGAGCCCTCCTCAGTCGCTTGTCCGTAATGCCAAATTTTGCGGCCTGGTCAAGTTTCTGTGGCCACTCAATCATGCTATGTTTATTAATCTATTGTAAATCTAGCTACTTTTGGTATTTGATATAACATTTTGTTTTTAGATGTCAAGCAATTCAAAATCTGGGTCTAGCTGTGATAAATATCGTAACTGGTGTTATTGTTGACAAATATGGATTTGTGGCCTTAGAAATATTCTTCCTCTGTTGCCTGTCGGGTATGTCAGTATATATAAATTCATATCTATTCCTTAGTGATACAGATCACCTCATAAAACATAATATTAATTTACTGTACAGTTCAAGAATGCAAAGGAAAATATGGTCTGGTTGTCAGTAAAATAATGTTTCATGTTTTTCGTCGATAATGATATACCTCGTACAAGTATATATTTCTTATCAAGTATTGTCGTATAGAATATTGTTTGTACTGTAATTCAAGGAGAAATATTTATCAATAACAAAGTTTTAATAATTGGTACTAAAATTTTAAAGTAGTTTCCTAAACGTTTATTATCATTGTAGCGGCACTTCTCTCTACAATGGGTATGGCAATAATGGACAAAATGCAAAATGGCACTCTTAATATGTCAAGAGCACAAAGGCAAAGGCATCAACAGAGCATTATGTAAGTATGAATACATGTAAGCAGTTTCCATTTTTTTGTCCACCTAACTTCCTGAATGCCCAGTATGTATTTCAAGACGTACATACAAAGTTATAAAGATATATTTGTTTTCCTTGTGAATTTATTTGTTTTGGTCCTCTATTTTCTAAAAAAATTGTAGCATTATGATTTTATGCGAGTTTATTCCATATGTAAGTAATTACTTTCGGGTCTAATCATATTAGAGGAAAATACCCCTGGTTTGCGAAATAATTGTAAAGTCTGGTTTCATTGCTGCAAGTTATTCAAGGGGTATTTGAAACTTGGACGCATAAACGGAGTACACCAATTTTCGTGGGAAAACTTTTTATTCGACAACAAAGAATGAGAAAACGTGTTTTTTGGGTTTCAATCGAAAGTTTTGGTAGGGACGAAAAAACTCTGCAAATGAGATTTTTGAATAGTTATGAGACCTACATAATAAGATCACACGTAAAAAGATCCGACTAATAGCAAAAATGTTATGACCGAAAACCGAGGAAAAATGCAGCGTTTGGCACTTGTTGGTAATGCGACGATAGTTTCACGCAGATACTTGAAATTCTTCAAATTCGTACGATTCATACTTCTAAATAACCACAACAAAATTGGAATAGATTGGTCAAGTAGTTTATTGAGCAATATACAGGGTCGTTCAAAGGCCATTTAATAGCACAATACACGAGTTTACCTGGCCGATATGAATCACAAACTATTCCGAAAGATAAATGTTATTTTTATACGAAAAGCAAAGGGTTACGTTTTTTTTCTTCTAAACAAATTCAAACATTTCATATTTGTGAGTAATTGCAATAAAAGGTGATAGACACATCCGCTTTGTCTTAAAATGTGTATAATATCGTATGTTTTTCTAATATCGTGGCGCATTTGTTCAATTACTCACAAATACGGAATGTTTGAATTTGTTTAGAAGAAAAAAGCATAACCCTTTGTTTTTCACATAAAAATATTTACCTTTCGGAATGGTTTGTGATTCATATCAGCAAGGTAAACTCATGTATTTTGCTATTAAAAACTACTTGACCAATCTAGTCCAATTTTTTTGTGGCAATTTAGAAGTATTAATCCTACGGGTTCGAAGAATTTCAAATATCTGCGGGAAACCATCGTTGCATTACCAACAAGTGCCAGAACCTGCAGTTTGCCTCGTTTTTCGGCCATAACGTTTTTGCTGTTAGTCGGATCTTTTTACGTATGGTCGCAGTTCGTAAGTCTCACAAATACTTAGAAATCTTATTTGAACAGATTTTTTGTTCCCGCCAACACGTTCGATTGAATCCCAAAAAAAAAACGTTTTCTCATTCTTTGTTGTGAATAAAAAGTTTTCCCACAACGAAAATTGATGATACTCCTACGGGTTCGTGTGATAAAACACGTTTGGCAGATTGATTGTTTAAAAGATTTGAAATTTCATATTTCACAAGACCAGTCAGTGGCAGTTTTCAAAGCTAAATTAATGATCATTATAGTCTTTATACGTTTTTGACTGATTATGATTTTGTTTGATTTATGAAATCTCGGAGTTTTAAGCTATCCGGCCTTTTGAAGATATTTGTAGTGTACTCGCACATTGTATTAATATAAACGTCTTCAACACCTTATGAGGTTTCCCTGTCTTCTTTTTCTAGTATTATTTCAATTTTATAGTTTGTAAGTGTGCTAATATTTAACTGGCAGCTAATAAAAATACCAATTGTAAAAATACTAATAATATTAACATAAATTTACAGGACACCAGTCAAAGAATGAGGGGATGTCGAATTTTAAGTATTTCCATGATTCTAAGCCGATCATGGTACCTCACCACGTTATGTGGCATAAGTTAAATTATTTATTAAAGAAAAATAGACTTACTGTGTTTTATTTTGTGCTATTTAAATGTGATTGATATTTTTTTATTTATTCATAAGCTGAGGCATAGAACATCGTTAAAGAGAAGTATACTAGCTAGCTAAAATTAATTATAAAAGAAATATACAATTACGTAGATTTTTATAAACTACTAAGAATTCATATGCCTTCACAATCATAAACAAAAACAATATATTCAATTGCAGCAATTTTCCATTTAGTCAATGTTATCAATAATATGATCTTTGATGTGTAATATTGCAACTGTTACATATTTTTTTCATGCAGCATTGAATGAATTGCTGGTGCATGAAGGTGTAAGGTCTTCTCTATATATTGGTATGTCACTCTCCGGTCTTCGTCAAGCATTTTCCTCACAGCAGCAATGTTTTCCTCTGTTCGCGGCATCCCTACCCTCTCAGCGTCCTCCAGAGTGAACTTGCCCCTTTGGAATTCTCCGTACCTCCTAAATATAGTCGTGCGATGAGGACAATCATTCTTTAATGCAAGCGTCACTTCTTCTAAGCACTGGTCTATGCTTGACCACGCGTGAAGTTATACCGTATACCGTAAACCTGCCCTTATCTCACTACCCTTTGTATTAGGTTGGCTATCTCCAGGTAGAACGTGTTAATCAATGACAACGTTTACTGATACCTATGTATTATTGCGTAGTGTAACACAAATCAAGTGACAGCTCGCACACTTGAGCGACGCGAAGCGAAGAGACGTGTGTCATGTTTGACACGTACAAATGATAATGACGCGGCGGTTTTGTTCCCATCATGTATGTGCACGTTAACAGTTGCAAACTTGGATAGAGCGTTATACTATAGTTGTAGACGAACGGTGTGAGCCGAGGTGATACTCAGATATCTGGGCTGCTGCTAGTAAGTAGCATAAACAGTAGAAAGTTATCATCATTGTTCGGGTTCTACATAGAACTATCCCAGAACTGTTTTGATTCTGCAAGTAGCCAATCGCAACTGCCAGTTCCGACATCCCGAGAGTCCACCTCGCTTCTGCAGAACAGCAGGGTTATTACGTAAAAAACGTAGATAATGTCAAAAAACGACAATGTCACTTTTCAATTTACGTAATACTCCTGCGGTTCTGGGATAGTTCTCCTGAACAAGCTATCGTACTTTTAATAGTGTCTACGATCGAAGGCGATTGTCTAGCCTTGAAGAGACAGTTTATGACTGATATGGTTTAGTATCATGTTCCCGAAAAAAAAATTTCACAGTCCGTTTGTCGTATTTTCGATGTCAGCGCCATCTCTAGGACGTAGTGCATTGGCCCATATGGCTTTAATATGGTATGGTGGTAGGTATATAATAAGCTATAACAAAATCACTCACATGACGGAATTAAGATTCGATTACGCTGGTCAGTAACTATCTATCGAATTTAGGTAGTTACAGTGTTGAGTGACTAGGAGCCAAGCCTATACGTTTAGTGCATACTTTTGTCTAATTTCCCTATCATTGCTTACCAAAGTGACAAACTAATACATCGGCGTACATTTTTTTCTCTGGAGATGATACTCAAGTAGCCAATCGTATTGAGTGTACTCACGTTCAGCAGGAAAAAAATCTGTGATGTGAATCGCTCAGTTATTGTTAATAAACAGGCATAAATTAAATAAGGCAAAGAAAGGGAAGTAGATATTTATTAACGGTACAGCATACGAACGATTTTGCTTAATTCGTGATTTTGGAAGGTGAAATTGCATCAAACAGCAGGAATGATGGCATACCTGATACTAGAAATAGTGAGACACCTTGCTTGAATTCTACTCGGTTTTTCTAAATAGTGCTATTATATCAGTAACATGTTTCATCGTTTAAAAATATTTGGAAGTAATTTAATTTGGTATTCATAGTTTTTTTATAATGAGAATCTTTCCTAAGAACTTTTAGATCTGAAATTGAAGTAGACTTAGAGTTTCGGATGGCCCTTTTCAGTAAAGATAAAAACATTTTTGTTTCTCTCTCAACATTTGGCATTTTTAAATGTTGTTAAGGATACAATTATGTTAGCAAACCTTAGATTGGTACTGTGTGCTCAAATAAACAAGAAGCGGAATGAAAACATCAAAAATTACCTCACAACTCTCCAAGTAAAACCTCGCACTTTCGCAACGCCGATGACTATAATGTATTAGCTTATACACTTATTGATAAAAAGGTCTCAGTTTAAAATGCTTTTCGCATTCCACAGAAGCCTTCACAATTTTCGGCAATTATCTGGAACACAAGCACTTTTATGTGTTTTCGCAAATAAATACGAATTTAATGTGAAATGTCAACTATTGTTAAACTGGTGCCTTAAACCTAACTGACTTGTAGTATGAACTTCTAACCTGACTGACTATGTAATCTTGGTTGCAAACAAATTGTAAATTCGTTGCTTGATACTGATTCAGAATTCTAAATTGATCACATTGGCATACTCTTTGATAAGATCATGTTATATCAAATCTGTGTATTTATCCATTGAAGATTGAAGTATATGATATCTCAGAAAGGTATATTTCCATAGCGTGATATGCGACAGATTTTTTTTGCATTCTAAATACTCAAAATGTAATTACAGAAAAAAGTAATAGTTTTTACGAACGATTCGAAAGCAAGTAGTGGAATTCCATTTAGTAATTATACCTTTTTTTCAGTATATCAGGAGCGCTGGAAAGGGAAAAACTACTTGCCGGAGGAGGGGAGTCGTCAACTGATATGTACGATTCCACTGCTGACTTACCTGCGAACAACAGGTATTTATTAAAAGTTACTTCTTTCTTTACGTCGCTTTCTTGGGAGAAAATAGTCATCCAGTGGAGGCGTTGGGCGTCGGCGACTTCCTATGGCCTTCTTTATGTAATGAATTTTTCTATATATTTTGTCGTTTCCCTGCACGAAGGACATGGTCATGCTCAAGGGTAAATGCATTTTGCGGTGTCCAAAATAGGGGTTTCATTTGGGAAAACTCCTCAAATGTCCTTCTGAAGGTCACAGTCAAGGTCACTTTCAAAATCGCCAATAAATGAATCTTTGCAAACCTTACATTTTTATCTAGGAACTTTTTGAAGACCCTGTATATTTCTGCGGATAAAACCATGCCTATTAACCTTCCTCGGGTTTCCTTTAGAAAATGTACAAATGTATACGTCTCTCCGTATTATGGTTCACACGTGATGCTGACACACTGGTCAGACATTCACATTTATATAGCTGAGTCATTTATTCTAACAGCTTGTAGAACTCGACAAAAGAAGTTGATATATCAAAAATCACCTATATAAAAGTTGCATTATAAAAGAAATAGTAAGTAAAAGATTCGAATTTTAAAAAATAAGAATCTTTTAAGATTTCATTTTAAATAAATGACTCAACATATAAAACACCTGTATAGATAGATGTTGTAGGTTTTTACTAGTATCTGATCTGATTTGTGGTTTATTTGGATAGTAAAAAACAAAAGTCAAGAATTATAACATAACCAAATCATTTTAAAGTAAAGTAAGTTAAAAGAAATGACTCAACATAGAAAAAACCTGTATAGATAGAAGTTGTAGTAGGTTTCTACTAGCTTCTGATTTGATTTGTGGTTTATTTAGATAGTAAAAGACAAAAGTCAAGAATTATAATATAACCGAATCATTTTACAGTAAAGTAAGTTAAAATAAATGACTCAACATAGAAAACACCTGTATAGATAGATCTTATAGGGTTCTACTAGCATCTGATTTGATTTGTGGTTTATTTAGGTAGTAAAATACAAAAGTCAAGAATTATAATATAACCAAATCATTTTACACTATAATTATTAATTTTTACAGCTCTCAGCCTTCAACATAAGCCGAAGATGATAGTCATGGACGAGTGTTGCATCAAGCTGTATCTGAAGACATATTAACTTGTTTTTCTTCAACTACCTTCAAACCCCATTTAATTTGGTCAGAGGACAGGTTTTGATCAAATTATGTGCTTATGTAATGAACTTTTTCCATCAAAACTTACTGTGTCTGACCATAGATCAAACTGTTCCATGTCTTCAGAATATGTGGTCTCATACACTTACATCTAGCAAATACTTCAATTGTGATATGAATGTATCAAAAATTATACGTAACGATTTAGAAATGTCAATTGTTATTTTTATAAGACCTATTGCTTGCTGTGTATACTGTTGAGTACAAATAGCAAGTACATATTTCTCGAAGTAAATTTCCGAATCATTATTTAAGTATAACTTATTGTCGATAGTTTGTATAGAAGGTACATTATAATTTTCTGTATCGAAGGTTAAGTTTTTAACTATCGCATTCATTCCATTTTGTACAGGCTCGCATATCCTTTTTGTTAATATAACAATAATACTGAACAAAACGTTATATGGACTGCATACAGATATATATAGATTGTTGAAATTATTAATATATTTTATTTGTACCATTCAATATTTCACAATAAATTAATGTTTTATGTTATGGGATACAGAACTGAACACATTATTTTATCAGCGTTATAGGAAAGTGAATGAAGCTAAGTTGTTCTAACGAGAGATCAAGGTATTTAGTTTGAATAGAGATATTGGAATAGATATCTAACAATTCTCAGACCCATTTCGCATTGCACATTAGATAAACTTTTATAGATAGATAAAGGTTTCAGAGATTTAGTGAAACTGGAACTTTAAATTTACATTTTTAAATTGCTACTTTTGATAAATTGCAATTGCAATATATGGTATTTGTCCTACAAACAAATTTACATATTGAATTCTCGAATGCAATAAATTGTGACATGGTTGGAGCAACTTTTCTCAATGTTATTTTTGGTGATTTGTCATTGACATTTATCGCTTCATTTTCTACACAAATACTCCTTGTTGACCAGTCTGTACTTTTGTGAGAAATCTGCTCTAAGTAAGAATTTGTTTTAATACAAGAGGTATTGAGACAGTATAGTGCAAACTATGTAATTAATGTTTATATATATATTTTAGTAGTTAAGTGAAACTAATTAAAAAATAAATATAGTATACATACGTTAAATGGTTTTTCTGACCAGTTTTATCCACTTTTTGATAGGTACAATATTGAAATAATCTATTCTATATCCCCCAATCTTAGAATTTACAGATTGATTTTACGTTTCCATCTAGCTTTCGTATAGAGGCGTATTCAATACAGGTATTACGTGGAATTTCCATTTTTTTTCTTATATTTCGCAAAAAATGTATATTCTCGGAACGATTTTTCTCATGTGCACATGCGTATTGAAGATGGTTCTCGATGCTTTCGTCTGCCACCTTTAACGTGGCCTAACCTTAAATCATGATCCCTGAATAATAAATGAGGCCTTTGAGCTGGTCAGAATACGTTCACTAAGGATACGACTGGCGACAATGATTGGTCAAATAACCATTTTAAGGTTAGAAAAAAGGCGCAGTCCCCACGCAACTCTATCATCATTCCATAAGGGATTAGATTCGGCACAAGTTAGTCCTTCTTATAAAAAGAAATTGGCTACGAACATGTATAACAAAGGAATTAAATGGATCATACAATCGGTATATAGTCTAACTATGCGATCTAGACTACCCCCCGACCAACAGTATCGCACCGCACGGGTATTACATATCTCGAAAAGCGACATTATGCCAATTTTTGTTGACATTATATTGGTTTTTGTGACATTATGTAGGTTTTTCTACAAGATGTCAACTTGAGGCCGTATCGTCAGTCGTCCATACAGTTTGTACGACGCCTTTATGGCCTCCTTGATTTTCATAGTTCTCTACTGCTCCGTGTCAGCGCTCTATTCTGAGGTTATGTCACAAATATCTATTTGCATCAAATTGTTCATGCTTTTGATTCATATAATCTGTTTTATCAGCCTGAAATTTCCTACCATTCAAAAAGCAAACATTACTTCACAATAGGAGAGCGCTAACGCTGACACGGAACAGTAGAGATCTAGAAATAACCCAGCCTTTCTGAAGGTGAGAAAATACTATGAAAATCAAAAAGACCATAAAGGCGTCTCACAATAATTGTAGGAACGACTGACGATACGGCACTTAGTACTAGCTGATGGACATGTTGTAAATTCGTTTTGTAGTTGTACGTGTTGTTTAAACGATATGAGGGTTCAGTCGTTCAGTTATCAATTTTTGGCTCTGATGTGCATTACTGCAGGTACCAGCAATGCATAGGTGCATAGTGAGGATTTGTGTGTTAATAATATGTGTGATGATAATTCCATTGGATTCTTGTCTCAAATACACTTACTTGAGATTCAAAGCTAGACATTTGTTGCGCATCCAGTGTTTCTTATCCATTCTGGAAATTACAAATGGAAATTTGCTGAATTTCAAAAATGAGAGAGCTAAGAAATAATTATATTTACTGTACACTGGCGAATTACACGCCATATACATGATAATCGTAATTACACACAACGCAGGCGCGATGGTGATTTTCCGTAATTCACCTCGAAGTTTTTGAAAACACAAAAAGTCGTAATTAATAACTTTGAACATAACCTAACTTCAGAAAGGACAACATATAAATAATCCGTCGGGCACAGCTAATATACTTCACTGGCAGCATATTCAGTAATGATTTTCTAACACAGCAAATATCACTGATATTATACTTATGCAGACCCATACATACAATCATCCAGATGCGATCTTGCTATTCAACCTTCTTCTCAAAGATGAAAACTATAGACTTTTCGGCTTCACAAAGCATCTGCAACCAACAATGCGTGTAGACGTGTAGTTGAGCCATTCCTCCATACATGGACGCTCACAACGATCCTAGTGAGCAAACGTGGAATGACTGTTTTGCACCCTGAAAACTATCCAGTCTGTGAGATGACGTTTTATAGGTTTTTGGGGCTGGAAATTTTTCTACCTCAGTGGAACTTCTAGAATTTATCATATTATTGCTCCTTAGATCCATTGTGCGCTATCTGGTCAATGCCAGCGTGAAAAAAAAAACATGGTAAATGCTCAGAAAGGCAATATTTTATTAAACGAGAACAAAATAAGTACGTCGTATTTACTATTAACTAGTGTAATGATATAAAAGATTAAAACATAAAAAACTTAATTGCTCTGTTAACCGAAAAAAAAGTTAGTTAGTATGCCTCTGTCGCCATGATGTGTCATAAAGTAACACATAGGCCGCTTTACACGTACGGTTTTTCTGTCAGTTTTTGGCGCATATACGACAGTTCTCTTGGTCCAACACTTAAGTGCAAATGTTCGGTTACTGATGCGTGGAACGTCGTGTGGAGCGCCATAACGGAACGCAGATGTGGACCGCGCGCCGGCCAGCATTTGCACAAACACGTTTGCACGCGGAAGCCCGGTACCTGGGTTTCTGGTGCACTCTGTTGAAATTTGAAATATTATAATGGCGTGGACGAGGGACAACTTGGAAAAATTTATTGGTATATACTGGTTGTTAGGGAAATAATATTCGTAACTTTAAGAGGTGATTCCTTGCATTATTCTAAGCAAACAAGTTCATTATAACTTATGTCCGAAAATCAATCGCTTTCGTAAATAATTAAATTTTCTCAAACATTCGGCAACGCTGCAACGCAACCGCGATACGAGCGCTCGACGACCGCAACTTATTCATGACTAAAAAGAAATAAATTCAGCATTTTCTTGCTCCGATACGGCTGATTTTCGGACATAGGTTATAATGAACTTTTTTGCTTAGAATAATGCAAGGAATCACCTCTTGAAGTTACAAAAATTATTTCCCTAATACCCTGTATATAGGGACCATCCTTGCTTACGGAACGTAAAAAGCGAATACTATAAAAACAAAAACTTAAAAAACACTGTTTATCACGAATTAGTACAATTTTTAAAAGAAAACGTTCTTCGTGCCCGTTTTTCTCACAAAACCTTCTTTTATTTTGGTTTCCCTGTTAAAATATACGTATATTGCAGTTCAAGCTATCGCCTGGTCTCTTCACTTTTTTCTTAAATATGTTGTAGAAAATGGCGCGTCGCGCTGGAGTCATCAACCAGTTAGAAATCTAACGCGCCACTCCAAAACTGCGGGGTTTTGGGTTTGGACGTACGGTTTTGGCATGTACGCTCCAAACGCACAGGGTTGGAGCGCGCTTCAGAAACGTTGTACCACATTTCTTGTACAACGTGTCAAGCGCGTACGCTCCAAGCACGCACGCCACTCTAAGCGCGCCAGAGGACGCTCCAAAACCTGCAGATTGGAATGTACGTGTAAAGCGACCTAATGATGTTAGATTACAAAAACAAGTATCAGACGTTTAAGAGGGGCGCGCCCTCCCCTAAATCCGCGGGTCGGATAAATTGGGGTCGGACGAGCGAAAGTTATATAGGATTACGATTAGTCCGTTCAATGCCGAGTTGACTCGTATATATATTTATATAATATATACTATAGCTCTGTGCTATAGCACCAGAATCGACGACATCTAGCGGCCGTAGTGGTGACTCGGCTGTCAAATGCGAAATGGTATGCAGTTCCAACAGATTGCTGTTTTCGTTCTCGCGGTGAGCGCGTGACTGTCATGTAAATAGATTTTTCAACCCAATAACCTTTAAAGCTCTATCCATTGAAAGCGTGAGAACAAAGATCTACAAATAACCACATGTTCTAGATTAAGCTTGAAAAAACTTTTCAACACACTCTGTAGTTTGTTATTTTACTTCTGTAATTTGGCAACATCGTAAACGACAAAGAGACGACAATTAGACACTATTCATTCGTCAATCGTCATTCATGTCAATGTCAATTGATAGAGTACAAATTGAAGTAGGAGCGCGAGATTAGTATGATCCTTATATTAGCCGCCATTTTCATTCCCCTCTTGACTTCTAAAGCAACATTTTTAATCATTTCCGTCAAGGATTTAGAAGACATGGTCTAGTTGTTAAATTTAACTTAATTCTAAGGAAGTAGTTTTATCAGTTTGACATTGCCTTGGATTACGTAATCTTGCAAAAAAAATGCTTTCCCCCTAGCAGCCAACACTACAGTTTGTAGCCAATCAGATAAGTCAAAAATCACGTTGTCTGAATTTTGCAGCTTCGTGATTCGTTGTTGAAATAATGTTCACGCCCTATCATACGTGTATGCTCGGTAACCCACATTTTGCAGTAGAGCCCACGTAAAGTTTGGGAAATCCGCCAGTTTCTCAGTTTGTGTTTGTATCAGCTAGTAGCCACTCAACTTGCTAGTAGCCTACCAAAAAAGTTGGATAGTTTGACAGCTGTCACGTTAATGATAAATTATTTCTAGTCCGAGCTTTCTATAAGTAAAAGTTTTAAAAAAAACCTGCCTTGTTAAATCATAGTGAGTGGTCAGTCAATGCTGCTAAATTTACCGAAATTATTTACCGAAGAATAGTAACTGGATACTGTCGTGTTCGTGTGATTGCTGCGGCCTATAGATTCATCGGCGTTTAGTAGTGAATACGTGTCGATTTTCATCTAATAAAATTCATCTGCCACAGCCACCAAATTACTATAGAATCAGTAACTAACACTTTTTCAATGTTAGGTAAGTGTAAAAATTAGGGACATTGACAGCAAGAGCAATTCTATTTTTATACACTTTCCGAATCATTCCATACATATTCATTTTCTCACTATCAGCCTAATGGTAATCTCCTGCTTGATCTTCATATTTATAGATCTACTGTCTAACACAAGTAGTAACGGAACAGTCACGATGTCCAGAAAAAGGACTAGGAGCAGATCGGAAGAGATTGTGTCAACAACAAATCTGCCTCAGCCTGTAACGGTATGTAAATTTTGATTTTGAATCATTTTGTGCTATATCTAACCTTGCATTTCAATTAATAACAGACAAAATATGTAAATATTTCCACAACTTGGCCTTCCCTTAGCTAGCCAGGTAATTTCAAACTTATTTGATGTGGACATGCACGAGCCCCTTCCCACTTCAGTTGGACCGCTTCAAGATTTGTACCAAAATATGGCCTTAACCAAGTTTTGGCAAAAATTTGGTGTAAAACAATCCCATATTTCTTAAAGCTTTTGTCTCAGTTTGGTGATTGTATGAGCAGGATGTTGTCGTAGAACCTTTTTCATCTCATGCCACAAAGTTTCAATAGGTGACAGGTCTGGACTGCTAGAAACCCATTTTAAAGGTGGTACATTATTATCTTCCATCCATTTTATAGCCTTTTTTGAGGTATGGCACGCTGCACCATCTTGCTGAAACACAAAATCTTCCATCACTGGTAAAAGCGATTCTTCTAAAATTGACAAATATTTGTTTCCACATTTCCATCAATAAAATGAAGTTTTCCTACTCCATTTTATGACATACTGCCCCAGACCATAATGGATGTTGGAAATTTCACATTTCTCTTCAGACAGTCAACATGGAAAGCTTTTTTTTTTGCGAATATCTCTACTGCGACTATCACCAACACAAACTTCGAATCGGGCCTCATCACTCCATTGTATTGCACACCATTGTTGTGGTGTCCATTGTCTATGTTCTTTAGCCCATCTAAGCCGATTTTTCTTTTGCAGTGGAGTTAATAGTGGCTTTTCTTTGGCCTATAAACAAGTTGTGCAACTTTACTGATTTTTACTTCACTTTTTTTTATAAGAAAACTTACCTTGCAAGTGCTAAATCCCAGTTTGTGGGCCTCTCTATGAGTTGTGGACCTCGAAATTCTCCTTGCAACAGCGTCAATCCACACAGCACTTAATTGTAAATAATTGGCATGTCTGTTTTTCACGATTAATCTTCTTAATGCTCTTCGGTCGGCATTTGTGATATTACTTTTTTCACATATCATGGCTTAATATTAACTGCACCAGTTATGTTATATCTTCTAACAATATTTCTCACACTGTACCGCGATCAGTCTAACAAAGTTGAAATTCCTGAGTTTGATTTCCCAGAATTAAAAAAATTTAATTATCAGTAACCGAATTTTCTCACTAATAACCTTTCCTCTACCCATTTTGAAAACCTTAAATACCCAAAACTATTCTAAACGTATTCTGACAGCTGTGATTAATAAAAACAATTGTCATGGCTTTTATTTTTCACAGCCACCTATGCTTTATAGACTTATTTTGCATTGAAATGAAAATAGGTTGATATGCTGTAATTGCAACATGTGTTATTTTTATGCTGCAAATTTGATTAGGGAGTGATAAAGTTGGTGTTTTCTACTATATATTATCAAAATATTCATTGTTAATATTTTAAACCTATAACACCCTGCTACATTTTTATTATTTGTGTTTGATAAGAAAAAACTTAAGATTTCAATAGTTGGGCCAATTGAAGTGGGAAGGGGCTCGTATGTGAGCCCTGCATGGAAAATCAAGATAAAAATGAAGCAATAGAAATCTTCATCATTTGAGAAATATATAAACTATGATTTTGGCATTTTTTAAAAAGGGTATAAAATATTTTATACTTTCTTTTATTAGTGTGATTAATTCAGTTTATTTCTGTTATCTAAAATCTGCATACATATTGTTTTCTGTAAGAGATAACATTGATAGAATAGTAACAAGCTCTGGTATATTTTTGCATTTGTTAAAAAGCTTTATGAACAAGTATTTTATTCAAATTTACAAGTACATTCATCTTTTTATGAGTTATATCATAAGAAATATAGAAATGTGACAATGTTATTAATCAGTAAGGCATTGTGGCAGTAATCAATATATTCATCAGAAAGAAGTATTAGTTTTAATGCTGAGAAAATTGATACCATTTTGAATAGTCTCATTCAGTATCTGATCAATATAACAAATTATAACATTTAATGGAAAACATTAATTTGACAATGGCATTGAACCACCATATAATGTTCAATTCAATGTGTCTGAAATTTGAACTTTTACATAGCTTTTAATATATAATGAGAGTGAGAGATAAAAGTTTCTCCTATGGAGTAGGAATATTTCATATAGGTATACCTTCAATTTTTTTTTAATTATGATTTTTGGTATATGTAATGAACGTATCTGTATTTGTACAATCTTGTTCTGACTGGCAATTAATTTTTGAAACCACTTATCTATTTATTATGTATTTTCAAGTAATACATTGGATGGGTAACATAAGTTAATATTTCGCATTACCAAGTTACCATAAAGGGCAATAAACCAGATTTACAATAAAAAACCTATCCAACTTCTTTCTATACTTTATAAAATGATAACATCCTGGATAAAATATAGTGATAGTACAAAAATAATCAGTTTATTTTAAATCTTTGTGCTATGAGTAAGATTCCTCAAAAGTTCCATTGAAAATATAGCCTTATCTTACACAGAATTATTTCAGTAATGCTACCAGTATCATGTTTTCAATGACTAATCTGGTTATCAAAAAACTTAATTAGAACATTCATCATCTCTTACAATACATGAAATTGAATGAAGATATCAAATCTTCGTGAATAGTCTGTTCTAAATAAAATGTCAACAATTATTCATCCCTCAGAAGTTTACTGTTTCATTATTGCTGTTTTATTTACCAGTTTCTATTTCTTCTGTTTATTCTTAATTTCTCCCAAAAATATTCATTTTTAGTTGTCTCATACTGAAACATTATCGAAAATATTTATGCCCTAGTTGACTGTCTGGTTCATAGCATTGCCCAAGTGATCACTGATACTGACATTACTATATTTACATAAAAAATGTGAGATCTTAGCTGGAAAGAACCAATGGTGGCGTCTAGAGAGTACCAGAAATAGAATGATATCTCTAACCTGCTTGAAAAATGTGTTATGATAACATCACTGAGATATGGTGTATCTCATTCACACCCAAGTTCAGGGTCAATTGACCGTGATTGAAATTTCCTAGAAAGGTCATAGATAAATTTAAGCAGTGACAGATTTTGTAAGTTTACCTTAGGGGCTCTAATTTGCTGAAAAGTAGGTATTGCTGAAATCTGTATTATGTATATTGGGATATATTTTGTCCATGAAATTCTGATATATCCCAAAACAATTGAAGACACAAGTAGATAAAGGTGTCATGTAACAAAATGGAGGAAATTGACGTTCCAACTTTTTACTCGAATGAAATTTTAAATATTTAGTTTAACTGGCTTATTATCTTGTTTTTGCAACAAAGTAATCACAGAGTGAAAGAGTCACTCCTTATGGTTAGTTTAATGCAAAAAGTAATTAAAAAAAAATGTTACATGCCACCTTATCCACGCAATTATGTATTATGAAAATAAAAATTTATGACATATTTTTACCAGAGATGGTAAATATCTCTATTTTTGAACATATGTGATATTTAATACTGTTACTTTTTGATGTCAGCATTAATGGGTATACTGATATCCTGAGCAAAATACCTTGATGAAATCACATGGAGCAAACTACCAATATATAAGGCCCCTTGAAGGTCATAGTATTTTTACGGTATACGATTCTCGACCTTAGTGCGTATGCTCATCTTGATTAGTGGTTTAGAAATATCAGTTAGTAAACCACAGTTCGTGAAATATCTGTCGCCACTAATTTGTATTTTTTTCCACATGGGGCATCTTATAAGGTTATCCTGAACAACAAAACGAGATTTTTTGCGTATTATTTTACTAACTGTTACCGGAAATTGTTACTAACATAAAACAAGTGTTGGTTGCTATAATTTCCGACTACGTTTTGTAACTTTGATAGCATGATCAAATTATTAATTAATAGTGCCTCCTATACGTTCCGAAGGTAAAAGCAGGGGGTGGCAAGCTAAAAGATTAATAAAACTACCAAAATAATATTTGGCGTTTATTTATACAGGGTGTAAACGTTATGATAGTCCTTATTTAAATGGGTGATAGAGGGGGTTAAAAGCAAAAAGTTTCATATAACATGGGGGTCAAAACGGCATTTTTTTTTAGAGAAAAGTTTAAAGTAAAATAAAATCTGACAACGCCGCAATGCCAGACGCAAATTACCACGGAACGCAGTGTAAATAAAGATGGAGTTTATTATTTTTGGCTCTTAGGTATTATTTCATTATTTGATAATGTACTCGTAAAATGCAAACAATTAAAAAAAACGGACTTACCACTAACTGTCTCAGCGCTTCAAATGGTGTGTGAAAGTTTATTGAACATATTAAAAATGTCCACTTATAAATAGGGAACACAATTTTGATACATACATTGTTTTTCTTTTTAAAACCCACACTACACTTTTTTTTGTATTTAAAGGTGTTCAAAATGTCGTCCTCCACTTTCCACACAAGCTTCATTACGACGAACTCAGTTTCTTCTTACTCTAGCTCCTCGAAGTTGTCCATTTATTATTCCAGCCGCATTAAATTTTTTTTAGCGAAGTTGTGCTTCAGTTGTTATTGGACTAGCCCCATAAACCATTCCTTTAAGTTCTCCCCAATACCAGAAATCCATCGGATTGAGGTCAGGAGATCTTGCTGGCCATTTTCGAGGATCAGGAGCATTTCGACCGATCCAGCGATTTGGATAATGTTCATGCAAATACTGAATGACGCCTCTAAAAATCTGTGGTGGTGCCCCGTCATGAAGAAACCACAAATTCTGTCTCCGTTGTAATGGTCCAAGGTCTGTTCCAAAAGTTCTGATAGGTTATTGGCTAGAAAGTTAAGGTATCTTTCTCCTAACAACATTTGGGGTAACTCGAAAGGGCCAATTACTTGATCGTCAAGAATACCCGCCCAAATATTTATTTTAAAACGTTGTTGGAAATGACCTTCACGAATGGTATGAGGATTTTCTTGGGCCCACGTGTGAGTATTATGGTAATTTAATATCCCGTCTCGCGTAAAAGTAATGAAATGTTGCTCCAAGATAAAAACTTTTATCTCCTGTGCCAATACTGGCGAGGAATTATTGTAATCGCGAAAAATTTCGAAATTGAGATATTGTTTTTTGTCACTAATTTCCGTCGGTTCCATCTGTCTGTAGGACTGTCCGCTGATTTTATAACCGCATATAACTTGAGAATACCGCTCGGAAAATCGGTCTAGTGGTCGCGGAGCTCGGGGCAAAAACACGAAAAAAATAAACATCGCTTAACTTAGTTTTTTGTGGAATTTGTGTATTGTGGAATCAGTTGAGTAATTTTAAGATCATTGAGTTATACAAAGATGGTCAACGTCAAGTCGACATTGCCAAAAATTTGAAGCTGAAGCGTAAAGCAGTTGGGGCAATATTGAACAAATATAAACAAAAAAGTATCTTGGCAGCCTCTAACAGAAGTGGTCGGCCTAGAAAACTAAATGCTAGATCAGTTAGATTAATAAAAGTAATTTCGTCCAAAGATCCGTTTAAAACCCCAAGACAAATAAAAGCCGAAATCGAGACAAAAGTAATTGTCAGTGTTTCTACGAAAACTATAAGTAGAAGATTAAAGGATTTGAAGTTATTTGCACGTCGCCCAAGTAAGAAGCCGCTAATCTCATGGAAAAACCGTAAGGACCGATTACAATTTGCACGGTTGCATCTTGATTGGAGCATCTGTGACTGGAAGAGGGTATGTTTCAGCGAAGAATCCAAGTTCAATATGTTTGGATCAGATGGTGTTCATTACTTTAGACGTCCTAGTGGACAAAGATTGAACCCCGAGTACACTTTGCCCACTGTCAAACATGGAGGCGGGTCTGTTGTGGTTTGGGGGTGCTTTTCGGGGTTTGGGATGGGACCTTTACATAGGACAGATGCCATTATGGATAAGTGTGTATACACAGACATACTAAAGCATGTCATGTTACCCTATATGGAAGACAATATGCCCTTAACATCAATCTTCCAACAAGCACACTTCAAATCTCGCAAAGAAATTCTTTCTGGATTAAAAAATACCAGTTCCCAAATGGCCTTCACAGTCTCCCGATATAAACCCCATTGAAAATCTCTGGGAATACTCAGATAAGCAAATACGAGATAAAAATTATTCAAACAAGGATGAACTTTTTGCCGCTTTAGAGCAAAAGTGGAGACAGATTGATGAATCTTATATCAAGAAACTTCTTCAATCTATGCCGAGACGATGCCAGGCGGTGATTGATAATAATGGTTATGCTACAAAATATTAACACAAACATGGTTGGTTTTCTATAATTCAATGAACTTTGCTTCTTGTTTTTATAATAATTATTATTTTGCTTTGTCTATATTGTGGTCCTTCATAGTTCCAGTTTTTTCAATTAATTTTTTATTGAAGGGAGTCTGAAGAATTTATTTATGTATAAGTATTATGCTATAACGAGTTATGTATACAGGTTGGTGTATTAATATAACAAGTTAAAAAAGAAATACAGCATATTAATTTGTCTATATACGTTTGTCCATTACTGTACATTTCATCATAATACGTCTTGTAACTTGTAACTATATTTGTCCTAAACAAGTTGGTGCATGGGGTGTCATTTCATTAATCGTTTTCATGTGTTATCCTTGTACAAGGCAACAGAAATCGATTCAAGCCGACATATATACATTTACAAAGAAGCTGTTCTAGTCGTGAGCCTATTTTTGGATTTAGATGAAATAGTGTTTTAACAACAAAAATCTCTCATTATGACGTAGGTCATTAATAGGATATTTTCAGATTTCAAAAGTTTGGTTACATATAATTATCACAACTTTCTATTCCAATTTTAGATGTAATCAAATAATGCACTTGGAAGTCTGATTAACGGTTCATTTTGTATCGTTGTTGATTGCGGCTGTCAATTGAACCAAATTCAACAATTCATAGACCTAGATGATCAAATGTGGATCTTTTGTTTCAGTATTTGATTTCAATTCAATTTCAATAATATAGTGTTTCTTTATTTTCATGTTGCTGTTGATCATATTTTAGTATTCCGTCAATCCAGTCATATAAAAAGTTTACTTATATAGTAGAGTTTACTACCTTCACAAAACAAAACTTTTTTACCGACTACCCGCTATCTGTAGTGAATAAAACTGGGCGTACTTAAAAAAATATTGATATTGGTTTGCTACGTAACATCAAACTCGCTAATCTTGAAAGACGTAAAAAAGCTGTCATTGAACTAAGTTGTTCTGACTTTTATCTATTAGTCATTTCGTTTATTTCGTTGTAATTAATTGAATCCAAAATTAGACTGGCGGGTTCAACCCAGGTCATCAGGGGTTTGACACATGAATCGGCATGATATGCATCTTGGCTGTACACGGGATCTAAAAATATCTAATATAGATACATTCAACTAGTCAACCTTTACAATGCGTTTCGTACTTTGCACTGTTGTTTAGTATGTGTATGGAACACTTTACTGTGTGTAACGATCACTCGAAAATGTCGAGAAATACAAATGAGCTTACGGCGCGGGTATCATGTAAATAACCTACAAAACGTCAAAAAAAAACCTATAAGATGTCAACTTGCAGACTAGGTAGTTTTTAGGGCGCAAACAGTCATTCCACGTTTGCTCACTAGGATCGTTGTGAACGTCCATCTATGGAATCACTCAACTATAACTACACGCATTATTGGTTGCATAGTTTTGTGAGGCTGAGTGATCCGTGTCTGTAGTTTTTATCTCTGAGAAGAAAGTTGGTTGAATAGCAAGATCGCGTCTTTTTATGCTAAATATGACGGGTTATTTATATGTTGTGTTTTCTGAAGAGAGGTTATGTTCAAAGATATAAATTACGAAAAACTGAGGAGAATTACGGGAAATCATCGCGCCCGCGTTGTGTGTAATTACTGTTAGCATGTATATGGCTTGTAATTCGACAGTGTACAGTGAATATAATTATTTTTTATCTCTCTCATTTTTGAAATTCAGCAAATTTGTATATGTAATTTCCAGAATGGATAAAAAAGTGGATGCGCAACCAATTTCTAGCTTTGAATTTCAATTAAGTGTATTTGAGACAAGAACCCAATGTAATTATCATCAACACATACAACATACAGCTTAGACCTCCGGTAATGCCATCTCAGAAGCAGATTTTACACCACATCAAAGCCAAAGATTGATAACAAGCCTCATGACGTTTAGGCAACACGTACAACTAAGTGCAATTTTTTGCTTTTTGAATAAAAAAACTGATTCTTCGCACTTTTCAACATAAAAAACCTCTCCTGTGAGTTTTCGTTATAGTTAGCCGTTTTTGAGATATTTCGATTTTTAAGGTTCGATGTATTTTTAATTATTTATGGGAAAATAATATTTTTTTTACATTTTCGATTTGAGTATTACAAGTAGTTAAGATAATCGTTTAGATTGTGTTTTTAAACACAGCAATAATTCCTAACTCCAAATAAACACAAAACAAAACAGAATATTAATTTGTTTAATTTTCCATTATTATTTTCAACAAATTAAATTAATTATTTACAACTAAAATGCTATTGGATAGTTAGGACAAACATACAAAATCTAAAGTAGTTGCTCGAAATGTAAACCCAATTGTTCAATACAAAATTCACAGCTACGACTGATCGAAGGTGGTATAGAATTATTCAAATAAGGCCTTATTTCATCACATGCATTCCTGATTCTGTCTATTAGCATATCTCTTGTGGTTACGGGAGTCTGGTACACTTTTTCTTTTAGAAATCCCCACACAAAGAAATCTAATGGATTTAGGTCAGGAGATCGTGGAGGCCAGGCAACTGGTCCTCCACGGCCGATCCATCTTTCTGGATAATTTTCGTCCAGCCAGTTTCTAACTATTCTCGAATAATGAGCTGGACAACCATCAAGCTGGAACCAGGCCAATCTTCTTAAATGTAACATAACATCATCCCACATATTTGCATGTTCAGCCTTTAACAATTCCAAGAAGGTCGCAGCATTTAACCTTGCAGGCAAAAGATAGGGTCCAAATAGTCGATTACGGTAGATACCAATCCACACGTTCACACTAAATTCATGCTGAAAATTTCTTTCCCGAACTGCATGCGGATTTTCATGCGACCAAATATGTTGATTATGAAAATTTACCACTCCACGTCTAGTGAAGCATGACTCATCGGCCCATAAAACGTTACTTAAAAACTCCCTATTATTATCAGTTCTATCAAGAATCCACTGACAAAATGTGATTCTTCGTTCTCCGTCCCCTGGCTGTAGTCCTTGCACAGGTTGCAAATGGTAAGGACGTCTATGGTCATTTCTAAGAACACGGTGAACATGGCTTGCTGAAATTCCCAAGGCACCAGAAACTCTCCTAACACTTGTGGTGGGATCTCTATCAAACTCACGCAGAATCATACGGGTAAATCTGCGCTGACGAACATTTATGTTTTGAACCCTTTGGAGATTTAAAAAACCATTTTCAATTATTTGGCGATGCACTCTTACAAATACTGAGCGAGTTGGATGTCGTCTGTTTGGAAATCTTCGTTTGTATTCTTTGGCTGCTTCTGCTGCGTTTCCATTTACAAAGCCATACACAAAATGAATATCCGCTAACTCTTGATTGGAGAATAAATATGGCATTTTTATAAAAGTTACAAAAAAAAAACAGTTAAAAGAAACTAAATTTCGTGCATTCACAATTGCAAAAAACGTTTCAGGTTTCAACAGACAACAAAACTAACTGTCAATTAACGTTTAACCTTATTCTGCTTTCAATTTCAAAAATATTTGCAGTCTTAGGCTACTTCTAAAAATTATCGAGATACTGACTTTTTAACGTTATTTTATCATAAATAATTAAAAATGCATCTAACCTTAAAAATCGAAATATCTCAAAAACGGCTAACTATAACGAAAATTCACAAGAGAGCTTTTTTATGTTGAAAAGTGCGAAGAATCATTTTTTTTTATTCAAAAAGCAAAAAATTGCACTAAGAAAAAATTTTCGGTCATTTTAATACACTACAGGTACAGTAGAGAGCGCCCTCTAGCGGCTATAATAAAACTATGCCCATGTATACCAATGATCACTGTTATACATCAAAAATTGTTCGAAATATTTAAAAAAAACTATTTTAGAAAGTAAATTTAAACACCCTGTATTTCGGAAGCCACGCATTTTTCGACCCATGTTTATATAGACTTTATGCATTAATTTTGAAAGTTCTATCGAATCTTAAAGTTATGCAACAATAAACTGAAACACCCTGTATACGGGTTTCCATTATAAGCAAGTTCATTATAAGTGGATTCCACATTTTCTCCTGGGACCACTCCATTAATAACGTGAGTTCAGAGCTCTATCTGAATTAATAAAATAAGAAGGCTGCAAAGGCTGCGCTCACTGACGAACTAGTCGCCACCTGTACTGTCTTGTAATGTAACCGTCAAAGGGATTCGTAAAAAAACCGACAGTCAAGTGGAGCACGATTTGCTCGACGTGAGCGGCTCTGTTCGGCGCGAGCGAATTTTGGTGTTAGAGCCGTTTTACACACAAGATAATTACTGCGAAAATTGTGGTCATAATTATGCCGAAAATTTGCATGGAAAAAATATGAAGATTTTCTCTACAACCTATATGACACAAGCAAACAAAATTTCCGAGTAATTCATATGATACGCCTGCGCATTAGAATAATATTTTCGAATGGACATAACCTTAACGGGTATGACGTCCAACATAATCGGAAAGACAACAGACGTCGTTGATTTAAATTTATTTTTGGAATCGAGATCTTGGTTAATATTATAAAACTTCTCAATGCTTGGACTATCGCATCCAGCGCCTGACGCCGCAAATTTCTGTTTTTGTAATTGGGTGACTTCACCTTGAACAGGTTTGCCCATTTTTGGTACTCCTCCAACAACAGTGTAACTTCTTCCCGATTCCACGATATTATGAATAAACAATAACAATGAACGCTTCTTCGTAGTACGACTCGAACAGGACCATACCCACAAATGTTAAGTGGGGTTATGTTGTTGACGTTGACATTTGATAATGACATGCACGGAAATAACCCTCTGCGCCGATTCTCGCGCATATTCTATAGACCGGGTTTTATATTTTTATCATGAAAATTTTCACAAGAATTTTTTTAGGTGTAATACGACAGCAAAAATTTTCGGCATAATTATAACCATAACACTGGACAACAAATTTTAGTTTTTTAATTGTATCTTGTGGGAAAAGTGCACTTCTTTGTTAATTTTGGGGCGCTGAATCAAAAAATGACAATGAAATAAAAAAATTAGTTGCGGTTTAGAAAAAAAACTTTTTATTTTTAAGGATATATTAAAAAAAGTAACAAGATTCATATACTTATAAGAATCACTATATGCGCTGTCTTTTTGCTGTTCTTTAATGGATCGTTTCTGGAGCATCTCTAACAGTAGTCTGCAAGCATGGAAGGATTCCACTTTCTCTGGTACCCTTTTTCCATTGTTGAAATATCCTGATGAAAACTTTCGCCTTGCTCATCACTTACGGCTCCGCAATTGTCAGGAAAAAAGTCCAGGTGTGAGTGTAGGAAATGTATCTTAAGAGACATATTACAGCCCATCTTTTGATACGATGACAGCATATTTTTGACAAGGGTTTTATAGTTGTCAGCTTTTCTATTTCCCAAGAAATTAGTGACCACCAGACGGAAATCATTCCAAGCAGTTTTTTCAATACCTGTTAAAGTGTTTTCAAACTGTGTATCTTTCAAAATATTTCGAATGTGTGGCCCAACAAAAATACCTTCTTTAACCTTTGCCTCACTTAGTCTTGGAAATTTCTGACGCAGGTATTGAAAAGCTGACCCATCTCTATCTAATGCCTTGACAAAGTTTTTCATTAGGCCCAACTTGATATGCAGTGGTGGTAATAAAATTTTTGTCGAATCTACTAATGGCATATGCTGTACATTTTTTTGACCTGGCTCTAGGAATTGACGAACAGGCCAGTTTTGTCTGGTTTAATGAAGTGCCTTTGCCCGACTGTCCCATTCACACAAAAAACAGCAAAACTTTGTGTAGCCTAGCTGCAGTCCAAGTAAAAGTGCAACAACTTTCAAATCGCCACAAATATGCCATTGGTGCTCATCGTATTTTATGCATGTCAATAGGTACTTCATATTGTCATATGATTCTTTCATGTGAACTGCATACCCTACAGGAAGAGATGGTAAAATATTTCCAATATGCAATAACACTGCCTTTAAACTCAATGTTGAACTGTCTATAAACAATCTCCATTCTTCTGGGTTATAGTTTATATTTAAAACCGCCAGTAAGCCGTTAATGTTACTGCAGAAAACCAAGTTATTCTCCATATTGAAAAATGGTTCTACGTCTTTGTTGCGTTTACGAAAAACACATACCGAAACATCGTCTTCTAACAAGTTCCACTGCTGCAGTCTTAATCCAAGTAACTCTGCCTTACATTTTGGAAGTTCTAAATCTCTTACAAGATCATTTAATTCTGACTGTGTTATTTTGTGCGGTTGGTGGCATGACGTGCTCGGTATAAAATCAGGATCTCTTGACGATGATGGCATATCTTCTTCCTGACGAATCACTCGATCGCCATGATCTGATTCGTTTTCTGATTCGCAAGTGTAGGATTCTGGGGGTTTTGGAATAGGATTTTCGTCACTGTGAGGCACAGGTCTCATCGCAGATGGGATGTTTGGGTAGTTAATAACCGATTTTTTTTCTTGGACATACCTGTGGCTTGTCCAACACAAGGTACCATGCAAAAGTAACAATCATTAATATGATTTGTAGGCTCTCTCCAAACCATTGGGACAGCAAAGCGCATAGACCGTTTTTTGCCATTTAACCAGCTCCTCAGACTTGAAGCACATGTATTACAGCAGACGTGGGGTGCTCACTGTTTGTCTTGATCACCTAGTTTACAACCGAAATAAAGCTGATATGCCTTTGTTATTAGTGGAGTAATAGACCGTCTCTGAGACGCAAAAGTCACATCACCACACACGTAACAAAACTGATCTGGATTGTTTACACACTTTCGAGACATCTTGCATGAACGCTGTCAGCCAACTGAGGAAAAAATGGCTAATATAAAACAATATAATGTACACGTATGTATAACGTAACACAATCATGCCGATTACATCATCTTTCCTTGCCGATTATAAAAATGTGCATTCTTGCGAATTACAGTATATTAACACTGTCACAGCAGGAACACATATAATTACCGTATCTCTAAAACTTGAACTAATATTGAAAAAATAAGTTTCATTCCGGTTTTAGCACATTAAAAATAGTAATATTTTGTTGATTTTATTTAGGATATTTTTTGGCTGTTGATCAGTGTAATTTTCGGAGTAATTCTCGGAGTAATTCTCTTGTGTGTAAAAACGGCTCTTACATTACAGCGCTCAGCTTCAGTCAATCGCCGCCTTTAGCAGAACCCTCGAAATTAGTCAGCCGGAAACAATGGAGACCGATTTAGTAGATCGATTTCACTGACACATTTTCGCCAGTAATTTCATTTTAGTAATCCGACCTTAGTCACTCTGTTAAACCTACATTATTAAATTAGGCGTCTACTTGTGTCGAGGGTTCATTGTAACTAGGATAGTTCGGCGTCGACTTCAAAGTTCTATTGTAATATATGTAATTTCATTTCATTTAGCAGACAACACATCGTATCACGTTGTCTGGGTGTTATTTTTATAGCGGTTTCTTTTTCATAGTATGGTTTAACTGAAGTCACTTGAAATAGCATAAAAACCTTTGGTCGGCGCGTCCTTTGTAATTTCATGACGTATCATAGGCGTGCGGTTATTTATTTAGAACGATAATAATAATGTTTTTATATCACAATAAATGGATTTTACTATCTTCTTATTTTTTTGATTTGGGATAAAAAATACTTATATTGGGAGTTTAATTTATGTTGACTGAAAGTTAAGAAATGGAAAAATTACAGAATTCCAACGTTTGACATAGGCAAATATTTACATAGCAGGTAGGTATATAAAAAGGTATATAAAGACTTACATTATAGGTATTTATATATCATCCTCGCCTTCGGAGCTGTCGCTAGAGTCATCTTGTAGAGGAATTACAACGGGATTTACAGGAGGCAAAACACAATATTCATTTTCTTTTTCAATAATATGCCTAGAACACTGCTTCCATAGGTCTGTGGCAGCAATATGAGATACTGCATCTCTTATTGTGGCCAATAGCGATTCACTTAATTGAGGGGTCTGATTATGTTTTCTTACTTTTTTTTTAAAGCAGCCCAGACCAACTCAATCGGGTTAAAAATGCAGTAATAGGGAGGTAGACGTAATACTTCATGGCCATTTTGCTGAAGCAGATTGTCAACAACATACTCTTTTTCAAATTTTTGTCTTTTAATAAGATCCAATAATATGGCTTTGGTTGATTTTTGTGGTATTTCCATTCCCTTATCCTTCATAAAATCAATAATGTCTTGTTTTTTTGTGCCTGTATTCGGAATTTTGTTTTTCTGTCGGGAATGGTATGGCGCATTGTCCATAATAATCACTGAAGTTGGGGAAATGTTTGGTATTAACTGCTGCTCTATCCACTTTTCAAATAAGTCGGAGGTCATGTCCTCATGATAGTCGGCACATGATTCTTTGATATTTTTGGCAGATAACAGCAAGGCATTAGGTATAAATCCATTTTCACTGCCAGCATGGAGAATAATGATTCGTTTTCCACGGTTGCATGGTGCATTTAAAATGCACTTGTTGCTGTCGTCAACCCAGCCGTACTGCACAACATCATGGGTATCATACCACGTTTCATCCAGGTAAATCAGATTTCTTTTCTGCTCTCTATAGATTTTAACTTTGTGCAAAAATTCTTGGCGCAATTCAACGATTCGAGACGACTCCATAATCACCATTCTTTTATCTAATTTTTTGTATTGAAAGCCACACAGTTTTACAATACAGTGCAGTGAGTCTAAGCATTTGTAATTATAAAAATCTTCAAGATAATCTTTTAATTTATCCCGTATCATTTCCAACGTGGGCACCAAATTTTCTTTATAAAATCCGTATATTATACGACGAATATCTTCCTGAAAACCCACGTCTATTCTTTTTAATTTTTGCCCTATGCGCTTTCTGTGGAAGGAATGGTTGACTACATCTCCCCTTTTTATAACCCGATAAATGGTAGACCGACTGATTTTTGTCAGGATACAAATTCTGTTTAAAATTTGATTTTGCGAGGAATCTGGATTTTCATTTTTCAGACAATCATACATATTTAGGATTACTCTTTGGGTCTGTTCCTCTAAATCTTTATGAAAGAATTCTGCCTGCACAGGTTCATCAACCATCTCCTCGTGGCTTGGAGCATTATCCCAAGGTCTCCAAAGAGCCATATTTAGGACACACAAGAACAATCAACACAACAATTAAATCAACAAGTAAACTGAGTATTCAAAAGTCAAAAACACACAAACTAATGAAATCTATGAAAAAACACGGACAGACTAAAGAAAACACGTTTATTCACCGCTACACGGCACTGGCTAAACTGTTTCAATTTTCAGTAGCCACCTGCACTTGTTCAGAGCTCTGAAATACACGCTTTCTCATTGGCTATGTCCACGCATAGACGTGCTTTACTCCACGTGGACCGGTGAAACTGCCTTTGATCTTATACGGGGGATATTTGCTGCGAAATTTGGCGATTTTTGCAGCAACAGAGCGTGTTAATTATAGATATATAAAACGCACCCGGTATTTCACAGTGTTTCAAGTGACTTCAGATAAAGTATACATTTTAATTATACAATATTGAGACCCTGAGCGAGACCTCTTTCTCGGTTGAACAAACTTTTAATTGCATGGTGTTTGAAATCAACAATGGAAAGTAATTTATGTTTTGAAGAACGTGGGTTACTGTTTTAATTATTTATCGCAGATTGACTTTTATTTACCTTATGTGCTGTCTGTATCCATCAATATTTGTAAATAAGTGGGAATCGTGATACATTTATTTATTTAAACATACACTAATGGACAAAGGTATATAGACAAATTAATATTGTGCTGTATTTCTTTTTTAACATGTTTTATTGATACACCAACCTGTATACATGATTCGTTATAGCATAATACTCACTTATATATAAATAAATTCATTAGATTCCAAGATACCTTTTTGTTTATATTTGTTCAATATTGCCCAAACTGCTTTACGCTTCAGCTTCAAATTTTTGTCGACTTGACGTTGACAGTTTTTGTATAACTCAATGATCTTAGTTTTCACATCGAAAGAAATTTATGGTCCACGCGGCATGGTCTTAAAATCACTCAACTTATTCCACAATACTTGATGAACACAAACTAATCCTCTTCTGACACGAAACTGTACTAAACTAATGTTGAAAAGAATTGGTCTACATATTTTTGTCCCTCATAAAAAAGTGCTTATATTCAGACTTGTATTGTGTTCATTGCAGATAATGTAAAAACAAGGAATTTAGTTTTTCTACTAATAACGCATTTGTTAATGGAGCAATGAAGTATGAATTCGTTTTCTAAAGGTATTTAGGTAAATATTCATATTTGTCTATACAGGGTGTCCGCAAGTTGGGGTTTTCCTTTTCAGAAACAACTACCCTTGAAATAACAAAGGTAATGTGTAGTGAAACGAGGGCGACCAAGTAAAAAAAAATAAAGAAAAAAGTACTCACTCTCCAGTTGACGAGAAGGGCTAAGTACGTCTCTGCCCGAAATCATACCGCTCCAACAGAAAATGAAATCAGCTGATGCGCTACCGAGCAGACGCCGGCGGTGGTGCAGACCAGTAGACCACGAACAGGGGTAACAAATATGACCATCGTGCAGAAACCACATTGATTGTCTTACACTTAATGGCACATCTTCTAACAAGGAAGGCAAAATGTTGCGTAAAAAGTCTAGGTAAATAAATGGTCCAATGAGCATACCGTTCACCATACCAGCCCAAACATTCACCGAAAATGTTTGTTGAAAATGTGCCCGACGGACAGCGTGCGGATTTTCTACTGACCAAACATGAGTGTTGCGAAAGTTATTCACCCCATTACGCGTGAACGTAGATTCGTCTGTCACCAATATGCACTTCAGAAAGTCCGGATTATTGTCATGTTGATGCAACAACCACTCACAAAACCGCACTCTTGCTCGAAAATCGTCAGCTTGAAGGGCTTGTACACGTTGGACGTGAAACGGATACAGCCCCTCTTCACGCAGCGTTTGCCACACTTTAGTTTTTGATACTTGCACTTCTATAGTCACGTCTCTAGTGCTTGTTGTTTTTTGAAACGCAATCGATTATACGGGTTCGTTTACCTCTACACGCGTGACCGTAACCGTCGGTTGAAGGTTGCAAACTGACCTGACACACTGACCCAGTCCCCCGACCCAGTTCTGTCGTCGTGTTGAGCTAGTGTCCTAGTACCAGTCGGGGATGTCGCGAGTCGCGGCTACAGGACGGTATTCAGATATTTTTGATGTTGTACAGCCCTTTATCTCGGTTCCCTTAAGACATTGGTGTATATGGTACTAAGAAAAATTGCTTATGTTTTCAAGATCTACACGTCGTGTAAAGGAAAACCCCAACTTTGCGGACACCCTGTATACTTTTGTCCATTACTGTATGTCCAAAAACTGGAATAATCCTCCTATAAGATTTGATTGCATTTTTTTTTGTTACCCTCGTATTAATTTTAAAAGAGTAAATAAAGTTACTTTCCGCCTTGTTTTGCAAAATCGACCGCACTTTTTGGAACTGCTAATCAGAAGGGTAATGTTTTTAGGTATTTTTATACCTCATGTGCCTCTAACAACCCTGCATTGAACGGTTTCTCCGGGCCGATTGGTTAAAATTTGAAAACGATGCAAATTGTGTGTCGGATCTTTCTCATTTTGTTGGACGGAACACTGAATGTTTTCATGATCTGCTTCTGGTTAGTATTTGCGTTTTTTTGGAGTCGAAAGTTCCACCTAAAAGGCGGGTCGCACTCTAATCTTTCATTTAATCTATCTGGTCCAATATTACATTCTTTCTATACGATTCCAGAAACAGGAAACATTACCGGCGACGTGACGGTCGCTGCTGTTTATTCTTTCACAACAGATATTCACAACGTAATTATGGCGCGAGCCAAAAACCTAGTTATTATACGGTAGCTTTTACATTTGCAAATAATGTTGTGTAATGACGTAATGACTCTTATGTTATTAGTAGAAGGCGCGATATATGCTCAGCAATTGAATATCTGGTTAGGGTTAGTGATAAGCTGAAATGGTTTGTATGAAATGAGTAAATGTGGTTTGTGTCGGAATTAAAAAATGTCATAGCTAAGTTTTCTAATGAGAGTGCAATAATAATAATAACGTCTTTATTGGATAACCCGGAGGGACATAAACAGCGAAGTTTAGCCAAGGCTACTCTTACACTTAACTGTTTATGTCGGTAACATCTGATGTTCAAAACATGGACAAAAAATAAATATAAGAACAATGAAAAAAAGAACACATATATACCTAAGTATAAAATACAAATAGACACAATCTATATCTGTAGCAGAAATGCTTATTTAATCAATAGCGAGCAACATGCTTTTAGTATGTTTACGAAAACTTTCCAAAGACATCAATTTAATACTGTTGCCCAACTGATTATAAAATAGTGCTGCATTATATGTAAATCCTCGTTGGAATAATGCAGAAGTGTGTGGGGTGGTTCTGATACTAAAACGATTGCTAACAGCCATGTCATGCACTTCGTAATTAAATCTTAACTTAGCTCTTAGATATTCAGGCTTTGATGACAATATTATTTTATGAACTAAAACTAAGAATTTATGTTTAACCAAACGTCCTAACCTAAAGTAAATTGCGAGTAGGTTCTGCGAATATTTGACCCCAGCGGAAAAAAATAGAAATATCATTACGTCACTGAGGTAGAGGTATTAGGAAAATGATTCCATGCTACTACAACGTTGTTTAGAGAATATTCAGTGTTCTGTCATCAACCGGATTCATCAGTTCCAGTAAACTTATAACACCTTATTTTTTGCTAGGAATATTTTAAAGCCTATGCTTAATCGTATTTTGTGTGTCAGTTTTTAAAGAATTTTCTGCTATAGAAGTATTGTCACTGCTTTTTTGGATCAGACTGTACAATAAGCTCCGTTAAATCTGCAAATATTATGTCATTAAAAAATACTTAGTCACGGCTCTTCTTCTGCTTTGTGCCATTTTATTTGACAGGTACTTTACTTTAAATAGTTTCTTTTATGGAACTGTTTCAAATTCATAAATATGTAATATACTGTTTTGCAAACATTGTATAATTTGTTTGCCATTTTGGTGCTATTAACAACCATCAATATTTATCTTGCACCGTTATCTTTCATACGTAATACTCAAGGTAATAACTTCGCTAGACAAGTACATGTGCATTTGACATCTCTGTACGTCCGGCTACTTTCTATTGAAAATTTAGCATGCTTTCTCTGCAATGTCGCGAGTAACAGTAGTAGATAAAAAAGCTCAAATACAATGGAAGATTGTTGCATTGCAATACAGGGTGTCCCAAAAGTCGACGTCAAGCGGGTGATAGGCAAAGTCATAACAGCTATCAGAAAAATATTTAAAAAAATTTTATGTATGTGTTTTGAAAATTATAGGTCTTTGAAAAAGATATAGAAATTTCACACCCTACGGCAGTCTGTCAACTCCTGTTACTACAAATATTAACTTTTTTTGGATTTTATTTTTACAATGTAATGATGAATAATGCGTCTTCAAACTGATGTCTCAACCTTACTGCCAACTTTTCTCGTTCAGGAAAAATTGCCACTTATTTCCCAACCAAGTATTCCAAAGTAAAACTTTGCTCAACTTTAACTGGCTGTACTGGAAAAAAATGTACTACGAGAGTTTGGCAAGTAACCTTAAAAGTTGGCGCATTTAATAACGATTCCAAAATGGTATAACACTTAGAAGATTACTCGTTAACTTATGCACAATTTTTATTTGGAGGACGTGCCACTGAGTATTTACAGGGGCATGTGGTTTCAGCATGATGGCTGCCCAGCGCACTATGCACTCTCAGTGAGAGAGTATCTCGATCAAAACTTTCCAGGCAGATGGATAGTGCGGTCTGGTACAATACCGTGGCCAGCCCGGTCACCAGATTTGAATCCGTTAGATTTTTTTTACTGGGGAACTGTAAAAGAAAAAGTGTATTTCAAGCCTATTCAAAATGTAGCTGAGCTACGGCAAATACTATTGGAAGCAGCTGAGTTTGTTAATAATCGTGGATTCGCTCGTTTAATAACCCGATCTTTTTTAAGAAGATGTCGAGCGTGTATTGCGGCTGAAGGAAAACAGTTTGAGCATTTGCTGTAAAGGTAAATCATCATCAGCAGCATTTTGACGCCCACTGTTGTGCAAACAGTTATCCTTAAGGGTCCTTGTGCGTTTTCATAATCGCTGTTTAATTAGGAAATTTTGAAAAATTTTCATCAGTTTTTTTTCAAATAAAAATTGTGCATAAGTTAACGAGTAATCTTCTAAGTGTTATACCATTTTGGAATCGTTATTAAATGCGCCAACTTTTAAGGTTACTTGCCAAACTCTCGTAGTACATTTTTTTCCAGTACAGCCAGTTAAAGTTGAGCAAAGTTTTACTTTGGAATACTTGGTTGGCAAATAAGTGGCAATTTTTCCTGAACGAGAAAAGTTGGCAGTAAGGTTGAGACACTAGTTTGAAGATGCATTATTCATCATTACATTGTAAAAATAAAATCCAAAAAAAGTTAATATTTGTAGTAACAGGAGTTGACAGACTGCCGTAGGGTGTGAAATTTCTATATTTTTTTCAATGACCTATAATTTTCAAAACACATACATAAAATTTTTTTAAATATTTTTCTGATAGCTGTTATGACTTTGCCTATCACCCGGTTTCGGCTTGACGTCGACTTCTCAAATAAGTCTACTTGATTCATCTTTTTTGACATACAAGCACACGGAAGCTATTTTTTGGAGTGTTTCCAAATTATGCTGGTTATGAAAAGTCAACAGTCATGTTATTTTTAAATAAAAAAGTAGGTAATAGGTGGTAGTAGCTACACGTGGGACTTTCCGCGTTATCTACTTTCTCAAATTTTCGATATCTGTTTGAGAAGTGTCAATTCATCAGTTTAGATTGATTTTATTGTGAAAATTGAAATGTTCAGGAAATGGTCCGCACGTCTAGAAAACATTTATTGTAGCTGTTGAAGCAAACTGAACTGAAAAATATTTTTCGAATAAAAAAATCAACTGAAAGATGTAATCAATATCATTTGTGCTTTATAATTAACTTATGATTACTTGAAATAACCGATTCATCATTAACTGAACAGTTCATAAGAACATACTATCTCCTTCCAGAAAAACCTAGTCGGCGTGAATATTATTACGTATTTATAATGAATCACCGAGTCGGCAACAATCATTAGCCATGATAGTGAGAAGAACTAAAAATAACTGCTTCAACATATCATTATCTGTGTCATTATTTTCTTAATTCATGTTTCCTTCATTGTACCACAACTTTTTATACATTGATCTGTTAATACCACCTCATCGTGGAATATGTGTGAATTCCATTTTGTACGAATTTCTACAAGATACTATATTATTTGAAATAGCAGGAAAATTATAACCTTATATATAAACGTACTAATCAATCTAGGATAATATACTACATATTTTCATCTCTAAAAGTGTACGGGAAAATAGGAGCTTGGATCATAAATCATCACTTCCAAGCAAGAAACAATCTGTTATCGTTTTTAAAGATAACACAGAAGCGCAGGATTATGGGTCCATATACTCAAATGTTTTCTACTGTTACACTGAATAACCTCTACAAGTTTGATCCCATAGTTCTGAAACACCCTGTATACTGGAGATTTCATCAAAATTGGCTGAATCGTTTCGTAATGCCGAGTGTAATTACTCGAATATACCTTGGATCATCTGAAAGTCTTCATGTACCATGTGTCTCATTTAACAGTTGAGTAATGCTACTTAACAAACTAATCTATTCGTTTTATTCGTTTGTACCTGCATTGTAATCTTATGAAAGGATTGTTCGTGGAAACTTCATTTTCAAACTCAAATAATCACTTTTTATGTTTCCCAGTCAATGTATCGTGATAAAAGTCTGATATAACACAATGGAAGTTGCTACAGGCATTATCCTACCAAAACTGACTGTACTATTATTTTGGCACATACAGGGTTGTTGCTTGCCAGCACCGTTCAGCGAGGATCCAGAGCCTAGTGCGTTGAGGAACGCCTGCGATTACTCGAGGCGGATTACGTTGGATGAAGCCAGGGCCGGACTCGCGCCCAGGCCTGTGAGGGTTTATGCTGACGGAGCGTTCGATCTATTCCACCAGGGTCATGCCAGGGTGTTGCAGCAAGCAAAGAATGCCTTTCCCAACATTTACCTTATTGTCGGAGGTGAATATATACGGATGATATGGTTTTCTAATGTGTGAGAGTTGCTATATATAGATTTGGTGCTTTTGGGTTGCCATTCGGTTGCTTGTGTCATACATGGGAAGCTTGTTGGGTTTGTCACGGTACTTCTAGCCAAAGATCTCTCGGCAGAATTTGTATAATATTTAGTCGTTGAACAAATATAATTTTCACAAAGATTATGAGCAATGTAATGACAGCATGATGATACTAATCTATTACCTTAAAATTATAATTTGGCATGTGTATTATGGTACGAAACCTATAAAAGCTAAATTGTAGCATGGTTAACTGAAGCACCTGCCTCCTCACTAAAAAGTACGTTCATATTTTATTAGAATCCATAAGTAATGTAAAATATTCTCTTTCTTTGTTATATCATCGCACAATGGTCACAGGTTTCATCATTTCTACGTGGTTTCAGTTCATATATATATATATATACAGGGTGACTTTGAAGTTGAGTCATTAATTTTCAGATAATGATTGTAGAAGGAAGATAAACCAAAATATGTGTGTAAAAATAAAAAAAAAAAATTTACCTTGTTTTATAAAGTATCCTCCCGACAAGTATTTCAGTGCGGACCTGTATTTGATCGTGAGGTCTTGGAGCACCGGCATGCAGTCCTCTGTGTGGTCTTAAGTCACCTGATTCACGAGCCCGTTGTACAACATTAACAAAGGCACGAGGGGTTGGTTGCACTCGATTGGGAAACCGATCCGCATAAACATGTGCCATTTTTTATTTCGTTTGAGCCACGCAACAGACACTACTATTCACTGACACTGACTGTATACAAATGAATAAAATAATTGTAAAAACATCGTTCCAAATTCTTTCGCTTTTTTGTTTCCGATGCGATGAACCGATACGGCGGATTATATCCGTTGTCGCCAAACACGAGCACATAATATTATTATTGAGACAGGGCGGTACTCAAACTTCCAAAAGGCTATAACTTTGTTACTTTAATTTTACCAGAAAAATGGTAAAGGAAAAAACATTTCTTTTGATCAGATCTACTCGCTGTTAAAATAAATGACTCAACTTCGAAGTCACCCTGTATATATATCGTATGGGATATGCCATATACAAGACCACTGCTTAACTGATCATTCGATTACTCATATTTGCGATATGGAAAACCCAGCAGTTATATTTAAAGCGCTCATAATCTTTTGTTTGGATTGCATTTGTTCAGAAACATATACTATATTTTGCAGTGAGATTTTGTACTATCATGATTTTCTTGTTGTTGACTGGTACTGATACCTATCTTCAGTGGTGTTCATAACACCTTGGGGTGGATTTTCATCTCACTACAATTCCAGATTGTCATGTGGAGTTATTTCAAGAAATTTCCTCTTTCCTTTATCCTTATATTGACCTTATTCATTTTACTATTTCATGCGGTATTATCCTAATGTCATCTCACCATTTTCCTATGAACTCTTTGCTAATACACATATTACTAAATTTTAATGATACAAGTAAAATGATAACGATGCTGTTATTTATCAGAAATAACGTAAAAGAAATGGGGTAACACGGTTGTAAGCTAACACTTTTATACCACATAAATCTTTCATTAAGGCATGTTTGTTCTAAGTATATTACAGGGCTTACGACGTAAATATGGAATACTTTTACAGCTGTCCAATTGCTTCTATATTTATGATATGTTAGTGTCGTGAAAATAGTCATGCATTTTCAGGAAAATCTGGTTATCCCCTACAAAATTACTTTAGAGCTATGCATATTTCACTTATTAAGGTCGGTCAAATGGTTGTGTCGTAAATGGAAGAATAAGATTTTATATTCAACTCGTTCTATATTGTTTAAAAGGAACAATATGTCTAAGACAGGAGCTACAAACGAGTATGATCCATTTTCAAATGAAAACAATTTTTTTCTGTTTTACCAAAAGGATTCGTTGTGTTTGTTTTTCTGAAGTTCGTCGTTTCATCGTCCTTGTCAGGAAAAAGTTTCTTATTATCAAATATTGAATTTTCTATTAGGTTAGATTTTAATGATTTGCGCTAAAATAAAGCGAAACCCTATTTCTTATAATTTTGAAAATCCCTTTATTTTTATATGATTCACTGGCTATCTCTGCTTATGTGTTATAGACGTAGACATTTGTGTTATGCAAGTTTATATGGAGCATCATTTTTAGGTTCAGCCACTATATTCTATTTTCTGTTTTGTTAGAGATGTATCACAATTCTTGTGATTTGTGTTAATAGATTCCGGCCAGGCTGATATTCATGCACAAAAACACACATCGTAGTATTTTTTGTTACCAAAATATACCTCTCTTATTTGAAAGCTACAGAAAATCGTCTCTCATCAAGGCAAGAAGGTCCAGCTTTAAAATTCCTTAATCTATATAAAATGCATAAAAAGGTGGAATACTATTTATATTTAAATGAAACAAAATTCGAATTCATGTATACAGGGTTATCCAAATTAAGTGTCCACCATTAGTAACTTTGTTATTAGTGAAAATACAAAGTTGTTTGAATTAGCAAACTAGTAGCATTTTTAACGCTGGTAAAAATGAGAAATAAAAAAAAACAATTGAGAGTCGTTATTTTGATTTTTTTCAGTAAAATAACATTTTTTTAAATGGAAACCCCTGTATATTATATTTTTTTCTGTTAATGCATCAAATTTTAAACAAAAAAGCTTACAATAACTTTTCTCCTAGGTTACAAATTGTTGAAGTTATGGCCTCCAATCTGAAACAATTAAATTGTATCGACAAACTTTATTTTCAACATCAACTTATAATCTTACAAAATACAATAACAATTTTTTTAAAGAAGATGCTCGAAAACACCACCTTGTTCTTCAATACATTTTTGGGCACGTTTTTCAACTGCTCGAACTGTCTTAAGTATGGTCCTACCATCTATCTGGGTTATCTTTTCCCTAACTGCAATCTTTAACGCGTCAAGGTTATCGTACCTTCGCTTGTAAATTTGGTTCTTTAAGTAACCCCACAAGAAGTAATCAAGTGGGTTTAGATCTGGTAATCTGGGAGGCCACTGTATTGGGCCATTTGTTCCTATCCACTGATCATTAAAAGTAGTACTTAGAAAATGATAAGTACCTCTGGAGTTGTGGGCAGGTGCGCCATCTTGCTGAAAATGCAGATGATGTCTACTTATAAGATCCAATTCGTCTAAGAAATTAGTCAGAATTTCTGACATAAATTCCACATATCTTTCACCAGTTAGGGTTCCCTCATAAAAGAACGGGCCAACAATTTTTGAACCAATTATACCGCACCAAACGTTGAAACTGAAACGGACTTGTGGGCCTCTTGGATGTACTAACAAAAGATTTTCTCTTGACCAATAATGGTGGATTTTTCTATTAAACATTCCAGAATTTGAAAAATTTGATTCATCTGTCCATAAAAGGTAACGAAAGTTATTTACATTTTGGCGACAGAAGCTAAGATACCAATGGCAAAAAACAAGTCTTCTCTCTGGATCCCCTGCCAAAAGCGTTTGAACTGGTCGGTACTTATACGGAATAAATTTGTATTTTTTTAAAATCCTTTGAACAGTACCATAACTGAAATTAGAGTCCTTGAGAATATCTGCTATTGAATTCTCACGATAAGCTTCAAAATATCCAATAACTGCAATTTCCGTGGCCTCGCTTATTATGAATTCTTTTTTTGCTCTTGTTTTAGCAAAAACATTTTCGTTGCCCCTAAATTTTCGATAAAGTCTCAGAAAATATCGTTCATACGGTTGAATGCGAGCGGGATATAATTCACTGTAGTATTCTCTTGCTCTCAAGGAGGATTTTCTGCACACTAAATAGCATTCTAACATATCACACTTTTCTTCATGGGAGAACATTTTTCTTTAAATTAATGACACAATAAAGCTTATAAACAAGTATTTACACTAATGTTTGACATTATTAGATTTTATCATTGTTTTCCAAAGCCTTCTAGTTGCGAGTATGTCCAGTTTAACAATTTGTCGCTTATCTTAATGCTGTCAAATCGCGAACGCCATGTTGTTTTCATAGCCGTCTTAATATTATAATACTGCAAATAATTAAAAATATTTATCGTTATTTTGACTTTATTTTTGACTTTAGCGGAAAAGTCATTATGAACTTTTTTGTTTAAAATTTGATGCTTTAACAGAAAAAAATATAATATACAGGGGTTTCCATTTAAAAAAATGTTATTTTACTGAAAAAAATCAAAATAACGACTCTCAATTGTTTTTTTTTATTTCTCATTTTTACCAGCGTTAAAAATGCTACTAGGTTGCTAATTCAAACAACTTTGTATTTTCACTAATAACAAAGTTACTAATGGTGGACACTTAATTTGGATAACCCTGTATATGAGATAACGGAACATGTTAATTTAATTCTCTTGATTGGATGTTAATCTTTATACTATATTCATCACTTATTGGCGCTATCCTTTCATACTCACCCATGTTAATAAAATGATCACTCATTTGTTTCAGTCACTCCATATTCATTAACTGTGCATTATCGTCGCGTGTTACATAACAAGAAAATCATGTGGCGTGTATTTTTTTCTGAGAAACCTACACCAACACAGACTGTGGTAATTTCATCCAGTATGTGTTCAAGGACGTGTATATTTAAAGATGTGAAAAAAGTGACTGTGATTATCAAATTTATCAATACGGCAAGTATGACGTATACAGTAACGTAAAATAAATTTGTGAACGTATTTTTTGTTCGCACTGTATTGTTTTTCATTTTTCACATTACTTCCGTCCTAGTTGCACTGTACATATGCGAGAAATGACGCAAACGATCAAAAATGCGCAATTATTGCCTGCCTGCTTATGTTCCTAACTATGCTAAAATTAATTTTTACAACCGCTCTTGTCACATTAATGTATTGCAAAACCAGTGATTTCGTACCAGCTCTCCAGTACATATGCATTTGTATTGGTTTTTATATAATCGCAATTATTGTTCTTTTTTAATGCCCCACCTAAACATTTTGAAAACTGAGCATTCCATAAAAAAGTTCCACACAAAAGTTTTGAGGGACAAGATGATGGTGACCTTGGCAATGACTTTGACTACGGTACTTTCAAAGCCAAGTGAATATTTTGAAATTAAACCTCCCTTTTTCACATTGGAATTGCAAACAAAAGCAAATTTTACGTCAGAACTCCACCTTGGTCATCTTGAGCATGACTAACCATGTCATTTAAGGCCAAATTGAAATTTCCGAAGGATACCTCTCGTTTTTATACTGTAAATAAAAAAAGCAAGAAATTTTACTTCCGAATATGACCTTTGTCTCAACATTTAAGCTTGACACCAGCTTGATTTGAGAGATCAAGGTCACATTTGGGTGATCCCCACAACCTCACAACTATGCTGATGAAAATTTTTGCTAGAGGAAATTCTTTTTGATGTCTCGATTTGACCTTGAAATGGCCTTGAAGACAATGGTCAAGGTGATGGCCAAGGTGATGTTTGGACGTAAAATTTGCCCCACTTTTCATTTCCGATGTGAAAAAGGGGGTCCGTTTGGAAATATTCATTTGACCTTGAAATGGCCTTGAAGACAATGGTCAAGGTTATGGCCAAGGTAATGTTTGGCCGTAAAATTTGTCCCGCTCTTCAGTTTTGATGTGAACAAACGGGGTCCATTTGGAAATATTAATTTGACCTTGAAATGACCTAGAAGGTTGTAAGGATGATATGATAAGGCCACAATCATTTTCTCTCTTGAAACTCTCACTTTCATTTGATACTTTTTTTCTAGAGTACACAGTTTTCGAAATATTTAGGTGGAGAGATTAAAATGGGACACCAGGTATATCTACAAATAGAACTCGTCAACGTTTGGTTAAAAGAATATATACATATATAAAAAAAGTAAATTAAAATAATATACATATGTATAAACAAATGCAAAGAGCTTAAATAACAAAGTACACAAAAGTAGTCCACAAACAACAAGCAAAGCTACAATAAACAAAACTCGGAGACTGCATAGTTGCAGCTCTTGAAATTTACATTCATCGTATCTGCAGCTTGTTAGAGGTTATTCAAAGGCGTATTGTATTATCTTAAATTAATATTTATTTGTTTTTTATCTCCTGATAACCCAGACACAACATTCCAAGTGAATTTACTGCGAAATTGTATTTCTAGAATAATTTTTGGTATCAGATGCTAGTTTTTGATCTTGCTTGTGGCTCTAGTTGCGCGATAAATTTATATTAAAAAATCATGGCTGATATATGACACGAGCTTGATTTGATCGGTTTGCTTTGGAAATTTTGACTTGACCTTCAAGGTCAAGGCCACGCTTGGGTGATCCCCACAACCTCACAACTATTCTGATGAAAATTTTTGGTAGAGGAAATTCTTTTTGATGTTTGGATTTGACCTTGAAATGGCCAAGGTGATGTTTGGACGTAAAATTTGCCCCTCTTTTCAATTCTGAAGTGAAGAAGGGGGTCCATTTGGAAATATTCATTTGACCTTGAAATGACCTAGAAGGTTGTAGGGGTAATATGTTAAGGCCACAATCATTTTCTCAATATTTAGGTGGGGAGATTAAAATTGGACACCATGTATATCTACATATAGAACTCGTCAACGTAACGTTTGGTTAAAATAATATATACATATATAAAAAAAGTTAATTAAAATAATATACATATGTATGTATAAACAAATGCAAAGAGCTTAAATAACAAAATACACAAAAGTAGTCTACAAACAACAAGCGAAACTACAATAAACAAAACTCGGGGACTGCATAGTTGCAGCTCTTTAAATTTACATTCATCTTATCTGCAACTTGTTGGGGGTTATTTAAAAGCTTATTGTTTTATCTTAAATTAATATTTATCTGTTTTATTTCTATAATAATTTTTGGTATCAGATGCTAGCTTTTGATGTTGCTTGTGGCTCTAGTTTCGCGATAAATTTATATTAAAAAATCATGACTGATATATGACTATTATTTTAACATTTACAAACAGTGCCTAGAAAGCTTGATGTAAGCCTAGAAAAAATCTTAACCCAACAACTGCTGTAAACATACTGTTAATGATTCAAATATAAATAAAAAATGAATACAAGAATTCATTACATTGAAACAAAATGTTTGAAAAATCGGCCAGCTTCTCGCAAAAATATTGTACTGGTAATCTGCAATGTTTGCTGAGAATGTAACTCATTAACTCCAATATAAGTAGCTTGAATAACATTATAATAGTAGTACTGGTCGCCTACATTGTGTAGGGATTATATAAAGCTTATTTATTTACTCGTCGGTACCTTAACTTAGGCTACCATTATTAAAAAGTAATAACTGGTTCCCTAGATGTCGCCAAAGTAATTATAGTTCATTGCCAATCTATTGCAATAGTTACAGTTATTAGAGTCAATACGTTTATTGCTAACGTCTAGACTTTTTCGTTTCTCCGTCATCAATTAGCAATTAAGGTAACTGATCAGGCGGTAAAAGTTCATAGTCCGGTGATTTTGTTGTAACATTGCTGTCCTTTTGCTTTCGTTTCCAATTCGGATGATATATCCAATTAATTTTCTCCGTCAGCTAGATTAATTAGCAACTAGTTTCTATTTCTATCACACAAACGTAAATATGCTCGTGATTCCACTTTTTTGATAAAAAATAATAAATTATAATAGCCAGTCAATATCAATAATTATGTAATTTTATATTATTTTTGACTTACTACGACCACGATTCATCGAACTTTTCGTACTCCGGAAAATATCGAGAGTTCGTGAAAGTGCAGTGGAGCGCCCTGAGACGTCTACCAAACATCGTTCTCAAGATACAGGCAGACATTTGTCTGATATTATTTTTCATACATAATTTCTAATTTTCAATAAAAGATTAAGATGAAAAAAAATGGAAGTATTTTATTACATTTCACTAATATTCAAGATACAAACCAGTCAGTTACATATCGGCCACCCTATTGTAACACCATATTTCAATTGTATCAAATGTTTGTTTGGACAAATATATTTTTCTCTCTTGTCTGGATCGTAAACCATTTTTTGAGTCGTTGAATTTTTGATTGGGTTAGAAAATAAATCTATTAGTCATATCACATTCACTTTTGCGTAAAATTAATAAAAATATACAGGGTGGCGTATCGACAACGAAACAGACGCATTTACTGGCAGCTCAGTTTTTTTTTTGGAAAAACGCTCAGACCCGTCGATTTTGTTTTCGAGGGGGACACAAGTTTGGCAAAAAATCACGTTAACACGTGCAGCCCCCTGGGCGGGGGTGACACCAACCCTGAAATCTTAAATGGATAGGGGGGTCGAGTGATACCGTATTTTAAAGGTCTTTCAATTCTCTTTATAATGATGTAAAATAGATGAGCTTCAGTTCAGTAGTTTTGAAGACTTATTGATTTAAAGCTTAAAGTAGACTTTAATAGGTACAACAAACCATGGGCGAAGTGAAGAAAAGCATTTACTTATTAAGTAAACTCTTTTAGTCAAATTTCTTCTGAAAGTAGTACAAACTAATCTGATGTACCTATTAAAGTCTTCTTTAAGCTTTAAATCAATAAATCTTCAAAACTACTGAACTGAAGTACATTAATTTTATATCATTATAAAGGGAATTGAAAGACCTTTAAAATAAGGTATCACTCGGCCCCCCTTTCCATTTAAGATTTTGGGGGTGGTGTCACCCCCGCTTAGGGGGCTGCACGTGCTAACGTGATTTTTTGCCAAACTTGTGTCCCCTCGAAAACAAAATCGACGGGTCTGAGCGTTTTTCAAAAAAAAACTGAGCTGCCAGTAAATGCGTCTGTTTCGTTTTCGATGCGCCACCCTGTATAAATAAACGAATAGGATATCTGCTATGAAGAATATGCAATTTTCTCAAATACTAGTCATTCATTTTGTGGTACCTAGGACGACCACTGACTTTCGTGTTCATATAGGCAGTGGAATATAAAAAGTTTCAAGATTTCAGTATATTTAAAAATATACCGTAAGGTTGTGATTTTAACATCAATTACTTTTTTGTGATTGAACAGTTTCACGTAACGACAGCATTACAATCTACAAGGAATTCACGTTTTGTGGAATGTGCTTAGGTTACAATTGTACGTAAATCAATTTACTGAAAAAGATCTTAAACTGAAATGTGATTTATGAAAATAACCAAATTTAAAATATGTGTATTTTAACATTATTTTGGTTCACTATCGAATGCCGAGTATCAAAGGTATACTGGAAGTTACGAAATCATTGGTAAACTATATTTTATGGTCTATTTTGATACAGTGATAACTTGACACTTCCGATTTTACAGCTTATTGAAAAAACAGTTATTGATAAGGTGACAGATTGGAATGCATTTGAAATTGAAGAAATATGATTGTGGTCTCCTGATAAGGCAAAGGTCGCTATTGTGTGAACAAATGTTTGTTACCTCTGTACCACTCAATTGTTAATTTTATGATTTGTGCGACTGTGCTTTGATATCATAGACATTGAAATTAAGCCACTTTGCCAGTTTCAGTAGCAAAGTCTCCATCGCGTGCATTTTGTCGCCATAGTCTGTCGCCAATGGCAAACGTCATAAGACGTTTTCATTTGACAGCCTATTTGAAAATAAAAATAGTTCTGAAGTAGCAAAAATAGATTTTTTTACCTGCCAAGATGACGGCTTTTCAAGTCACATGTGTGAAAGTAACATGCTGCGATTTAAGTATAGGAGTACTGTCGAATTACGACAGCACAAAATGTCATATATAAAAAATGGAGCACTGCGAGAGTGGTGAACAGCAGCTATCTATTGGAACTGTGACCGCTTGATGCCGTCGATTCTAGCGATATCGTAGATGATGGTCTACTCGCCAATGAAAAACGAATTGTACTGCTTCCGTTCGTTTGACCAAGAGGGCCAATAGTGTTTCGTTCTTATTGGAAATCATCATCACGGCTTAAGCTTGGTTTCTACGACAGTGAACGAAAGCAGAGCGAGTATAAGGTCTATCGAAATACGACAGACATTATCAGTTTTTCAATGGCAAGTAGGCCATCGTCTACTATTTAAATAATCTATCCCAAATTGTAAAATTATATTTAAAATAGATTAAGTATAAACGCAGGGGTACCTCAAGGATCAGTATTAGTTAGGTCCGAATTACTTTGGCTTTGGCAAGACTCGGATATAAATGAAATTAACACAAAAATTGATAGTGGTATACAATCAATCAAAAAATGGCGTGACAAGAATTACTTGACATTCAATGTTAATATGACAAAGTTTATGACATTTAAATGCTCCAATGATTTTATAAATTTAAATAACGAATCGATACACAAAACAGACACCATCAAATTTTTGGGAATGATCATTGATCATGAATTAGATTTTACTAATTAAGTAGACAAATGGCTTAATCAACTAGCAAAAATTTCGTATTTAGTTACAACGCAGGGAAAAGCACAGCCTCAAGCAGATACTTTGACTTATTTGAAAGTAGATTGAGATATAGCATTCCCTTTTGGTATGTATGTTCCCAAAATTGTTTAAAAAACTGCTTATTCTACAAAAACGAACTATCAGATATACAGGGTGCGGCAGAGAGGATGGACGGTTTTAAAAAAATCATAAAATAGTTAATTTTAACTCGAAAACAAATTTATTGATGGAATCAGGTTCACAAGGAAATAGCATTTGAGACAGTCAAGTGTGGAAAATCACATCAGGCATGTGGTGGCCGAAATCGTTGATGCAGTGCTGGAGGCGTTCTTGGAAGTTCGCTGTCTCAACTTGGGCGACTTCCACGCGAATTTCGCCCTTCAATTCGTCCAGAGTTCGAAGCTTGTTCGCGTATACTCTAGCCTTGAGGTGTCCCCATAAGAAAAAATCGCATATGGTTAAATCTGGGGACCGAGGAGGCCAATGAACATCGCCAAACCTGGAAATAAGGCGAGAGGAAGTGATTCAACCCAACGAAGGATGGTGTTTCGAGAGGGAACAGCTCTATTCCGATGAATGTTGAAGTGGCGACGAAACTCACGCTGTACGGCGATGACTGACTTATTATCCCAAAAACGTCCGTCCTGTCTGCGGCACCCTGTATAACTGAAAACAATCCTAGAGATACATGCAGGCATTTATTTGTAAATCTTAAAATAATGACTGTCGTCAATAAACCTAAATTTGAAACAATAAATATACGTTATAACATTAGATGAAAACAAGATTTTAAATTAGTAGTACCTAAATCAACACCTGTAAAGGACTCAGTAATATATAATGGTCTGAAATTTTACATGCGCCACCCTGATCTTATCGAAAGAACTAACAATTTAAAGATATTCCGAACACTTTTAATATGTAAACTATATTATACTGTGTGTGAGTTCTACAATTCATCTACTCAAGGGCCACATTTGTTACAGTTTAGTCTCAAGTTAGCCTTGCCATTAAGAATGATTGTGTTCTTTAGACAATAAATCATATCCATCTAGGTATCTATACTAAGTGACATATAAATCCGAACACCCAGTTTAAATGGTTTTATTTTAATAAAATTTGGTATTATTCTAACCCTGGCACGACCATCGTGCATGCCTAAACAAAATCGAGACTCGTCACTAAAGACATTCCTGATCCCAGAGTGACCGTTGTCTGCACCACTCAAGGCGATTACGTCGGTGTTCTCGAGTTAAAGGGAGGACCCAGTGTGGCCGGTATGAAAACAAGCCAAAACTTCTCATTCGTCGGTAAACACTTCGCATGCCAATAGGTTTTCCGTGTTCTGCAAACCATTCACTTGCAATGGACCTGGTAGTGGAGAAACGGTCCCTTAAGGCCAATAATCTTAGGCGGCGATTTTCACGGTCTGTTGTTCTACGGCGGCGTCCAGTGCCCCTTGCTCTTTGCGTACGGCCTTCTCGAAGTAATGCCTGACAACACCTAACCACAGTGTCTACACTTCTTTGCACTCTAACTGCAATTGCCCGAAAAGAAAGTCCAGCTTCCCGAAGTCCCACTATACGGCCCCTGTCAAACTCACTAAGTTGACGAAATCGCACAGGTCTCCGTACTCTAGGCATCGTAACCGATCGTAAAGGATGTCAAGAACCAAAATCCGCCAACGTTGATTCTTTACTGCGGCTGAAATCTTCATTTTTAGAGCGTTAGTGAATTAAAAAAAAGCAGTATAAAAACCGGAATGTCCAACTGATAAGGCTGAAAATTTTTTCACTTGTTATTTACAGTAAGATAAATACATTCACCAACTTTTATTAAAATAAAACCATTTAAACTGGGTGTTCGGATTTATATGTCACTTAGTATATATTGGCAGAATCGACGATGCCAAGCGGTCACAGTGGTGACTCGGCTGTCGATGTGAATATGAGATATTTTATAGTTCTGTTGTTTACTCTCGCAGTGGTTGATTCTCTTGCTTTTTTGCTGTCGTATTTCGATATATCTTATATCTCAGATAGAAGACTCCTCTGCTTCCGTTTGTTGCCCTTTTTCTGTTCCTACCTAGAGACCAACTGTAGACCGTGTTGATGATTGACAATAAGCATGAAACAAAACTATACACTGTTGGTCGAACGGGTGGAAGCACTAATATTAGAAGAGAACTGTCAGCGTGAGATAGCGCAAAGCGCCATCTATCGCACCAGAATCGTCCATTGTGGATCGCGCATCGCTGCTATTAGTTAGAACTGTCAAGGATCTCAGTTCGAGCTTAGTAGCCGTGCCGCTAGATGGCTGATGATTCTGGCTGAGAGTAGATCTTGTTAAATCAGAAGAGAACTATACTTTGTTATGTGATTGTGCTGCCGTCATGTTTTTAGATTTCACCTGTCACCTTACTGAACTGTTTCATTCGAGTAGAGATTAATATAAATACATTAGTGTAATGTCAGGTGCACTTCATATAGTTTTCCGATATGACAATATCAAAAAGTATTTCTTGCATGTTACTATTTCTGATATAGCCCAAAGTAAACATTCTCTTATTTTTAGTTTGCAGTGACAAGATGATCAACAAGCACAAAGGCCGGACCGTACTGAAAGAAGAAGAACGATACAATGCCGTGCAGCATTGCCGATATGTAGATGAAGTTCTACGAGATGCACCGTGGGAATATAGTGACGAGTTTCTCAGGAGGCACAAGATCGATTTTGTAGCTCACGATGATATACCTTATTCGTGTGGTGACACTGAGGATATATATGCTGAATTGAAGCGTAGAGGCATGTTTCTGCCTACCCAAAGGACTGAGGGAGTGTCTACCTCTGACATAGTTGCAAGGATAGTCAGAGATTACGATGTATATGTCCGGAGAAATCTAGCTCGGGGCTACTCTGCCAAAGATTTGAATGTATCTTTCCTAAAAGAGAAGAAGTTTAAGTTGCAGAATAAGATGCACGAGTTGAAAGATAAGGGTAAGAATCTAATGGATTCGATTGGTGAGAAGACAGACGATATAATCGCCAAATGGGAAGATAAGTCAAGGGAATTTGTGGATAGCTTTCTGTTGTTCTTTTTCAAAAAGCCGTTGAAGATTTGGAATAATTCCAAGGAGAAGATTTTGAATGCCATCACGTCGGATCAGTCAAGTTCATCTCATTCTAGTGATAATGACGATGATGAGGATATTGTGCCCATTAAAAGGAGGAGGTTCGTGTAAGATAAGTCGACTTGAATAATGGCTGTGCAATTACAAATTACTTATATTATTTAAGTAGTATTCGAAGATTTTTATATTTAATGTAATCCTATTTAATTATCTTATTTAAGCTTAAAATGTCATGTATGTATACCACAATAAATTATTATTTTGCTTGTTTGGTTATATAATCTCTAGTCATCTAAAAACTATTGATATAAATTCGAGGGTTTTCTAGATCGTAAAATTTATCATTTCGTAGAACAAATTGTTATCTGGCTGGGCTATGAGTAGTTGATGGCCACGCCCTGATTTATTATAATCAATGTTAGGATGAGCCAGAAAATCATTTTGAAACATGCCACAACCTAGCAAATGTCTATTTACAAAAATGTATTGTCATATTGAGTAGCTCGACATTAAGCATATAGTTGGTAATAAAACAGTTTTACTGAACATAATAAAACAGTTTTACTGAACAATTGATTCGATCACGTTCACATCCATGTTTATTTAGCTTGGTTATATAGTGTGTCTCAATAAGACGTCGGATTTGATTTTCAAGAAAAACACAATTTCTTTTCCAATTAAGCGAGTATTTATATTTCAACATAAAGAGGAATAGTTGCCATTAAACATGAAATAGGTCATCCGGTAAATGACCACCACGAAACCTCTGGCACGGTCAGTCATTTCTTAAAGTTCTTGATAACTTTTTCGCGCACCTATGGCTCTATTTCTTCGATAACGGGCCTTATCTCTTCTTTAAGGCATTCAACTGTTTGTGGCTTGTTCGCATACACCTTTTCGTTCACATAGCCCCAGAGGAAGAAGTCCATTGGCGTTAGATCGCACGATCTTGGTGGCCAATTTTGATCGCCAAACCGAGAGGTCGTTGCAGGTCGCACCGTCTTGTTGGAAGAACATGTTCTCCACATCAATTCGATCCAACTGGGGCCACAAAAACTCGGTTAACATCTCGCGATACCGCATACCAGTTTCAGCTGCATTTTCGATCACTCCACAATGCGCACCAAACGGTAAATCGCGGCGGATGCATTGGTTGTTCGAGTATTGGTTCTCGACGTACCCGTTCAGTTGAAAATGTGCCTCATCAGAGAAAATGATTTTCTTCGAGGAATCTGTATCAATTTGGTGGTGCTCCAGCGCCCAATCAACGAATTCACAACGCTGCGCATGGTCCGTTGGCTTGAGTCCTTGCGTCAGTTGAACATGAACAGATCTTTTGTCAAAATTCGTTGCAGAGTGGGTGTGGTAAGATTCAATTTTTGGCCACGATGCCGAATGGAAGTGCCTGGATTCTCGGCCACACTTTCCCTCATTGCGACTATATTCTCGTAGGACCGTCCAGGACGGCGACGAACAGTGATCTTCACATTCGGAATTTTGTAATTAAACGGCAAATTGTCGACTCATTTGGCGCATTATTGCGACCGAAAATTGTACGTAATGTGCGAACAGTTTCCGCGCAATTTTCTCCATGACGTTTAATCGCGTGGTCTGGATATGACAGCTGTCATCAAGTAATCACCATACCATTTGTAAAAAAATGGCGGCAAATTCAAATCCGGCGCTCTTGTTGAGACACCCTGTATTAAACCGAAAATTAAAATAGCTGCCAAAATGTTTAGACACTTCAGAACTTAACAAAGATCCGCATGCGGCTAAATAAATCTTTAATGAACATTGTTTCCTCAATCGAAATTTTATTCACATATTTAATATACTCGTATATTGATAGAGCGATACGTCTTTCATGACTTCATACATTCCCGTTTCCTTGAACTTATGTACATTTTTGCAATGCCCGACAAGTGATAATTCATGAATTATTAACGTTGGATACTAAGCCTCTTTGTATTGGAAGCCAGTGACGTCAAAGTTCGAAAGTGCAAAACTACGTTCTTTGGACTAACTATTACGTCTCTTAGTTTATTTCGACTACTCGTTTCTATAAAATTACGGTAGTGTGGGTTTCTACTTTTAGGAGGTATTGTCAAGTCGATTGCGCGTAAGGTAAATGAAAAACAGCAGTGTAAGAATAGAATGAACATTTATTTGAAGTTTTCAGACAAAAAACAATGTGGTATCTCCTCAAAAGTAAATACCAACAAGAGCACATCGCTTGCATGTATTTTGAAAAATTTCATGACCAAATACCTCGATCTCCAAACAGACAGATACACTGGTAATCTTTCATTGCTAGGGGTTTAGTGACAGTAATAAATAATAATAGAACGGTCCGTAGGTCATTTGTTCTTCTTTAAAATCTTATAGGTCTGTAGACAAAGTCAGGGGGAGATAAAGTAAGTGGAAAAAGAAGAGTAGAAACCGCGTCGATTGGAGGTGTATTTTGGATAACAAAACAATATTACTCCAGGAAATTGATTTTGAGGTTGGATGGAATGGAAAAATTAATATGTTGAAACTAAAATTTTTTTGCTAAAAGTGAAATCAAGGTACTTAGCAGAGTTTTTCCATGGTACGAGGGATGTTTTTTAAGTTTTGCATATTCAAAGTTTCACAACAATACGTGCAGTGTTCTCACTACAGTGAATTTTAAGTATCACCAAGTTATTAGAAAAATGGAACTCAACCGAGAACATTATCGCGCCATAATTTATTACAACTTCAGAGACAATTATCGCAACAAGAATGCCTTGCTGAGTTACTGCCTGTTTTCGGCGACGAAGCGCCACATCAGTCGACAATTTCCCGTTGGTATCGAAAATTCAAACGTGGACGGGTGAGTCGATCCCAGGGTGGGTGCACCAAAAAACGCAGTCACCCAGGAAAACGTGGATGCTGTGCGCAAACTGATCATTGAAGATAGATATGTGATATATCGCGAGATTGAGGCGTCATTGAAGATCTGAAAGACCTCAATTCAAACAAATTTACATGAAGAATTAGGAGTAAGAAAATTAGTTTCTCGTTGGATACCCCACCTGTTGACTGAAGAGCAGAAAGCAGCCAGGGTTAATTGGTGTTTGGGTGTTCCAAGGTGAAGAAAAGCCAACAAAAGTCATCCGTTCTCGAAGTGTTTCGAAAAAGATGGTCGCGACATTTTTGTCAAAAGCGGGTCATATTGCAACAATTCCTCTTAATGAGCAAAGAACTGTTACTGCGGATTGGTATACCACCATTTGTTTGCCAAAAGGATGCAAGCTCGCACACAGCCCAAAAAACAAGCCAGTATTTAATGGAAGAAAACGTAGAATTATCGGACCATCCTCCATATAGTCCCGATCTAAGTCCTAACGATGTCTTTACTTTCCCGAAAGATTGAATACAAAAAAGCTCTCACGCGTCAGCCACACCTTATTATAGAAAGATCCTTGCTAAATTATTTCTGGTTAATAAAAGAAACTGGTCCTAGGGACTGGTGAAGACTAAAGCTCGATAACGATTATTAGCTACTTGAGTAGTTATGGTCGCAGTGGCATTACGATTTTGCCAGCCTCATCCATCTCAACATTTAGTAAAAATATTGATGAATATCAACAAAAAAATTCATAAGTTCTTATTTTTGGAAACATGTGTTTGAATACCACCATAATTTAACTGATACTGGAAAACACCAAATTAAAAATCAGCCTGCTTAGTCCATGTAAGTTAGATATTTTATGTCAGCCTACACCGATTACTGTTTTATTACTACTAAAATCGTATAAAATTTTCGGTATTAAATTCTTTATGCAATTTTCATTATGGGGATCACACCACATGTGGTCAAGTTCAATTGTACAATTGGTTCAATTTTGATATAATGACCTCTCTCAATCTAAAGATTTAGTTTTCGAATGCTACGTACCGCGCAGTGATACTCAAAGAATCTGGCACGAAATGTTGAATTGTCGAGTTTACTCAAGTTAGTGGTAGTGTATTGTGGAACTAAAATGGTTAGTATGCAATGCAATGCAATTATCTTGGTCATTAATATCTACAATACCTTAAAATTCCTGTTAATTACGCGAAAGATGTAAAATAAATTATTAGAACTCATTAAAAGTATTATCTTTATCTACATAGTAATAAAACTCATGAATTTTGTCGAAAAATAATTTGAAACCATTCACTCAACATTTTGGGTAGTCTTTTGATGTGATTAATAATAAGGTAATAACGCATTCACTTTAAAAATACGTGTATCTGAAGATAATTTTTTGCTAGAGACGAGACAAAATTGAGAATCTATAAAATTATATAACACACGGCAGATATTTTAAACCTGCACCTGCGCGGATGCTTCGATAAAAAAAAGGAAAATTGAGCGCTGATGTTCCAGTTTGCCATGAATCTTCTGGTGAGCTTTGATTGTGGTTTTGATACTTGAACGGAAGTTTCAAAATTTGACATACAGGGTTTGGCCGGAAAGTAATACACAAACACCGATAATGTGACTCGTGTGCGCAAAGTTTTGAACTCAGACCGTCGACTAAGTATTCGTTTAATTGCCCAGATGTTAAATATACCAAAATCTGTGGTTCATGACATTGTGACACAGCATTTGAACATGCGCAAGGTGTGCGCGAAGATGGTCCCAAAAGTGCTCACTGTCGACCAGAAATTGCGGCGAGTGGAAGTGTGCCAAGAAAATTTGAACATGTGTGAAAGTGACCCCCAATTTTTGAATACCGTAATCACAGGTGACGAGTCGTGGATTTTTCAGTATGATCCCGAGACAAAGAGGCAATCTTCCGAGTGGCACACGACGGCGTCTCCTCGCCCAAAAAAGGGAAGAATGAGCAATTCCAAAGTGAAAACGATGCTCATTGTCTTTTTTGACATCAAAGGCATCGTCCACCATGAATTTGTTCCTCTTGGACAAACCGTCAACGCCAAGTTTTACGTGGAAGTGCTCAGGAGACTCCAACGAAGGGTCAGTCGGGTCCGACAAGACATCGCAGCCGACTGAAAGTTGCACCACGACAACGCCCCGGCTCACACCGCCTTTCTTGTGAACAGCTACCTGACCAAGGCCGGCATCCCAACGCTTCCGCAGCCGCCCTACAGCCCGATGAAAGGCAAGCATTTTGAGACGACAGTGGGGATCCAAGCAGCATACACCGCGGCTCTCAAGGCTATTCCAGAGGATGCCTTCCGTGACGCCTTCAATGCTTGGAAATCGCGCTGGCAGCGCTGCATCGACGCAGAAGGAGCCTATTTTGAAAGTTTTTTTAAAGAATTGTAAATGAATTTTTTTAAATCGACTCAGTCCTATTACTTTCCGTACAAACCCTGTATGCTAAATGACCATTTAAAACATGAGCGGCTTTTTGCAGTGTAAGGAGGTTAGAAGTTCTGAGATAAAACAGTTCTAACAATAAGTACTTCAATTTTGATAATATGCGCCCGTGCCAAGTTAGTATCATCTCTTCAGGAATTGGAACTTCGATAACAGGAGGTTGTTGATGTGAACAAAAAATTGGTGCTTAAACATGTCCCTTCGAGATATATTTGAAAGTCTATCAAGATCGCATCAAGATTATGGACGGTAAAACTTTTGACGAAATGTAAGTAGATATGCAACAAGAAATCAATCTTCAATATTTATGATTCGGTGTACTTCAGAAGAATATACTATATCACATTCAAAGAAAATCGGCATTCTGAAAATTGCGGGTTGATTCCATGCAAATCTACGTCCAATTACCGTGCAGTTGCTTGGAGGATTTCGATTCATTGTTTGGTAACAACGGCAAATTCCCAGTCGCCCGGCAACGTGCGACCTTGGGCGGCGTGATGTCAACTCTTAGAATGAATAAGTCGTATAACTGAGAGCAACCGTGCGTCGTTCATATATCGTCGGTGGTCGTTCCCCTACCTTTCGGGGCAATGTATTCCTAGAAGAGTTGCTCCAGGAGTTTTCGGGAGATTTAGTGCAGAAGTATTGCCGTCGTCGATCAGACTCGACTTTAAAGACGAAGTTAACTAAGTGATGGAATGTTGAATCATATGAAGAACCGAGGAATATATTATTTTGTCGAAAAATGACTAAATTCACAAACTTGTTTGACATATAAACAGCTGTCAATTATTATATATAGGTATATATAGGTATATATATATATATATACATATACTAAGTGACATATAAATCCGAACACCCAGTTTAAATGGTTTTATTTTAATAAAATTTTGTATAAGTACTTAATGATAAAAATTTCAAAATGATTGCACTGCTTTAAAGCCTTTGACCTTTAATAATGTGTGGATGCACCCTGATGTGCTACGCATTCTCCAACGCGCCAAGGCATGCTTCTGATCAGGTGTTCAATGTCCCCCTGTGGTATCTCATTCCAGGCAACCACCAACTCCTCTCGAAGTGCTTCTAGAGTCTGAGGAGGACGTTGCAAATTGAGCAATCTCCTACCCATCATATCCCACACGTGCTCAATTGGGGATAAGTCGGGAGATCTTGGTGGCCATGGTAACAATGTGACATCATTATGTTGAAAGAAGTCTATTGTGACTCTTGCAACATGTAGTCGGGCATTATCTTGTTGGAAAGTTGGATCTGCCAGGGTGTCAAGATAGGGTAAAAGATGGGGTTCTAGAACTTCGTGGATATAACGCTGCACGTTCATGTTACCTCTGATGAAGATTAAAGGTGACCTGGAACCATAAGCTATAGCACCCCAAACCATAACTCCAACAGTGTGATGAACATGTCTTTCAACAAAAAACTGTGGATTCCTCCTTTCACCACGTCGCCTTCTAACCCTGGCACGACCATCGTGCATGCCTAAACAAAATCGAGACTCGTCACTAAAGACAATACTGTTCCATTCCTGATCCCAGAGTGACCGTTGTCTGCACCACTCAAGGCGATTACGTCGGTGTTCTCGAGTTAAAGGGAGGACCCAGTGTGGCCGGTATGAAAACAAGCCAAAACTTCTCATTCGTCGGTAAACACTTCGCATGCCAATAGGTCTTCCGTGTTCTGCAAACCATTCATTTGCAATGGACCTGGTAGTGGAGAAACGGTCCCTTAAGGCCAATCATCTTAGGCGGCGATCTTCACGGTCTGTTGTTCTACGGCGGCGTCCAGTGCCCCTTGCTCTTTGCGTACGGCCTTCTCGAAGCCATGCCTGACAACACCTAACCACAGTGTCTACACTTCTTTGCACTCTAACTGCAATTGCCCGAAAAGAATGTCCAGCTTCCCGAAGACCCACTATACGGCCCCTATCAAACTCACTAAGTTGACGAAATCGTACAGGTCTCCGTACTCTAGGCATCGTAACCGATCGTAAAGGATGTCAAGAACCAAAATCCGCCAACGTTGATTCTTTACTGCGGCTGAAATATTTATTTTTAGAGCGTTAGTGAATTAAAAAAAAGCAGTATAAAAACCGGAATGTCCAACTGATAAGGCTGAAAATTTTTTCACTTGTTATTTACAGTAAGATAAATACATTCACCAACTTTTATTAAAATAAAACCATTTAAACTGGGTGTTCGGATTTATATGTCACTTAGTATATATATATATATATATATATATTATTCTTCAGGGAATAGAATCGCTCCCACACTTTGCTCAGTGATTCTACTCCCCCGTTTTCAAGCATAGGGGTCCAGATATTGAATAATTGTTCAGTGATAACAAAAGGGATTCAAGAATCGCATTTTCGTTGCAGTCGGTGTGCCAACCAGCTCCATTCAGCTGCGACCCTGAAGCAGTGCGCAGACGCGAGGAATGTGATTACACGAACCGTATCAGCTATGAAGAAGCCAAGAGTGGAGCAGCACCAAGACCAATCAGAGTATACTCAGATGGGATCTACGATCTCTTCCACCAAGGGCACGCCAGGCAGCTCATGCAGGCGAAGAATCTCTTCCCCAACGTCTATCTGATAGTAGGAGGTAAGCCGTTGGCTTATACTATTTGAAGTACTACTGTCGCATGTATCGTTATTTTTAATCGCTGTAGACATGGTCTTATTGAACGTTCTCTGTATGCTCAGTGGATCTGGTTTTTAAAACCTTTATACAGAGTGTTTTACCGAGAGAAAGAGGTATTTTAACCGAGGATAGAGGCCCCCAAGGGGAATGTAGATAGCATATGGTTGATGGATTTTAGATTCTTTTAATCGATGTACCTGTATTTTATCAATTTTGGTCATTTCTTTATAGCTCCGCAGCTTTTTAATCATCCTATATATTTTCCGAAACTTGGTGTGCATGCTTAACTTACCCTATCGAATCGATTGTGATACCAATAGAAAAAGGAATTCAGGTTCGGACTCACTAAAAACTTACAAATTAGTTCTACCCGAAAACAACACCCTCTATATAAGAATTTCTAGATATCTTTTAGGTGTTTGAAAAGAGCATATTAAGTTGATTCTGTCCGCTTTTGTTCTTCGAGCGGACTATTTTGTATGAGGTAGAGGTAGTGGTTTTGTTCATTTTGGAGTACATGACGGCTGGAATGTCTATTAATTTTATCACTTTATATTTTTTAGTAATGGACTTAGAAAAAGGTCATCTATAGTCAAAATCACGAAAGATGACTATTACGTCATACCATAAATTGTACTGAAGTTATCAATGGACGTACGTACGATGATAAAATCACGATGTCATGAATTTATATTATGATTTTGCGAAGTTAGGTTATTTCACTGATTATTTTTATTTTCATTTTATTTCATGGTTGGTTCATGGTATTTGTGAGTGGGGAATTTTTGTTTTGAAAAAAACAGTTATGAGTAGAATACACCTCACGTCATTAGCACCAAAGACTAAATTATTATACCAAAATAACCTAACCTGCTTTAACATAACCTAACTATTGTCTTTAATACAGACTAAAATGATGACGTAATCGTCATCTTTCGCGATTTCGACTATATAGACTAACAAAAACATATCTCAAGGTCCGTCATACGTCGTTAATGTTTTTCGCGCGTGGGATGTATCAAAAAAAAATTATTTTATGGGCTACAATCTATCTAGCTACAGATCGGCCGTATCCCTCAGCTTTCAGTGTATGTATAGCAAACTCAGATAACGGCGCAGCGGCAGTATGTAAGAAAGAAGATACAAATAGATTCTCTATTATAGATATATCTATAAAATGCCAGCTCATCAATCGCTGGCCACAGAAATGTGTTAGGGAAATTTTACCGATATACTGGACTGTTAAGAACCCCTAATATACAGGGTGTTCCTTAATGATATGCGAATATTTAAGGGTGTGAATCTACATGAAAAATTAATGTTAGTTTGCTTTATAAACTATGGTTCAAAAATGTTTCCTTACAAAAACTCGGGGTGTTGAAGTTTTAGGAAAAAAATGGAAATTAATTAATATTTTCAGAACCGCTTCAGAAATTTCACTGATATCTAGTACGTAGTGAAAGTTAATAAAGTTGCATATTTTTCAATGCAAAAATAATTTTTAGCTTTAACAGTGGCGCGCGTACGGGTATTGACTTCGATATTTTTTAAGAAAAAAATGGTACGCCAATTGTTTTTGAATTCCCCGTTCAATTTAAAACAAATGATCTCTCTTGAATTGTTTTCCTTCCATGCGCCATTTTTGAGTAAAAAAATTTAAACCGTTCTACTGTCCGAGAAAATTAATGTAATAATTGAAGAATGCAATTTAGCAATAAATATCTAGTTGCTCTGGAATATGTCACTGGCTTTTGACATCTGACAAGTCTCTGTTATTCAAACCTGTTCGCTGTCACATCTTTTTCATTATTTAGTTTTTACAATCTTGTTAATAATGGTGAATTATTCAAATGCAGAAATGGCGGAAATGCATTACGTATATGACCTTGCCGACGGTAATGGTGAGCAAGCCAGACGGATTTATCACCAGAGATATCCCGATCGTGCTTTGTCAGATAGTCGAACCTTTTCTAATATTCATCGTCGCCTTGTTGAAACTGGTTCTGTCTGAAAAGGAACATCTGAAGGTAGACCTCTAAGTGTGAGAACACCTGAAATTGAAGAAGCAGTGCTGCACGAAGTCGAAGATCATCCTGAAACGAGTACGAGGAAGATCGCTAGACACTTAAATATTTGCCATCAAATTGTTTGGAGAATTTTAGTGGATTTTTTGTTATATCCTACCATATTTTAAGAGTGCAGACATTACTTCCCATTGATTTTCCAAGGCGTGTGACCTTGTGTCAGTGGTATCTTCAAAAAATTATACAAAATCCGCAATTTGAATCAATGATTCTGTTCGCGGACGAAGCTAATTTTTCTCGAAATGCCATTCAGAATTTCCACAATAATCATTTGTGGGCAGAAGAAAATCCCTATGCCGTAACCGAAACCCATTTCCAACACCAATTTTCGGTTAACGTATGGCAGGAATTATTGGCAACTACTTTATTGGCCCATTCTTCTTGCCGGGACGACTTGACGGACAGTCTTACCTCAATTTTCTTCAACAGTATAGATTTCTTTTTGTGGGGCTATCTTAAGACACTAGTGTACACAAGTCCCATTAACACTAGAGGAATTAAGAGAAAGAATAGTTGCAGCTTGTGATAGAATAAAAAACACTCCAGGGATATTTCAACGAGTGCGCAATTCCATGAGAAGGAGGGCGGAAGCATGTATACTAAGTGAAGGGGGCCATTTTCAACAATTTTTGAAATAATTTCGTTGGTTTGAAGATTAGGGAGACTCCTCATAGCTAGTTATGTTTTCAACGATTTGGGTTCCGTCAGACGTGAACGGGTAACATAAAATGGTCATTCGGGTAACTTATTACATTTCACAGTCCTTAAAGTGTCTACAAGACGAGTACAAACCGAACATATTAAAAGGTTTTGTACATGAGATATTCCCATCCCATTCGTGATGACATGTTTTAACTGTTCCAGTATGCAACGATGACCTAACGCACAGTAAAAAAGGTCGTACCGTGATGACAGAAGACGAGCGATACGAAGCGCTGCGACATTGCCGGTACGTTGACGAGATCGTACGTGACGCGCCGTGGGAGTTGGACGAAGAGTACGTCCTATGGCACAAGATTGACTTCATTGCGCACGACGACATTCCATATGGATCAGATGAGAGCCAGGACGTATATGCTGTTTGGAAGGCGAAAGGGATGTTTGCGGCGACACAAAGGACAGGTGAGATGCAGCACTATATTTTAGTACTAGTAACTGCTTCTTGCCAACCAGATCAATTAAACAGAATTACCCGAATAAGCAAAAAAATCCCCCAGATTTGCAACTTTATAAAAAATTCCCCATATCATGTTTGGGGGGGGGGGGTTGATTTGTTAGATCAACTGGTGTCTTGAGTAACGATTGCATGAATGTAAAACGATAACCAGTATTAGCTATCACTTCGCCATTCGGGAATTGGGAAATCGCAGACCACGGTTGAATGACAGCTGGTTATCTAGTAATACTTGAAAATTCCTTATATCGACACAGGTCACACTTAATTCTGACGGATCCGTCAACGCCAGGTAGACAGAGCAGTATTTTGTTTCGGTTGTTTGTACGCTACTAGATTTATACCCGATTCATTATTGAAGACTAACACAAAAACGTCATTGGCTGATCAGGTATAAATCAACCGGCCAGTTCACAACTTATTATTCTGTTTTTCTGTATATTGATGCATGTCTTGTTTGTTTCTTTGTTTGTTGTAGATTTATTTAGCATTAATGCTACAATGTCAATTTTGTATAATGATTCGGTTACATATTTTTCTTCAATCCATTTTCTGTAATTTTACATTCTAGTCTATTAAAAATAAAATTAAGTCACTATGTATTTTGATTATTCATAAAGTGATTTTTTAATTTCACCTTAAACATTTTTAAATTCGAACTCTGTTTAATATCATTATTCAATTTATTAAATTCAAATACTCCCTTTTGAAATATAGATTTACTAGTTATGCTACTATTACAATTTTTCAGATGAAAATCTATACTGCCTCTAGTTTCGTAGTTATGATAATGACTATTTAATTTTGTGAAGTTCTCTAAATGTGGTGGTAATAAATGATTTTTTAATTTGAATATGAAAACGAGAACTAAATAATATATGAAATTTTTCACATCCAACCACTACAGTTCGTCTAACATAGACTTAATCCTAGCATATTTGTTTTTATTTAAAATGATTCTCATGGCTTTATTTTGTAGAATTTGTAATTTTGAAAATATGTTTTCATTTGCTGTAAACAAAATGGTTGAATAATATAAAAAATGGGGAAGAATTATAGTGTTATACACATGTTAATGTGCTACTAAACAACCCTATTGAACACCTTGAGGTTACAAGGATTCTTTTAGTAAATTTCGACATTGACATCATTTTTGAAGGGAAAATTTCTATTTATAAATGGCCATATTTGATATATTTTCTTTTTAATATTAAAACATTTTCCAAAAATACCTAAGTCACCCAACAACACATTAGCTTTCAGATAATTAACGCCTTAAAACAATGCGTTCTTATAATTTGAGGTTACGTTGTTATCAGTGTCTCGTTGGAATTGTTAACAAAATTCGTTCATTTAGCTTATTTCAAACTCCCCTGAATTTTGAGTAACTATTGTGGCCACATTTGACTAAAAATTTCTTGCGCACAGATTTTTCGTTCACTTGTGACCAAAAATCTAATTTCGAAATCATTGTGTTATAATCACTATCACAAATGGATGTAATTTCTTTGTCACACTTGGCTATAAATCTTATTTCAGTAGTATCCATCATGCTTTGACGTCTACATAGATAAACAGCTGATCAGCAAGTGGCTCTAATGAATCTGGTGTAAATCTAGCAAAAATTTGTTTGTAGCGTTTTTTTTTTGTATGCAAATGAACTTGTCTAAATGAAAGAGCTTTTAGCAAGTACAAAATGAATCTGTAGCGTACAAAAAACCAAAACAAAAGATGGCTCTGTCCACCTGGCATTGACGGATCCGTCAGAATTATTGTCGTTTGCCGAGATGGGGATTTTTTTAATATTACCAGATAACCAGCTGTCATTGTACCGTAATGGATATTCGTGAAATAGGGTGTAGACAAGTGCATCACCAGCTAATCTTATTTTTAACCAATAGGTTACCAACTGTATGTATGAGCAATAAAGAGCGACATAGTATGTTTTCTTTATTGTTAAATTTAGGTCAGACTCATGTGATTTTATAGGACAAAATTACTACCATTTCACCACAAGATGACCTAAACATGTAGTTGTTTATATCCTCAGACCTATTAAGCAATGCCTCATCGACCTTTGGGAAAAAGACAAACGCAAATACATATAACTTTTTTAAAATTGGTCATGCAACCTTTTAACCTATCTTGTTGCCGAATTAAAGTATTTATAACTTAAGATGTTTGTTGGGATATGGCAACCTTGCTGTTTTCTGTCCACCATCCCGTCAAACAATCGTAGACGACATTGTTTCGCTCTTATTGTATCTGCTTATTACGACAGAGATATAAGCTGGATGATAAAAGTACTATAGTGAGCAAATCTGTTTTGAAGACATGGTTACCTAGCCGCCAAAATTTTTGAAAGGCCTTATACCAGAAATAACAATTACGTTTTCAAAATGAGAAAGTCAATTCACTTAAAATAGTATTTTCGGTATCTAGGGCGAACATGAATGACAGTAAATTGACACAAAAAAATATATATCTAAAAATTGCAGCTCCATTTGCAGAAATAAACATCACTGGTTAAGCACTGCATATTTTATGGTATCATTATTGATATCGAATCCTTGGCAATAAGTGTCAAACACATCACACATCCTTTCAACAGGAGACATGTTCGATATGTTGGTTCTACCCCTAGCGATGTAAACAGTTGCATTAGATCGAGTTGGCACCACAAAATTGATTTTAGTTACAAATTCCAGACAATCAAGCTTCTTCCAGGATATATGCCATAAAATGGATGTATTTCAGGGTTTTGATAAATTGGCGACCAAACCACTGCAGCATTTTCCAGTTTACTTCTAATAAAAGATGTATAAATTGTTTTAAGGCTGTTCACATAAGCAAAACCTGACCAGTTTCTGACAGTATCCTAATATTTTGCTTGTTGAAGAGACCGTTTCACTTATATGGTAAGAGAACGTCAATTTACTGTTAAATATTGCCCCTAGATCTTTGAATGTCTGACATCTCTCAAGATATAGATGTAGTAAGGAAACAGGATAGGATGAAGCTTGCGGTAAAGCTCAACATTTAACATTTTGCTATGTTTATATTGAGTTTGTTGCCAACGCACTATTTACTCAACCTATTCAGGTCTTGCTGCAATTTCATACAGTCACTGTAATTTTAAATTTCACCTAATATCCTCAAATCGGCTGCGAAAAATAGCATCAATTTAGATAGCTCCAGGGCCTTAATATACATGTATACATATGAATAATAGGGGCCCTAGATTTGATCCCTGAGGCACCACTGAAGTAGAATATCCGGACTAGATGACGCACACATCGTTCCTACTTAACTGAATTACTTTCTTGATGCCAATTAACAAAGTTGCTCAAACGTATATTTATTTACAGAGGGTATATCCACATCTGACATAGTCGCCCGTATAGTACGCGACTATGACATATACGTCAGGCGGAACCTGGCCAGAGGATACTCAGCCAAAGATCTGAACATTTCGTATCTGAGCGAAAAGAAAATCCGGTTGCAGAACAAGATGCACGAATTAAAGGACAAAGGGCGGCGTGTGATGGACTCGATAGGGGAACGTAAGGATGATATGATAGCCAAATGGGAGGAGAAGTCTCGGGAGTTTATCGAGAATTTCCTGTTGCTGTTTGGCAGGGAACGGTTATCGAATATATGGAACGAAAGTAAAGGTAAGTTGATGGTCTGATTAAAAAAAACAAGAGGCAAAATAAGGAAGGATAGTTTTATTTGAGCAAATTTTATTGATCGAAGTTGAGTCATTTTCGGACAAATTCCTCCATGTTCGTACTTCTAAAACAATGCCGAAACCTACTTCAGAGCCAACAATCATCGGATAATTACAAAACCAAAGTAGAATCAAGAAAAATACGGCGTGGAGTGGAGTCTAGACAGAATTACATTCTTGATACACTACTGCAAAAAATTGAGGGATCAAGTAAACATTATATGTACATTTTTAGCGAATCTTTGAAGTGACGTATCTCAATAACAAATGATAGTAATGATGTTCTAAGAGAAGTATATGAAACCTTCAAGTGTCTGGTTTTATCATCTTTTAGTAAACAATTTTTTGAAGCTGCAGGATCAACGCAATCTTAGGACATAACGTGAAGAAAAAAATTAGCGATTTTTTTTATTTTTACTTTGGTCCATCACATGAAAAATTTAAATTATTTTATGCATTCTTATAGTTTCTTTACTTCCAGTACACGAGCGAAGGAAGCTTTGTGAACTCTAATAGACACTACATTATAATATCTATTATTATGATTAGGAATTTAAAAAGTGTTAAGTAATAAGACGAATGTGAGTCGTGCCTTTTGTTGCATTTTCGTACTTTTTGAGTATCTCACAGTGACATAACAGATTTTATGTATGCGTGCTATGCCACTGACACCTGATACTTCCTAAAGCTATTCTGATGTCGCGTCGGGATATATGTAATTTGAAAACATGTTGTAACGAAAACGCCGGTCTTACTACGCAAAGTCTAATTTATAACATTTGCAACTAACTTATTACAAATTTATAACCATGTCGACTGGACTATGTTGACACGACGATCGCTGCCCGTTGACTGCCTTCCTTCTGCCATCTCTGCCTATATTTCCCCTAAGAAGGAGTCGAGGTCCACCGGTGTTCCAGACCGAGTCGTGAAACTTCTTGGAAGTGGTCTAGATGGCAGTAGGTTCATCTCAATGTCACCAAACGCTCTCGAACGTGACCCGATCGCTCTCGGTACACACTCGCATAAGTGGTTGCCTAAGCGTCGATCACCTGTCGAATCTTCTGGTCGATGTATGGTATATCTGAAGTCACTTGAAACACTGTGAAATACCGGGTGCGTTTTATATATCTATATTTAACACGCTCTGTTGCTGCAAAAATCGCCAAATTTCGCAGCAAATATCCCCCGTATAAGATCAAAGGCAGTTTCACCGGTCCACGTAGAGTAAAGCACGCCTATGCGTGGACATAGCCAATGAGAAAGCGTGTATTTCAGAGCTCCGAATAAGTGCAGGTGGCTACTGAAAATTGAAACAGTTTAGCCAGTGCCGTGTAGCGGTGAATAAACGTGTTTTCTTTAGTCTGTCCGTGTTTTTTCATAGATTTTATTAGTTTGTGTGTTTTTGACTTTTGAATACTCAGTTTACTTGTTGATTTAATTGTTGTGTTGATTGTTCTTGTGTGTCCTAAATATGGCTCTTTGGAGACCTTGGGAAAATGCTCCAAGCCACGAGGAGATGGTTGATGAACCTGTGCAGGCAGAATTCTTCCATAAAGATTTAGTGGAACAGACCCAAAGAGTAATCCTAAATATGTATGATTGTCTGAAAAACAAAAATCCAGATTCCTCGCAAAATCAAATTTTAAACAGAATTTGTATCCTGACAAAAATCAGTCGGTCTACCATTTATCGGGTTATAAAAAGGGGAGATGTAGTCAACCATTCCTTCCACAGAAAGCGCATAGGGCAAAAATTAAAAAGGATAGACGTGGGTTTTCAGAAAGATATTCGTCGTATAATATACGGATTTTATAAAGAAAATTTGGTGCCCACGTTGGAAATGATACGGGATAAATTAAAAGATTATCCTGAAGATTTTTATAATTACAAATGCTTAGACTCACTGTACTGTATTGTAAAACTGTGTGGTTTTCAATACAAAAAATTAGATAAAAGAATGGTGATTATGGAGTCGTCTCGAATCGTTGAATTGCGCCAAGAATTTTTGCACAAAGTTAAAATCTATAGAGAGCAGAAAAGAAATCTGATTTACCTGGATGAAACGTGGTATGATACCCATGATGTTGTGCAGTACGGCTTGGTTGACGACAGCAACAAGTGCATTTTAAATGCACCTTGCAACCGTGGAAAACGAATCATTATTCTCCATGCTGGCAGTGAAAATGGATTTATACCTAATGCCTTGCTGTTATCTGCCAAAAATATCAAAGAATCATGTGTCGACTATCATGAGGACATGACCTTCGACTTATTTGAAAAGTGGATAGAGCAGCAGTTAATACCAAACATTTCCCCAAATTCAGTGATTATTATGGACAATGCGCCATACCATTCCCGACAGAAAAACAAAATTCCGAATACAGGCACAAAAAAACAAGACATTATTGATTTTATGAAGGATAAGGGAATGGAAATACCACAAAAATCAACCAAAGCCATATTATTGGATCTTATTAAAAGACAAAAATTTGAAAAAGAGTATGTTGTTGACAATCTGCTTCAGCAAAATGGCCATGAAGTATTACGTCTACCTCCCTATTACTGCATTTTTAACCCGATTGAGTTGGTCTGGGCTGCTTTAAAAAAAAGTAAGAAAACATGATCAGACCCCTCAATTAAGTGAATCGCGATTGGCCACAATAAGAGATGCAGTATCTCATATTGCTGCCACAGACCTATGGAAGCAGTGTTCTAGGCATATTATTGAAAAAGAAAATGAATATTGTGTTTTGCCTCCTGTAAATCCCGTTGTAATTCCTCTACAAGATGACTCTAGCGACACCTCCGAAGGCGAGGATGATATATAAATACCTATAATGTAAGTCTTTATATACCTACTTGCTATGTAAATATTTGCCTATGTCAAACGTTGGAATTCTGTAATTTTTCCATTTCTTAACTTTCAGTCAACATAAATTAAACTCCCAATATAAGTATTTTTTATCCTAAATCAAAAAAATAAGAAGATAGTAAAATCCATTTATTGTGATATAAAAACATTATTATTATCGTTCTAAATAAACGACCGCACGCCTATGATACGTCATGAAATTACAAAGGACGCGCCGACCAAAGGTTTTTATGCTATTTCAAGTGACTTCAGATAAAGCATACGAGTATGTGACATGTTGCTATAGTGTGCTGTAGATTTATTTCTCCGAATAATACTTCGTCAACGCTACTACTCTGATACATGATTTATCCCTAGACTGTATTATTCCTTAGGTCGCATTCTGAATGCCTTGAGCCCACCTACCTCTCCATTTCCACCAAGCAGTCCAACGTCCAGCAATGGCAACTTCGACTTTCCATCGCCAGATGAAGAGTCGATACCTCCAGCCACGAAAACGCCCAGGTACGAATCGCCCACGCCATCCTCCTCCTCAAAAAACTACTATAGCGTCGAGGAATACAGCGACGAAGAAGACGATTTGCCAACCAACGGAGTCGAACACCATTAGGTTACTCCGGAATATTGTGTTCACACGCAGCTTATAGATAGATGGTGATAGTCCTAGATCCCAGTATAAAACATTACAATGATTTTGAGGAAATTATAGTACGTTACTAAAATGATTTGGTTAGTTTCATATATTCCATGTACAACTATGTACCATGATACTTCAACATTCTCACGTATATTTGAGAAAAACAGCTGATCAGCAAGTGCGCCGCTTGTCTTAAATTTGTTTAAATAAACTTTTTAAAATACAGCAAACAATTTCAAAGGAAGCCACGGCGAGCAAAACAAAACATGTATGTCATGTCGAACAGAGCGAAAACCATGCGTAAATACCAGCTGATCTCTCTCAACAAACACGTGATTTGTAGGCTCTCCCTTTCATCGGTTGAATTGGGATCGGCAACGGCAGAAAGTCAAAACTAATGTTATAGTCTAGTCATATTAGACGAAAATACCCCTGGTTTGCGATATAATTGTAAAGTCTGGTTTTATTGCTGCAAGTTGTTCAAGGGGGTATTCAAAACATGGACGCATAAAATGGGTACATTTTTGTAGGAAAACTTTTTATTCGACAACAAAGAATGAGAAAACGTGTTTTTTGGAATTCAATTTTGGCGGGAACGAAAAAACTCTTCATGTAAGATTTTTAGGTATTTATGAGACCTACAAAATGAGACCACACGTAAAAAGATCGGACTAATAGCAAAAAAGTTATGGCCGAAAACCATCGTCGCATTACCAACAAGTGCCAAAACCTGCAATTAGCCTCGGTTTTCGGCAATAACTTTTTTGCTATTAGTCGGATCTTTTTACGTGTGATCTCATTTTATAGGTCTCGTGAATACCTAAAAATCTTAAATGAAGAGTTTTTTCGTTCCTGCCAACCCTTTCGATTGAATCCCAAAAAACACGTTTTCTCATTCTTTGTTGTCGAATTAAAAGTTTTCCCACTAAAATTGGTGTACCCATTTTATGTGTCCATGTTTTGAATACCTCCTTAAACAACTTCCAGCAAGAAAGCTAGACTTACAATTATTTCGCAAACCAGGGGTTTTTTGGTCTAATATGATTGGATTAAAAAAACTACATGTTTTAAATATGTTTGAATCATTGAAATAATTTATATTGGGATCTTGGAAAAGGGCTTTTATGTGATGATACGCTTGAAAGGAGGTGCAAGGTAAAGTTTTTCATTGAATGGTGGTAAAAGTGCCAGCACTGATTTTTATTGAAACTAATTAGGCGCAAATAACAAATTGCCATCAATGTCTGATCCCCGAGTTTGTTCAGTGAATAATTTTTCTTTGCACCAATAATAACAATCGTCTGTATAAACTGTTATTTATAAATTATTTGCGATATAAACATGGACTTTTTAGCACAATTTCTTTATTGTGGTTTTTGTCACTCGTGATATACATATATACATTATTTATATTCTATTTGTATGTTTGTTCCTTTTCAAGTATTATTTATATATTTATTTCATTGTATTTAATACCATTATTGAATATGAATATGTGGAACTGAATAAAAAAGGTGCATGAATCTTTTATAAAACAAATTACACTAATTTGACGTTATGATTATAAAATTTTGAAATGAAGTATTTTTCATATTATATACACGTTAGCAGTTTATAGCATAAAGAAGGTGGGTATGATCACATCAAGATAACAATATTATCAAATTTATTTTGAATCTCCATTTTGTACGTTGATCTTGTACTACAGTCGAATAAGATTCAGATTTGAAAAAGTTTTAGTTATGGTGTATTTTTTTAAACCACCTTTGTATTGTTTTATTATTCTTAATAGCTACTTACAAGCCTTGTGTGTTGCAAGCCTGAGAAATTGCGAATGCTGCGCAGATTGTTGTTTATTCGGCATGCTTTACAATATTTACGAAAATTGGGAATTTGTAAAAGTATACGATGAGGTTATTGAAATTTTGTACGCATTAAAAAAACTTTTTACAGTCCGCAAGACCATTGCATGCAATCTGCAGTTTAAATGAATGAAATGTACCCTGCCAGATTCCTAACCTATAAATTTTGTTTTTTAGCCTTCAAAACACATTTTTTAATATCCAAAAACGAGCTTGGTTAGCCATCCCTTAACGAATGAAATATACCCTGCCACATTCCTAACCTATAATTTTGGTTTTATAGCCTTCAGAACACATTTTTTAATATCCAAAAACGAGCTAGGTTAGCCAACTCTTAACGAATGAAATATACCCAGCCACATTCCTAACCTATAATTTTGTTTTTTTAGCTTTCAGAACACATTTTTTAATATCCAAAAACGAGCAAGGTTAGCCAACCCGTAACGAATGAAATATACCCTACCACATTCCTAACCTATAATTTTTGTTTTTTAGCCTTCAGAACACATTTTCTAATACCCAAAAACGAGCAAGGTTAGCTAACACTAAACGAATGAAATATAGCCTGTCACATTCCTAACCTATAATTTTGTTTTTTAGCCTTCAGAACACATTTTTTTAATAACCAAAATCAAACAATCAAACGTATATCTGTAAACAATAATACCCTATTTCACGAGTATCCATCACGCTTTGACGTCTACTAAGGTGAACAGCTGATCAGCAAGTGACATTTTTGTGTCGGTCTGCAACGTTGGCAATAATGAATCGGGTATAAATCTAGTAAAACTTGTTTGTAGCCTTTTGTTTTTTGTATGCAAATGAACTTTTCTAAATAAAACAGCCTTTAGCGAGTACAAAATGAATCTGTAACGTACAAAAAACCAAAACAAAATACGGCTCTGTCTACCTGGCGGTTGACGGATCCGTCAGAATTATGTGTTCTGTGGCTATATGGTGAATTTTGAAGTATCACTAGATAACCAGCTGTTATTGTTCTGTAACTATAAGTATAACCACACGAACGCCGGCCTGGCCTAGGGACATTTGCGCATTGATAACTTTCTAACCATTCCACCAGAAATGCATACTTGCATGAAAAGTACGACTGATTGATTTTCATACAAGAAAATGACAGGAAGAATCAGCTGTTTTATTAGAGCGGATGCGACTGATCATTTATCTTGCTCTTGCAGACTGTAAAACGAGTATAGAGGATTCGAACAAAGTAGAAATCTATTTGCGACTTTGTTTCTCCGTTCATGTACTCTTGCCTTTTACAATGCGCTACTGGCATGTTCCAGATTTTTACAGCGCTTTCAGTATGAGATAGCGCGAAGCGCCATTTATTGCACCAGAATCGACATTGTGGATCGCGCACCGCTGCTATTAGTCGGAACTGTGATGGATCTCAGTTCGCGTTTAATAGCCGTGTCGCTAGGTGGCTGGTGATTCTGGCTGAAAGTAGAAGTGGTCTACTTGCCATTGAACCGATTACACAAGATACTTTCGACCAAGAAAAGAAGACAGCCAACCACGGACAGCTGTTTCGTGCTTCTTAGCATGGTATAGGCTTCCAGTTCCAACCGATAGCAGCGGTGCGCGATCCACAATGGTCGATTCTGGTGCGATAGATGGCGCTTCGCGGTGTCTCATGTTGACAAACCGTACCTCCGGTTTAGAGGATCATTGTGATGCATTCGTCTGTTCGCCCAGTGTTAAAAGACCAAGCCTATACTATGCTGATGACTAGCCAAGAAGCACGAAACAGCTGTCCATGGTTGGCTGTCTTCTTTTTTGGAACGAAAGCATCATGTTTAAGCGCTTTCAGTGCCTCGGCAAAATATTTGAGTATGCGTGAATACGGAATATCAGAGTTGTACGCTTGATTTCCATTAAGATAAAAAAATCTGTTAGATTGTAGTAACATGTCCTCCTATAGGAGACAAAGTGAAGTCCTTGAAAAATCCTAACATTGTTTCCTCTAAAAATACACAATTGGCTAATGTTTTGTTGATCTTTTAAGCATTTAAAGTGGACAGTAATATTGACACTGGATAAGTATAGTATATTGTTTAACACAGAACATTACTTATAGAGACAAACAGCTGCCGTGCTTCTTGAATATAATCGTATGAAATGAAAGTTGTTCAAAGTTTCAAATTCATTTATTGAATGTTGAATGGATTATTGTCCAAAGAGGTCGTACTGAAGAATTTTGTACATTCGTTCTTAAACAAGTATGTAATACTGTAAATCTGATATTTTCGAGAACCTAGTGGTATTTTAGTCTCTTTTTAGCAAACTTGTCTACTCGTATATTATGAACAGATTTCATTGAATTCCTATTTTTGTAGATATTCATAGTTCATAAAAATGATTATATACCGAAACAGTCCTTTTTATTAGCCCTATAAGTCCTTAATATAAAATCACAATATAAACTCAAACACCACAAAAAGAACAAATTAGATCCATTTCAAACGTATATGTTTACATCTATCACAAAAGTTGGCGAATTTGTTTTTATCTCAGCCGAAGTTGCCACTACACACGCCGATTTGGTGTCATGCCTCGGGTTAGAAATGTTGGTCGACATCACGTCAGTTCCTACTGACACAAGACCATTGTCAAGTATACAGGGTGTCCGCAAAGTTGGGGTTTTCGTGTCTTAAGAGAACCGATATTGGGCTCAATCAAACCTGAACCAAACCGAAGCCGGTCCTGTCCTATCACTCGATCACGTCCACTGCGCGAACACAGTTATACGACGTGCGACGAAGATGTAAACACGGATTTTACGACAGAGCCGTACTTGGAATTTCAATTCAACTGAACAGTGAGTACTTTTTAATTTTTTTTACTTGTTCTCTCACGTTTCACCATACATTAGCTTTGTTATATCAATCGTAGTTGTGTCAGAAAAGGAAAACCCCAACTTTGCCGACATCAACTTAAAAAATTAACATTTATTTACTTTATGCTTCATTAAAAAAAGACTATTGGATTAGCCAAGATGGAGATGGAAATAACGTCCCGCAAATCCAGTCATCTTACCTATAACTGAGGATTATGGGTATCAAAACTGACGTTGAAATAGATCTTGCAAGAACAGTTTAATATTAATCAGTGCAACTTTCCTAACTCCATCTTCTTTTGTATCAATTTAATCGAATGGAACAATAACGAATCTATGAGTCCAGCCACAGTATATACACCACCGATAATCGCACACAAGTTCGTCATAAAATGTCCGAAAGATCGTTCTTTTTCGGTGAACTTCACCATTAACGGTGATAGTTCATACTGGAAGAAAATGCCGGGCATGCCAGATTCTCCGCTGGCCATTGATATCATTTTTTGATGCTTCGTCACTGAGAATTGGTTTGTGTTGATCACTGAGCCGTCTTTCTTCACGTAAGACGTTGGAACTATTTTAATGTAATACTGGAACATTGTTGAACCTGAAACAACATTCAGTATCTTAGAGATTTTTAAGTCTTATGATATATTCCATATTGCACAGTCCAAACACTAGTTGCTACTATCTAAACGCTATAGCAACGTTGAAGGAAAAATAAATTTGCCTGCGCTCAAACTCTGGGTCCGTCCCTGTATACGAGGGATGTCTTTTAAGTTTTGCATATCGAAACATAGTAGGTCGCGCGGATCGAGCGTCAGTACTGAATCTTAACCTCACTCTTTAGTAAACTTAAATTCGAAGTTTCACAACAATACGTGCAGTGTTCTCACTACAGTGAATTAGAAAAATGGAACTCAACCGAGAACATTTTCGCGCCATAATTTATTACAACTTTCAGAGACAATTATCGCAACAAGAATGCATTGCTGAGTTACTGTCTGTTTTCGGCAACGAAGCGCCACATGAGTCGACACTTTCCCGTTGGTATGGAGAATTCAAACGTGGACGGGTGAGTCTTAGCGACGATCCCAGGGTGGCAGTCACCCAGGAAAACGTCGATGCTGTGGGCAAACTCATCACTGAAGATAGACATGTGACATATCGCGAGATTGAGGCGTCCTTGAAGATCTCAAAGACCTCAATTCAAAAAAATTTACATGAAGAATTAAGAGTAAGAAAATTAGTTTCTCTGTTTGCCAAAAGTCATCACCGAGCTTCGAAAAATCAACCCCGAAAGAAGAATCATCCTCCACCAAGACAATGCCAGCTCGCACACAGCCCAAAAAACAAAGTAGTATTTTATGGAACAAAACATGGAATTATTGGACCATCCTCCATATAGTCCCGATCTAAGTCCTAACGATTTCTTTACTTTCCCGAAAATTAAAAACAGACTGCGCGGTCAAAGGTTCCAGTCACCAGAAGAAGCAGTTGACGCATTCAAAAATGCCGTTTTCTATCTGTCAGCAAACGAGTGGAATAAGTGCTTCGAAAATTGGTTCGAGCGCATGCAGATGTGTATTAATCTTCGTGGAGAATACTTCGAAAAATAATAAAGTCATTTAAAACTACCTACCGTGTTGTTTTATTTCCATATGCAAAACTTAAAAACGTGCAGACGTGCATCCGTAGCAGTTTGCCTTCTATGCTCGTCTGCTCTTAGTTTTTACTGTTCTATGTCAACCGTTACGTCAAAATGTCAAAGATCTGCTAAAAATTGTATGTTTTGAGGTTTTATTGATTGGAAGACTTTTTGGAAAATTTTTGGTTGCCAACCCATATTTGAAAAGCAAAACGAATACCTCAAAATCTGCAGATATTGACTAAAGACAGTGTTAACATCTTAACATAACACTTTACTTTTATATAAATTCTGGTTCGTCAATCAAGGTAAGTTAAAAGGTCAAAAATGAGGTTAAGGGAAAAAATGCGATTTACGTGATGAACCCAATTTTAGGAGAAATGCCGGCTGTACCGGGTGGAGTGTACCAAAGTCAGGGGCCATCATGCATGGATCGAATAAAAATGGGGTTCTTCCTCGGTTTCTGTGTTGGCATGGCCAGTGGAGCATTATTTGGAGGTTTTTCGGCATTAAGGTAAAGTATTCCTTTTCCTGTTTATGCTAAGCAAGTAATTTGTTAAGACATCTGATGTTAGTTCAGGGAATAAATATTCAAAAATATTTTTCATCGCATCCATTTTTCTGTTACTAGAAGATATATTACTACTACTATGCTTAAACATGTTCCCAATTAACTTCTTTTTTCTCACGAGTATTAAACAAAATAGTGCTAACTTCACAGCTTTTTACCATTTGAAGAAAATTTATAATTATATAATTTTGCATATTATGTAATTTAATTATTGGAAACACAAAAAAGTATTTTATTAATTTATTACGTAAGCATGTGATCCAAATGGTGACTACTTTGATGTTAAGTTCAACATTCATAGTATAATTACAAAAAGTACTACAATTAATGACAGTTAACTGCATTAATTTCTTGTCTATTTAAATATGTACTTTGTAAATAGAACTAAGTATAACCATTGCTTAATGTATTTGACTAGAAGATAGCCAACATAATATTATATTCCCACATCCAGAAAATCATTCCATATAAAATGAGATACTGTAGTATCATCTATGAGAATTTGTCACCGCTGTCTTTTATTTAGAACATATACTTTTAAAAGCTTAGTGTCTCATATATGATGCTACCTATATGCTTGTATATGCTTATATAGTTAGCATCAGCACTACTTATGGGACACTAACCTTTGAAAAGTATATATATATATATACACAGGGTGTTCCATAATTATTGCGACAAAATGATAGGGGTTGTAGAGGGCATAAAAATATGCAATTTTGCCTTATAAACCCCTGTTCGTAAATATGCCGTTTGAGCACTACAGTTAATTTTACCTTAAGAGCTCATAGGAGAAACAAAAAATTCACCAGCTGCAAAATGTTCGTCTAGCACATTTCATGGTCTCGCCGGTTTGTAGAAAAAGCCTGCTGTGTTTACATTTTTGTTATCGTACACCCGTACCACCTTTTAAAAGTCCAAGCCATGGGTCCAGCAGACTATCTGCCGCGTCGACGTTTTTGTCGTTGGTGGCTGCAGCAGGAGTTGAGGCAACCAAACTTTGGTCGCTACGTTTTGTTCACTGACGAGTCCTGTTTTACAAAGGACGGTTATTTTAATAGCCGTAACAGTCACATTTGGGATGAAGAAAACCCTCATGCCATAGCCATCCATAGAGACCAACATCAGTTTTCAATTAACATCTGGTGCGGCATTGTGGACGAGCATATCATCGGGCCATATCTGCTTCCACCACGTTTGGATGGGCATGCTTATGGTCGATCCTTACAGCATGTGCTACCGGAACTATTAGAAAATGTGCCACTGAATATAAGAGCCAACAAGTGCGGCAGTATTTGGACGACAAATTTCCAAATAGGTGGATAGGCCGAGGTGGCCCTGTGCCTTGGCCTGCGCGGTCACTTGACCTGACTCCACTGGATTATTTTATCTGGAGCTATCTGAAAGCTTTAGTGTACGAAACTCCTGTTCCCAACCAACAAGAGCTACTGGGAAGAGTGATGGCCGCGTCCGCACATGTTCAGGACATACCGGGGGTATGCCACAGAGTTCGCCGATCATTGAACAATCGTGCACAGGTGTGTATTGAGCTAGGTGGAGGACACTTTGAGCAATTACTGTAGGTAAGCTGTTTCAAGAAACTGATCTTTTTTTTTGCTGCAGCCCAAACGGCATGTTTCCGAACAGGGGTTTATAAGGAAAAATTGTTCATTTTGATGCCCTCTACAACCCCTATCATTTTGTCGCAATAATTATGGAACACCCTGTATATATATATATAGTAAATAGAGAATCAGCTGTGGCAAATTCTCATAAATTGCTATGGTATCTTATTTTATCTCAATTTTTTGGATCTGGAAATATACCATTAGGCTGGCTATCTTCAGTAGAATATGCTAATAAAAGATATAACTAATTCTTTCATATTTTTTAAAAAACTGTTTTTACAGCTACTTATTTTCAACATTTCAAGAAGTTTGAAGAGATCTTAATAATTAACTCAATGAGCCATAAGTATTATAGTGTATATGAAGTTCCTATGATTTGGTCATTATATAGCTATTTTCATTCATAAAACTTTGTAGTAACATAGCCTTTGTTGGTTTGACCATAGACAGCCAACCATTGACAACAATTTTGTGCTCTTTGGCAACAATCTAATGATAAAGGTAGAAGAACATATCAAGCTATAATTTATGTAAGTTTGAGGAGTAACATTTTATTAACAAATTGATTTGACCACTGACTAATTATATAGTTTCTCTAGTTAGGAATAGCTGGACTATTAAAATAATATCTAAGTAATTAGTTATTTTACTGTTACTTGCAAAACACATTACGTAGGCTGAAGATATAATGTCATTCAAGATTTGTACAAAAAGAATACTTTTTCTTTAATGTTAATGCCAAAACACATTAAAAAATGTTTGCCATCCAACATTTGTAAAAAAAATTCATGTTAGCAACTATAAGACTATAAGGGGCCTGTACAAAATTTATTGTTTTTCTATTTACTTAGTGGACATAAAACCTGGAACTCATCCTGCAATTATGGTCTCTTTGATTAATACCTCTATGCTATATATGAAGTTATAATGTACATAGGAAAAGGTGGATGTGCTAGCTAGTTTGTCGAAAATTTTTAGGCCTAATATCAATAGTATTTAGATGCCACCTACTTGTGATGGTGGCTGAAGGAACATGGCATGCTGCAGTGTATGAAATGAGTCTAACTTATTAGAATAACATTTTTAGAGACACTGGAGGACCTGGTTGTCCTATTCACCAGTACCTTTCAGTTTTAAGTTTTCAGACAATGACTGGGTGAAACATTTCTTTAGTAGTTCTGACATAGGTGTTACCTATTCAGACTGAGTGATAAAATTGTGACCATATTCTAAATCTGATTCATGGCCTCTCACCATGAAAAACTAGCTTTTTAAGATGTCCAAATAAACTGTTACAGAATTCTGAAGATATTTTGCATTTTACAAGTGTTATTTGGTTACAGGGGTGGTTTAAGGGGTAAGGAACTAGTGAACACAGTTGGTAAAGTGATGATGCAGGGTGGTGGATCATTCGGCACATTCCTAGCAATTGGATCTGGTCTGAGGTGCTGACCTTTGATGAAAGTAAAACTGTTAATATTCCGATTGAGTGTATATCTATGCATAATGCTGATTGCATATGTTTCATTGTTTTCATCTATACTACCATTTTAATAAATTATTAGTTGTAAGATTTGTTATATCTGTAGTCCATATATTTTACTAGATGTGAACTTTATTTTGTGATTTGTTTACCTTATTACCCTGTGTAAATCAAGTTATATAAAAAACGATAACGTGTTATAGCAGTTTCATTGAGGTAGCATTTGTGTTTGTTCACAATTTATAGAAATGTTTGAAATTTTTCTATGTTCAAGGCATTGTATTGATATATGTTTCTGGGAGATTTAAATGAACTCCACCCTTTTATTACTGAGAAGTCCCTATATCAGTTACATGAGAAACTTGATGTTTTCTGTATCATTCCAATGTTCATTAGAAACAAATGTTAAAAAATGATCATATGAAACTTGAAGGGCATAAAATGTGACCTCAAGATTTGATAGCAGCCGCCGTCTCGCTTTTGAAATATCTAGCTCTAAAATGAATAAAAGCGTGATTTTTCTCATATTGATGTTTACTCTTATTTCATTATTAAAAAAAAAAACAGACATACTATATTATTAATATTTAGTGGTCTATTAAGGGTTTGAAATATTTACCAAGAAGCCTGTAATGTATGGTTGTCTGAAAAACTGTTTGTGAGAAATTTATCAGCGGCTATCGTGCATGTTTATTAACGTAAGTGACACTGTGTCTGGGATCTGCAGAGGTATTATGTAACTTGAAAAGTGACACTATGTCGTTATTTTGACATTATGTAGGTTTCCCTACTTGCACACTAGTCTTTTTAGTTAACAAGTTAACATTTTATTTATTTTTTTACATTATGGGAAAGGGGGAAAGTTCACATTTCAAATTGGAATTGCGCGGCAACCGTATACGCGAAGTGGGGAGAGGTCTTGATCGATGCGTTCGGCGTGCGGGTTAAATAATCACGGAACGTTGGACCGGACCGCAACGTGCTTTTGCTATCGAGGCTTACTTTAACAGTGGTGATTCATACGCAGTAAGAACCTGTTGAAAAAGTGGATTAAAAGATTCTGTGAAACAGGCTCTACTCTTAGTTAACCAATTCCTGGCCCAACACCTACTGTATCAACCGAAATCCTCGGCGTTTACGGGAAATAGGGCAATTCTTGATAGTTTTGTGAATAATATACAAAAATCCAAGTCGTGTACTTTTCAAGTTATAGGCTTACAAAAATCTTAAAAATCTACATCCTGTGATAATCTCTTATTTTACAAATTTCAAATTTTTCTTAGGAGGAGTGACGTACAGTGTCATTCTACATAGTGACAGCAAGACAAGCATCGCCACTTTTATTAGTTCCATCTAGCAGCAAACTTTTTTTCACCGTTCCCCCAGTAAAAAAATTCGAGTGAATTTAAGTCATGTGAACGACCTGACACGAAATTGTACCAGACCGCCCTATCCATCTGGTCGAGTATTCTGCATCAAGATATTCTCTAAATGAACGGGAATACTGTGCCGGGCACCGTCTTGCTGGTACCACATGTCTCTGTAAAAGCTTAGTGGTAAATGATTTTGTGAAAAAGTCCAAATAAATTTCGCCATTCCAGAACTCTGGTAGCTCAAATGGCACAATAATTCTCCCATTTAGAATCCCGGTCCCCATGTTTACTTAAAAATGATACTGTGACCTATCTTGTCTCATCAAATGTGGATTTTCTTCATGCCACTCGTGTAAGTTGTGTAGACTCATGTAACCATTTTTTTTTTAAATGTCGACTCATCAGTCCATAAAATTTTCCCTAAAAATCACGAATTTTCCTGTTCGACAAAACTCAACTCTTGGATGATAATCCAAGTGTTGTAGAGATTGTGCTCGCTGTACGGGTGGAGCTCGTTCTTTCTCAAGATTCGGTGGGCTGTACTTTTGGGCACTCCCGTCCTTGCTTCTATTTGACTTACTGAAGTAGTACGACGTCCTCGTAAGGAAAAGAAATTATTACTTCACCATATGCCTGATTTGGGAAACGTCAGTCTGGAAGTAAACAGTGCACATTCACAAAAACCCGGTGATCGGGATGACGAGCGTATTTGGGTACCTCTCACGATAAAACCTAGCTGCAGCACTAGTATTACATTTACATTCCCCAGGAATGAGGTTCAATATTGGTCTATTCCTGTATGGTGTACACTCTGTCTGAGAAAAAAAAATGACATTTGTAGTATCGGGAACTGAAAGATCATTGGGCGATTTTTCCGTTTTTTTTTTAAAACCTATAATTTGAAATGTACACGACTTATTTGTTTTTATTTTTCTGATAACTATCATTACTTGGCTTATCTTCCGTTTCGGCTTGACGTCGTCTTCTGGGACACCCTGTATACTGGCCTTTCTTCAAGGAGAGTAATGTGCTAATGTAAGATGACTGGGTCTTCATTCTGCTAGCATTAATTTTTGGATATTATTCCAAATATAGAAGTATTTAAGGACAGTTAGTTAAACTACTATACTTAACATCAGCTACATCTCACTATTGTTCAAATATTTAAAAATATAAAGTTAAATTATAATAATAATATAATAAGGAACGTTTATTGTTTACCCAGGTACTTTTATCATTATTTACCCAAGGAAATAAAAGTTACTTTTCAATGAGACAAGCTGGTATCCCCATTAAGTAGAGCACCTTTTAAATGTTGTTGGTGCATTATTATTACCTTTGTCCTAATATATAAATTATATATTATAACATTAGAAATGTTCCAGAGTTGGTGGTGCTCACTTTTAAAAAAAACCAATGATCTACTTACCTTCAATAGCAATTACTTCAGTGTCTGCCAAAGGATTGTGCGTTTGACTGTCCATCACAGGCCCAAATGACAAATGTCTAATTTTATGTGAAGTATTAAACTCGTTTGATGAGAATGGCTGTACATTGTGCACATGTAAATGACTGATTGTGAAGCTTTCTCCAGGAGCAATGTGAAAACTACCACTAACTCGATTTACTACCAAATTTCCATAGATTTGACAGCCCTGTGTGAAAGCTGTTTTTAATTTTTCATTGTATTTTTCATCTTTGCATTGTTCAATGTCATGCAGCTTTTCAATGGCCCATTTCTTTTCCCTGTATGCTTCCTTTACATCTTCACAAGTATTGCAACATCTATCAGCGGCTCCATAACAGCTCCCACATTCTGTTTTGTTCCCTGCCTTGAAATAGATAATTCTAATTTTACTCAACTTTACATATTTTTCAATTATGTAGATATTTTAAAATTGAATATGTTTGTTTACAGGAAAGGGATATGTCAAAAAAGGTAATCTATGTACATTTTGGACAACAAGGAAAAGACCACCACAACATATGCTAATATCATTGTTATTTCACATTCACATTAATTTACAGCTAATCATAGATGGATGTGTTTGATTAGTAGCAAATCAGCCTATTTAGATGCAAAAATATGCAGAAGTTTAGTCAAAAATGGAATACAAAGTGTAATTATTTTGTGTTAAAGATAACAAAAACTAATGTTTTTGGAGGTGATCATGTATGTTGTTAACTTTGGGCAACAACAAATATATTTTATATGTTCTGATAGATATTGCTGTAATTTCACAAAAAAAAAAAAATATTAAAAAATGTGCCACTAGTCGGCCGACTAGTTTCCAATTGTCGGACAGCATTTGTTTGACAAGTTTTATTTAAAATGTGTGATGGTAGAAGAGAAATTTCAAACCACTTATTAAGACTTTGAGGAAAAGGAATCAAACACACTCATACAGAATCTATTTACTATAGATATTTTTATCAAAAATGCATACAAACTAGATGAAATTGAACAAGAAACTAATTTTTTCCCTTTAATCAGGTCTGCATTGTTGACTTTGAACTACCACAGTATTTACAGATTTCAAGCAATTTTCCAACATTTCTTACAGCTTTAACTGTCTCCTTTAATCTGCCTTCACATACAGAATTTATTTTTTTCTTGGTATCCATTCCTGAATGATGTGGATATGTGAAATTTTATTTCTCAATCTTGTGGAAAAATGGCAGGAAAATGGAAGTGGCAGGTTATTTGGATGCTATGAACATTCCAGTAGTTGGACACAATATCACTCGCCGTAATCTACATTATTTATTATCTTTCGCAGTCCATCCACTGGCTAGGGCTTCAGTCATATGTTGGTTTGCTTAATTCCAAGAGAAAAGTTTTATAGTCTCTATGTTTAGCCAGAAATAGATAGACTGATAACAACCATGCCATCCCAGTAGTTGGACACTTGTGTGCCTGTTTAATTATCACTAGCATTATAATCCAGTCAGGGGTCACTCCAATGTGACCTCAAATGTTAAAATAGCATATTAAGATTAATTTGTTTCATACATTTTTAATGTCTTCTGCATATGTAACAAGAACAGCATTTATATATTGTCAGATGATGATTCCACTTGCCTTTAAAGTTTATGTCACTTACTACACAACTGACAAAAATTGAGGAATCAGGTAGATGCTGTTATGCCCTAATACTGTTGTCAATACTGACCCAAATTACTTGATAAATCTGGTACCAATTACCAGCAAGTATAGGATTTCAAATATTTTAGTTTTTACCAATAACATTTGTCCAACTACTGGTAGTGTCCAGGTACTACTGGCACATTCACCCTACCAATATTTGGGGTGATTTGAATAATTTTGATTGGATCATCTTTGTTTTCTTTGCCTTGAAGTGTCAATATGTATAGTGTGATTTATTTGTGTGGTGCCCCTTTTGCATGGCGAAAAAACATTGTATGAACTTACAGGAGTGGATGTGTTGGTTTTAACCTTTATTGTTATGTCCTCTTTTACTGGATCTTCTATAGGTTTACCTTCTAAATCCAGTCTCCTTTTATAAATATTATGATTAATTTCCAGGTGTTGTTCACCTGATGAGTCCATTGCATCTAATGCTAAAACTTTATAAAAAAAAAAGAAGTGTTGCATTAAGTGAATGTGAAAAATGTAGCTACTTACAATCACACGAGATCTTTGGGATGATAAAATCTAAATTTATTTGAATTGTAGGACTCCTTGACGTGTCCACAAACAGTTCTTCTGTTACATTTGGTGTCATATAATCAACGAATTCAGTCCAAAACAATAATCCCATAATGATAAAGCTGATTATTGTGACTAGAACAAATACAAAAATGTACAATGTAATTTGAAATGGAAAGCCATACGTACTAGTGCCACCTCCATAGGTCTGTATTCTTACATCTTCTAAAGTTTTGGGATAAGCATCAAATCGTCTCAATTTTTTCAAAAATTCCCACATATTATTACAATTTTGAATCAAATGACGTTGACAATTTTTTGAGGTTATGACCACAAAACATATACACTGACTTATGACTTAAGTTTGCTGTCACTTTTGGGTTGGGATCCTAATACTCGAAGCATACTCGTTCTAAGCTGTATACATGCAGTGTTGCCAAATCAATTTATTTTGTGTACAAAAAGTGAAAGTATTTGAACATTGAATCTAGAAGCGGTTTTAACTGTAATATCACTGATAACAGGTTAAACTTAAAAGGTATTTCCGGCAGCCGTATTCCGTGGCATTATATCGATTTTGTATGACATGTAGATTTTTTCACATTATGAGTTGACACGATGCACGAATATCGACCGTCATGAAACGTTCGGAAGAGAATGTTCGGACGTAGAAGCGGTGTTGCCCCGTCAACGATTACAAGTTGGTTAACCAGAACTTGAAAAACGAATTTCCGAGTAAAATATAGTTAACCTCCTAATAGCATTGATTAATAGTCACCCAACTTGAAACTGCAAAACCAGACCTTAATCGTTCACGCACCGTGCACGTAGTGGCTGGTTCACGTTTTTGACATGATTATATCTATTATTTAACACGTTTTGAGAAGAAAATATGTATAGCATTTTATGGAAAATTTGTTATCAAAATTTGCATCGGCATTCAGTCTAGATAGCAAGTAATACAAATTTGAGATATCACCATCATGACTACGATTTTACTACCATCGGCTAGTTTTATCACCGACAGATTTCATCGATTCTTATTTTACAATAGGATAAATTGAACACTGAAGCATTAAAAACTAAATTCCGCATTCTGTGATGTCAGCTCTATCCATTATTATGTGGACGTTCAAAGTTAAGTTTAATCGACAAAATTCGACTCGAATGGTGTTTCATTGCCAGAACGCAGATGCGAAATCTTTAGGTTTTGCAAAACGGGACGTTGCCCGCCATCACTGATGCCCCAATGGTTGGCTCTTACAAAAGCCTCGATATCCCTTAACCAAATATTGAGCAACAGAGCCGAGATTACGTTATAGCTAGGTTTGCCAAGCACAAAAGGCTGCGACTCGCACTGTAACCAAAATTAATTCGTGAGTTTAGACCAACCAAACTTATTATTGACAAAATATTGACAAAAACTAAATACTTTTGGACCATATGGGATTTGTCGAGCGATTTTAACAATGCCTAAAGGCTCCCCTGTCCTAAAAGATCATTTGCATATCAGGAGATACGAAATAAACAGTGGATCTTGCAACCCTGCATACAACTCTGCGAGTATGCCGAGTTTGAGATGTCATCCAGCTTCCTCTTTGACGACGTGTCGCGCGAGTATACAGGGAGAGCTCAATAGATACTTCGGCCAATGCCAGTGCGGTCAAAAGCTCAGCTCAGGAATTAACTCAAACGGCGCTTGTCGTAGGTTAACCAACAGTTCCTTGAATAAAATGTATGTTTTTTTCTATTGCAGAGGATATTCAGGCCACAACCTGGTGATTGGCTCTTCTTGAAACGCCCCATTGTAGGTACGCCGCGATATCTGGGTTTTACTCGCGGTTGGCGACATTCTCTGATCGTACTTCTTTTTGCATTCATTTTACTGTACATCTCTTAACAATGTATTGAGATCAGGAGTTTTACATGTTTTTTGTGGTGCTGCTTGATCCGAATATGAGATTTTTACTCTCTACATCAAATAAATACTGAAACTAAACGAAGAATTGCATTTGTTTATTGAATTAAATTTTAAAGTAAAATTATCATATCCACATATCATACCACAGCTTGCCAAGCGTTATTTGCTGCTGCGATATTCTCAATCCATTCTATTTTCATTGCAAAACTTTTAAAACACCCAAATCAAACCGGACACTTCTGACGACACCTCGGCTAGGATTAACATACCTAACCAAGAAAGTTCGGGAATTGAGCGGTGAACGTTTGAATTTGGAATGTGGCAATTTTAGGGAGCTGAAAATAATTCCCAGCAAATTTTCCTGGCCAGTGGCCGGCCACTTTTATCGTAAAATTTTTCAAACAGCTGTAGCCGAGAGATACAGCCAACGCCGTTTATTATTAGCCTAACCGGTATAATTGATTCATAGATTTTATTGGTATTTAAATGTTTTCTAGTTTGAAACCACGTACTTTTTTGGAAGGTTGTAAAAATGCACCTGTTTGTACTTTTAAAAAATCATTACCAATACTGTACCGGAAAAAAGTTAAAAAAATGTTTGCAGTATATTTTCCTTGTATTAAAATATAGGATATCGGCCACCAGATAGCGTATCGCTTATCTTGAATCCCCAATAGAATCGTTGTTACGTGCCGCTGTGCAACTGCGACGGTAAACACTTAAAAATTATCAGCCACATGATTACAATTTTGTCCAACGACAAGCTTTGCTCACATTGAACCGTAACGTGCATTATACCCAGTGGTTTTTAACAGCTCCAAGATAAACATTATTTGTTATAAACTGAGGACAGTCAGAAAATGCTGGAAAATTCATTTTACCTAACTACCTGCCACCTGTTGGTGCGCTGACTAGAATCGTTCTACATAAAGATAGATTTATCTTAATAATGATTACTGATAATCGTTCTAAATAATCAACGTAAACCAAATCGTTCTACTCAAAAATATTTTTAATGAAATTATTAGGTATGGCTTCACACGTTACCAGAGTACCTAGGTAACGATTTTTTTCTTGGGGAAATATTGTAAGGTGAATTATCAATTTCGAATCTAGTTGCAACTACATGAAGTTTGATTTATGGTATCTTATTTGATAAAATTAATTTTCACTCATTCCTACGTATGATCAGTGTAAACGTTTTTAATAAATCCATGTACCAAGGTGCAAAGTCCATCGGCCAACACAACAAATTCAGTTTCTTACAACGTTGCCGCATTTCTTATTTATAAGTATATTTTGGATATACAGGGCTACTTACAATTGTGGTTAGAGCTACGACGCACGTGTTTTGTTCAACATTTCTGACACTCCGTCACTTACTCGTTGAAATCCGTGTTCTGGTGAACGTACACAAAGCGACTGAAAGTTAGTGAAAAAATGTGATTTATTTATACTCGCCTTCGAACGAAATGTTGCTATACATATAGCAGCGTACAAAATAAACGTCATAACCAACCATCCATTGTCGATTGTTCAGTTCGGCTATAGAAAAAGCCTGCTTGCTGACAAAAACAATATCAGTCCTACCTTTAAATACCAGCTGAAGCTCAGAATAGACAAAGCAGAAGTACCAGTAACTGGTCTGGAGCGCGGTACTGCAAGTGGAACGGTACGGTACGGTTTGCTTTGCTACACAACCACTGGTTCTTTACTTGAAAAAAGCAGCTAGGATCAAGGAAGACTGAGGACGCTAGCCGTAAAGCAAACAATTTCCAATATAAGCACTTTTTGGAAAATCTTGGCCCCAGAACATCGCAGTTAACCAAAATGATACGCTTCGACTCCAGCTACCTTACACCAGCACTTTTTAATCACGTATTATCCAAAGTCAGAGCAAAATATTCAATGGAGTAGTGATATAGCTTTTGTTCGTCCGAACACAAACGGCCAACCATGGATTGTTTCATGCTACTTGGCAACTCCTTCTTGGTCTCGGTGGACAAGGAACAGAGGCTGAACAACTCTATTCTATTCAGAGTAAAATTCTTATCGAAATAAGACGGCACAAAGTTTTTCGGTTCGGTATTCTGACGGTGTGTTCAAATTGATTCGGTTTGTTTCAAAAGGCAGCTCTTATTTGTGCACCATAGAAATCAACCAGTGCCAATATAGGGGTAGCTTAAGTCCAAACGCAGTTGATAAAACGTATCCGCAATATCGGAGTTGGTTACTGATTTTTAGTGGATCCTAAACCACAATTAGTAAAACCTTTAATCGCAAAAATAATAGTTTACTTGGCAACACTGTCGAACGCAGTTGTTTATTAGAAGGTTGGTCTTGGTAGTTTGGAACAGTTGAAACTGTCCGGAAGTGTTCTAATTTTATTTTTTGTCTTCATTTTACTTTACTCATAATTTTTTAAATTATAATACCTGATAAGTAACCAAGTACCTGAAGCATTTATTGCAGACCCAAAAATAGTATTCTAAATAGTGACGTGCAACCAGCAAGATGTTGAAAATTGCAAGAATTTTCCAAATCGTAGAGAGAGTTCAAAGTGCACAGCTCCAAAGGTTCCTTTCCACTGCCCCTGTGCTATGTGGAAAAACCGTCCAAGCACGGGCAGTAGCAGAGAAGAAACCAGCCCCTGAAGAGGACCTATCCTTCGTTATGAATGTCTTCAAAGGACAGGTAGAATCAACACAAATCTTCCCTTTCCCCAAAACTCTCACAGAAGAACAGAGGGAGACTTTGGAAATGATGATTGACCCCACACAGAAGTTCTTTGAAGAAGTTAATGACCCAGATAAGAATGATGCATTGGAGAAAGTTGCTGATGAATCACTGAAGGGCTTGTGGGAACTGGGAGCTTTCACCCTACAAGTACCACAAGACTTGGGAGGCTTGGGGTTGAATAACACCCAGTACGCTAGACTCGTAGAAATTGTAGGTGCCAATGATTTGGGTGTCGGGATCGTACTAGGTGCCCATCAGTCCATTGGGTTTAAAGGTATGCTTATGTATCATAGCTGTTATGTGATCTGGAAGTTTTGTAGCGGAATCGCACAGCAATCCTCTGTTACGTGAGTCAGTGGACTACACAGTCGAGCAGGTTCGCAAACACAAAAGGCCGCGGCTCGCACTGTAATCAAAATTAATTCGTGAACTTAGAACAACCAAAATACGAGCATCTAGTATAATAATTTATCAAAATTTAAGTTCAAATAACTTGACAGAAGTATAAATCATTCAGAACATATAGTAACATACTTTTAGATGAAAATAAAATGCTTAAATACAACATCAAATCAACTCCATTTGAAACAATGTATTGACATTGGTTTTAAACATATTAAAGTGTACAAATGACAAGCAATGTCAAGTTAGGATGCTTACTAAATGGATGCATTTAGGAAATAGCAGCTTTGTGTCTTATCTTAACATTTATTTGATATCAATTGGTTACTAAAGCATTTCAGTGCTGCAGCTACCTGAATGCTCTCATTGGTTGAAATAAATCCATTTGACTATTAAAAAAAGCCTTTGAGCAAATATAGAAACAGTGTATTTTCTTTTACACTTGTATCCATGATGCTAGAATAACAGCTGAGTAGTAATATTTCAAGATTCCCCATATCAACAAATAACGGATCCATCAATGTCAGGTAGAAATAGCTGTATTTTGCATTGTTTTTTTTGTACACTACAGATTCATGTTGTATTTGCTACAAGTAGTTGTCACTAGATTCACACCCTATTCATTATTGCCAATGTTACAGACTAATACAAAGATGGCACTTGCTGGTCAGCGGTTCACCTCAGTAGATGTCAAAACATGATGGATACTTGTGAAATAGGGTTTACTTGAGAAAGCAGATTTCCAATTATCTCATACTATTGATCCCTGATCCCTTTATTTAATGATATTATAATATATTCACCTTGAATTTATATAAAGTGGAGATTGTTAGATCTGATTCTTGGCAATTTTTCTAAGGGAAAGACTATGATTGTACCTTAGCAGTTTTGAAATGTTATTTCGATCTGTTGTTCTTACATATTTTTCCCAACAGGTATATTACTTTTTGGAAACAAGGAACAGAAAGAAAAGTACTTACCTAGGGTGTCCTCAGGAGAGTTTGCAGCCTTTTGTCTTACAGAACCATCATCAGGCTCTGATGCAGGCTCTATAAAAACCAGGGCTGTTTTATCAGAAGATGGAAAACATTATATACTCAATGGATCCAAAATTTGGATCAGTAATGGAGGTAAGTTCATTTCCATGTGATTCAGTTGCTCCTGTCAAAGTATTTATTCAGGATATTATATATGACTGGTACATCACAAACCTATCATGCCTTTTACATTTTTTGAAAAGATGTTATACTGTAGCTTGTTTATAGGTCTGGCTGAGATTATGACAGTATTTGCACAAACTCCAGTACAAGACCCAAAGACTGGAAAAACCATTGATAAGGTGACAGCTTTTATTGTTGAAAGGTCATTTGGAGGAGTTACTAATGGTCCACCAGAGAAGAAAATGGGAATTAAATGCTCAAATACTGCTGAAGTATATTATGATAATGTGCCTATTCCAGTTGAAAATGTGCTTGGTGGTGTAGGTAAGTCAAATTGAAACAATTATGGTTGTCTTAAGCTATGCAGGGGCTTCAGGGCAAACAACTCAGAGCAGGGGTGATCCTACCAGTGAACGGGCCTCAGAGCAGAGCAAAGTAATGCAGGTTATTTCGAATTGTGTATTACTTTTAGTAGCATTCATGTTAGAAACAGTTGCTCTTCCTGATAATTATTTATTCTTAGAATTGATAACTTAATCAATTTAAAAGATTGTTGTTTCACATAAAAATTTGTTTTGTCTATAGACAGTGAAGGGTCAATGACCAGTTTTTTATCTGAAAAATACAACAAAAACAAAGATGCTTTAGGTTTTTTATTATGTTTATATTTCAGACATGACTGTACAAAAAATATGAATCATGTTTGTACACACACTTATGACTTTCACTTTTTAAAATGTTGGTATAATAATATTAAGAAATAGATATATGCTGCAATTTTTTGTGAATATTGTTAACCTTTTACCAACTTTTGAAAGAGTAGTTCATGAAAACAAACATTATTTACTATTTACTAAATTTTGTAATAAGCAAATAGATTACATTTGTCATTATCAACTAGTAGATTATACAGGGTGGTCAGTAGTTAAATGGACATAGTAAAATGGTAGGTATTATGGACTGATACATTTTCATAACTGAAAATAAAAAAGGTCTGAATTCAATTTTTTCGGATATACAGAGTAGTAGTAGTAGTAGAAAGATTTATTTAGCACATTTGGCTACATAAACAGAATAATATTGTAAACAACTAAGAACTAGTACATTCAAGCCATATGGTGTATGATGTAAATGCTGGGCAACCTATAATTGTAGATTTAACAAGTGATTTCTCAATTTTACTTTAGATTTTGTCAAAGTTTTCTGGTCTTTTATCTCCGAGTATAATTTATTATATTCAATCAACCCTTGATGGAATACAGATTTGTAGCATATGTTATACTTTTTGGTCATTAAATGGAAGTCATCTTTATTTCTGGTATTATGTAAATGATGGTCGACATTTGATGATGTTAAATTAGTTAGACTTGATGGAAATATATTATTTTTACTTTATAAATGAATATCATTACAAGATATTTGATAAAATTTTTTACACTGAGCCATTTTAATTTGCTAAGCATTTGCATAATTGGAGTATATTTATCTTTATTTAGTATTATTCTCATGCACTTATTTTGTAAAATTTGCAGTCTTTCAAAAATGGAATTATTTGCTAAATATAGAATAGTCGAACAGTACAAGAAATTTGGAAGAATGGTGGTATTATATATTATAGATAATTTTTCTGCTATATGAACTCAGACATCCAGAAACTCTCGATAAACATCCCACTTTACTACTAATCTTATTTATAACTTTTTCATAATGAATATCAAAAATTAATCGAGAGTCAACAAAACCGCCAGGTATTTAAAGTTTTCTACGAATTCAATATCTTCACCATCAATATTCAGTTGAACATTTGTACATTGTTTTTTTCCGATTAACAAGGCTTTCGTTTTACTTGCATTTAATTTTAGTCTGTTAGATGCTAACCATTTTGAGACAAGCTTCAAGTCTTCATTTATATAATAGATACCAGACTGAATATTTTTAGTACTTATATAAATCATAGTGTCATCGGCGAAAATCTGAATTTTGCATTTTCTGACTATGGCAGGTAAATTATTTATGTATAAAATAAAGTGTGATTTATATAAACACGCCAACTCTTTATTACATATCTCAGCCGTTATTGAACGCTTTTTATTTAATTTTTGCATGCTAACAAAGTTACCGGGGGGTAACGTGAAGGCGGACGGACGATTAAAAAATCCAGGACTCAATTGTTTCCACTTTTGTCTTTCATCAAAATCAACACCTGTCAAGCTGAATAGATTGATTTCGCCTCATTTAGTTTTTTTTTTCAGCTAAAACCAAGGTTAAACCTATTTATTTATTCAAATGTCTTATTTTTAGCAGCTTATGTGACACATAACACAAAATTTTAAGTGTCATCTTAACTTGGTGTCATCAACGTTTTAGATAACAATGTTTACTCATAGGTCACTTTGTTATCCTGCAAAATTTCAACAAAATCTGTTCAGTAGTGCTTGAGGTATGTGATAATAAATATTTGACGTGCTTAGACAGTCTAAAGACTTTAGAAAGGTTAGAACTTCATTATTTGCAGATATGAAAAGATTTCGGTCCATACTACCTACCATTTCACTCCGTCAAGTTAATAACGGAACACCCTGTATAACATGAAGTAAAAGATTCTCGTCTATTCCAATAGGTCAAAAGGTTATAATTGTTGATCTATAATAGTATAAACAAAAATACCTTATAAGATATGAAAATAAAATTATTATATAACCTATGACTTTCTAAAAGTATTACAAAATAGTTTACTCAAAAGCGTAAACACGAGGATTTACAATGAACAGTGATCTGGTGCGTGATGATGGTTATGTTCATCAAGGAGGAGTATTTTTATAATACTACTGAAGTGACTTGCATGTCCGGTGAAGAAACGCATAAACGGCTATTTCTAGACCGTTCAAACATTGTTACAAATACCTCGTTGTATTCTAAGGATATTTCTGCTTAGAATATAAAAAATGTGACAGGAAAAAATTAGATACAAAAAAATTAAATTTGGCCACTGTCATGAATGATATGCTCGCAGTTGTGCTAGAGTCCTTTTACGAAATTGATTACGAATTACTAAATAATAGGAGTACTTTATGATGTGATTTATGATTCTTTGATATGCTGTTTTATGCCATGGTACAGCTCTCCATACGAAAAATGTATTGTTTTAGGTAATGGCTTTAAAGTGGCCATGAACATCCTGAACAATGGCCGTTTTGGAATGGCAGCAGCATTATCAGGCACAATGAAGACCTGCATCAAGAAAGCTGTTGATTTTGCTACACAACGTACACAGTTTGGTCAAAGGATTGATAATTTTGGTGGTATACAAGAAAAAATTGCCAAGATGTCCATGCTACAGTATGTTACAGAATCTATGGCATACATGATTTCAGGTAAATGCCGTACGCTCATTGGTATAGAATTTCTGAAAAATTATCTATAACCAGATGATTTATATGAGAAGTTCCATGGCTATCAGGTTATTCGGGCAAAGTTAGTGCAAAGTTTGGAAACAAAAAGTGATTTTAATTCAATCTTGATGTCTTGGTGTGTGAAGGTGGCTAGGATGAGATGTATAAAACAAACCTCTTTTTTTGCATCCAGGGGTATTTATCGTGAAACAAGAAACAAGTGATTATATGCACATCTGGATGATAACCTGTAGTCGTTGGTGTAGTCAGAATTTCTGGTAATTCGCCTTATATCTTACAGGACGTGATAGGATGCCTAAAATTCAGCACATCTTTCAACAGTAATATTAAATCGGACATTTCGGTCTAAATAATAAAAAAACCATGCGGAATATGGGTGAGACTGCACTCAATCTTCATAGCTTGTACTCACATGTGAGTGAGATCTTAAAATGAGTATTGTATTTTATTTAACCAAAGTGACACAATAGTGTATATGGCAAGTAATACCTATATAAAGTCTAAGGAAATAAAAAAAATACAAACAGCAAACATTACAACAGATAAAATGTATACTTACAAGACACATCTACCATTGCACTTAGAATTCGGCATCCAAATATTTATTTATTGAGTAAAAAAGCAGTTGCTCTGCAAAAATAATTTCACACTGTCCTTGAATTTATTATAATGTTCTATTTTTCTAAGGTAAATAGGTAGTTTATTAAATAAGATCACACAATTATAATATGGTGACTGCTTAAAATGTGATGTGATTTTGTACAGCTAGAAGATTGGTTATTCTAGTTTGATATGACTGACAATACTCTAGCGTAAGGCTTTGTTTTCTTTTTGGACTGTAGAAAAATTCAGGCTGATATAATAGATGATATAAATCAAAAGCATGAACAATTTGATGCAAATAGATATTTGTAACATAACGTCAAATAGAGCGCTGACATGAAACGGTAGAAAACTATGTCCATAAAGAGGTCCTACAACTGTAGGAACGACTGACGATACGGCTCTTAGTAGCCCCAAAGACGTAGACAACTCGGCGATTGGAAAGCAATCACAAAATTTTCGGCGGGCCTCAGCAGCGACTTTGAAAAACCATAAAAGGCAATGATGCCGTAAAGCATTAATTTAATCATTCATTTATTTTCATTAGCTCATAGTAAACGCGGGAAGACAGCTAATGGCTACTTTATTTCAAAGATGACAAACGCAGGAGCTAAAAACTAAATGCAGACCTCATTCCCAACTGAAAGTTAGAAATAGTTAGAAAGAGAATAAAAATCACTCAAACTTCGTGTTTTGGCGTTTCAGATGATCCGTTCATTCTTGAAAAAAGCTTTATATATATGTATATTTATTTGATGTTAATACATTTATACACTCCCTACCTTGGTAATTCTACGCACCTACCAGACATATTTCTCCACACATTAATTATTAGCCCTTAAAACTTCTCAGCAGACGAATCGCGTTCCTGCCGGCCGCGGCTGCTGCGCTCCCGGCGGTGTGTTGCCGGCCTTGAGTGTTTTGTTGTTCTGGTATGGTATTACACGTATTTTTGCTACGCTACAGCATAGTGTTTCCTATGCTCTGAACGCGCTGCCACGTCTGACCGAGTAAGTATCGGGGAGAGACGACGTTTCCAGTTTCCGGCAGGGCAGGGAAATAATATCCTTGGACTACTTGTTTGGACCTGTTTGACTGACTTTTTTCGCATAGGGTCCAGTTTGTGCTGAACTGATAACGGCGTTGCGTGTGAAGAGAAACTTTTTATTGCTACGTTCACTTAATTTGAGTACCAGCCACGAAAACGAATCGCAGTCTTATCCATTACTTACATGGTTTTTTATTATTTAGACCAAAACGTTGAATTTCTGGTTATTGTTGGAAAATTACAAAAATTGAAAAATCTCGAAAAAAAATTGATTTTCGCCTATAATTATATATCGTGAAATTTTTTGCATTTAATTTTGTATATTTTGATAGGGCTATTTATATTTTCATAATTATCGAGGTATCTTTTTTAGGCAATATGGACAGTGGATCGAAACATTACCATTTGGAAGCCGCCATATCAAAATGCTTTGCTTCTGAAGCAGCTTGGTATGTCTGTGATGAAGCTATACAGATTATGGGAGGTATGGGCTTCATGAAGCATACAGGCCTAGAAAGGATTATGAGGGATTTGAGGATATTCAGGATATTTGAAGGTATGTGTTTTAAGTACTTTGAGCAATCTTATTAGCGTTAGGGCTTTACAGCTGTTACCGTCAACAAAATCAGGGACTTGAAAATTTTCCTACTACTTCATGAACAAGGTCTTGACCGAGTTATGCTTGGTTTTGAAGTTAAACTGTGAGTGTGTAGATTAATGTTCGGTTAAAATCTGTGCCTTGGGTTTTGTTATCTCAGTTGTAATAGGGTGTGAACATTGGAAAAACTGAAAAACCAGTCACTTGATCCATATTTTTATTTCAGGTACAAACGACATTCTGCGATTATTCGTCGCATTGACAGGCATTCAGTATGCCGGAGCGTCGCTCAGGGAATTGCAGCAAGCATTTAAAAATCCCGCGGCAAATTTGGGCTTGATTTTCGGAGAAGCTTCCAAACGAGTGGTGAGAAAAGTCGGTTTGAGTTCGCCACCAGCGATCGAGCACCTGGTTCATAGAGACTTAGTCGGTGCGGCGACGATGTTAGCGAAAGGTAAGACAAACGTGATTTCTGTCTTTGCTGTTTATATCGGGACTTGACAACTTTGAACTTTCACTGTGCAGTCACCTTTAAATCAATTACCGAAGTGCCAATGTCAAAACATTCAGTAAAGAAAACATTTTCATCACGAACGAACAACGCTTACAAATAATTAAAATTTACCACCGAAATTCCGAGTCAGTGACTGCAACTTTAAGAGCGTTAACGCCAATTTTTGGTCGTAATTCTCGTCCCAGAAGACAAGCAATTCATAGTCTAGTAGAAAAATTTGAGTCCACATATTCGCTGCTGGATGTTCCCGTGCCAGTGAGACGGGTTGGTCGAAGTGCCGAGAATATTTCTGCCGTTCAAGCTTCCGTCTCAAACGGCGTTCTCAAGAATTGGGCATCTCTCAGATCACACTATGGCGAATTTTGCGAAGAGATCTTGGCCTGCACCCGTATACGATCAAGTTAACTCAAGAACTAAATCCGTTCGATCATATGAACGAATGGGGCTCTAGAAATGTTGCAAGAAAATGACAATTTTCATCGCAAAATCATCTCCTGCGAGGCGCATTTTTGGCTAAACGGCTTTGTCAACAAACAGAATATTCGTTATTCGTCAGGTGAAAACCCTCATGTACTTCAAGAAACACCACTTCATCCACAAAAAATATCTGTATGCCGGTGGTGTCATTGGGCCGTTTTTTTTCGTTGATGAAAATGACCGTCACGTTACAGTCAACGGAGATCGCTACAGAGACATGTTGCAACGTTATTTTTTTGGTCAATTGGATGGGCTAGACATTAATGACATGTGGTTTCAACACGACGATGCCACAAGACACACAGCGGGTGAAACAATCGACATATTGAAATCAAAATTCGGTGAACGTGCTTTATCGAGAAATGGTCCTGTCGAATAGCCGCCTAGATCGTGTGATTTAACACGTCTAGATTTTTTTTTGTGGGGATACATTAAATGCCAACAAGCCGGCGTCGCAAAGGAGCTCAGAGCCAATATTGTCGCAATGTGTGCTCGAGTCATTGAAAATTGGGTTCAACAAATCGATCGCTGCGAACGTCATGCTGGTGGATATACAGTGTGACTTTGAAGTTGAGTCATTTTCAGATAATGATTGTAGAAGGAAGATAAACCAAAATGTGTGTAAAAATAAAAAAAAAAATAAAAAAAAATTTACCTTGTTTTATAAAGTATCCTCCCGACAAGTATTTCAGTGCGGACCTGTATTTGATCGTGAGATCTTGGAGCACCGGCATGCCGTCCCCTGTGAGGTCTTAAGTCACCTGATTCACGAGCCCGTTGTACTACATTAACAAAGGCGGGGTTGGTTGCACTCGATTGGGAAACCGATCCGCATAAACATGTGCCATTTTTGATTTCGTTTGAGCCACGCAACAGACACCACTATTCACTCACGCGTTACCGACTGACACTGACTGTATACAACTGAATAAAATAATTGTAAAAACATCGTTCCAAATTCTTTCGCTTTTTTGTTTCCGATGCGATGAACCGATAAGGCGGATTATATCCGTTGTTGCCAAACACGAGCACATAATATTATTATTGAGACAGGGCGGTACTCAAACTTCCAAAGGGCTATAACTTTGTTACTTTAATTTTACCAGAAAAATGGTAAAGGAAAAAACATTTCTTTTGATCAGATCTACTCACTGTTAAAATAAATGACTCAACTTCGAAGTCACCCTGTATAAACGAGGTCAAATTCCATACATAAAGGTTTTGGGTATACTTCAATGCAATAATAAAATTTTCGAGATAGCTGAAATGGTTTGTGTTTTATTTAAAAAGAAAGTTGTCAAGTCCTTAATGGAAAACTTTATATTTTTTCTCGTTAGCTTTTTTCCTATCCAAAATACCCATATTTAGGTCGCAGAGGCCTTGGTGCAACGTTCACTTGCCTGGAATTTTGATATAAAACATAAAGGGTATTGTATAATGTTACTATTTTTGTTATACTACCTCGAAGGCCTAAGGCACACGTGTGCATGTAACATGCACACATTCTAGGTTACTTGGAGATCCGCCGGTTATTGCGTGCGACAGTTAGATGCCATCTATTACCTACGGACAACCACAACATCCATATATAGCCATAAAACATTCCCTAAGCTTGATAAGTTTATTCCCTCACTTCTTGTCTAATGCCCGTTTCTTCCAGTCCCCGACATTCCTGCTCCTCGAATTTTCCATAACCGCATTCTTCCATCTTCTTCTTGGTCTCTCTCTTTTATTCTTGGTATCCAGAAATCTCCATGCTATATGCTTCCACTTCTCTTTCTTGCGACATTGTTTCCAGGTGCCTCAGCCATTGCAATCTTCTGGTCCTAGCTACTTCTACCGGGTGCGCTCTCTTTTATGTCGGTATTGAAACATCGAATGACTTTGATATTTACCAACCCAGTGATTTGGTTATACGTGTTTCTGAAACGTCAATTTAATACAATTTTAGTCATGAATCGCTTTACACCGAAACAACGCGCCGAAATAGACACAATACTAAGTGACATATAAATCCGAACACCCAGTTTAAATGGTTTTATTTTAATAGTTGGTGAATGTATTTATCTTACTGTAAATAACAAGTGAAAAAATTTTCAGCCTTATCAGTTGGACATTCCGGTTTTTATACTGTTTTTTTTTAATTCACTAACGCTCTAAAAATGAATATTTCAGCCGCAGTAAAGAATCAACGTTGGCGGATTTTGGTTCTTGACATCCTTTACGATCGGTTACGATGCCTAGAGTACGGAGACCTGTACGATTTCGTCAACTTAGTGAGTTTGATAGGGGCCGTATAGTGGGACTTCGGGAAGCTGGACTTTCTTTTCGGGCAATTGCAGTTAGAGTGCAAAGAAGTGTAGACACTGTGGTTAGGTGTTGTCAGGCATGGCTTCGAGAAGGCCGTACGCAAAGAGCAAGGGGCACTGGACGCCGCCGTAGAACAACAGACCGTGAAGATCGCCGCCTAAGATTATTGGCCTTAAGGGACCGTTTCTCCACTACCAGGTCCATTGCAAATGAATGGTTTGCAGAACACGGAAGACCTATTGGCATGCGAAGTGTTTACCGACGAATGAGCAGTTTTGGCTTGTTTTCATACCGGCCACACTGGGTCCTCCCTTTAACTCGAGAACACCGACGTAATCGCCTTGAGTGGTGCAGACAACGGTCACTCTGGGATCAGGAATGGAACAGTATTGTCTTTAGTGACGAGTCTCGATTTTGTTTAGGCATGTACGATGGTCGTGCCAGGGTTAGAAGGCGACGTGGTGAAAGGAGGAATCCACAGTTTTTTGTTGAAAGACATGTTCATCACACTGTTGGAGTTATGGTTTGGGGAGCTATAGCTTATGGTTCCAGGTCACCTTTAATCTTCATCAGAGGTAACATGAACGCGCAGCGTTATATCCACGAGGTTCTAGAACCCCATCTTTTACCCTATCTTGACACCCTGGCAGATCCAACTTTCCAACAAGATAATGCCCGACCACATGTTGCAAGAGTCACAATAGACTTCTTTCAACATAATGATGTCACATTGTTACTATGGCCACCAAGATCTCCCGACTTATCCCCAATTGAGCACGCGTGGGATATGATGGGTAGGAGATTGCTCAATTTGCAACATCCTCCTCAGACTCTAGAAGCACTTTGAGAGGAGTTGGTGGTTGCCTGGAATGAGATACCACAGGAGGACATTGACCACCTGATCAGAAGCATGAGTAGGCGCGTTGGAGAATGCGTAGCACATCAGGGTGCATCCACACATTATTAAAGGTCAAAGGGCTTTAAAGCAGTGCAATCATTTTGAAATTTTTATCATTTACTTATTATGCTTCATTAAGTACTTATACAAAATTTTATTAAAATAAAACCATTTAAACAACTGGGTGTTCGGATTTATATGTCACTTAGTATATTACGGTAGAATGTCTAGTAATATTTCAAAATTCCCCATATTCGCAGGACATAATTCTGACGGATCCGTCAATGCCAGGTAGACAGAGCCATATTTTATTTTGATTTTTTGTACACTTCAGATTCGATTTGTGCTTGTTTGATCTTCCGTTTGCTATTATTGTTTCTCTGCCAAAGGCATTTTTTAATCTTTGACACTTTGTCTCTTGGAAACTAGACTTTTTGGACACATGATATGAACGTTTCTACTTGAATTTGCTTCAGGGATACGACCTTGAAATTACGGCCTCTACGGTTCCCTATATCATGGCTCGATATTAGACAATACAGATCGATAATTTTGTTTCAGAAATCGACTCGTTCGGCCAAACGATAGAAATGATTCTAATAAAATACGGCAAAGGAATTGTAAACGAACAATTCATCTTGAACAGGATAGCAAACGCCACTTTCGATATATTTAGTAGCGCCGTCGCGCTGTCGAGGGCTTCCATGGCGTTGAGCGAAAATTCAGATACTGCGACACATGAGAAGCTGATGGCACAAGCGTGGACGCTTGAAGCTATGGACAGAGTTAAGGTAAATTTATAATACAGAGTTATCAGTTTTGCATGTCGTTTAAAAACAAAGGATCATTGATTTCCTTTCATTTCCCTACCATGGTTGTGTCTAGTCTGGGTGTTTGGATGACGGGTGTATCTACTTTGCTTCCTTAAAACTTGGTAGCTATTAAAATAATCTACATTATATTAAAAATGCTAAAAATGGACAACAAACAGTATGTAATGTTATTAAAAACAAAAAACCAATGTAAAGCCAACACCCAAGCACGACGCTTAGTGCATCTGACTTCATTCTTTATTTTACTAACATTGCAAAAATCGAGTAGACAAAATTCCACCTTCAGGTTCAACACATACGAGCTATTTGCTTGAGGTATTTCAAACAGAAGGTTTTGTTTTTAAATTTTTAAAGAGGTTCAATAAAGTCATGGCAGCGATATATATATATATATATATATTGAAAATATCTAACAGTTTTGATTTTTTCGGTTTCAGTGCAAAAATTATAACTACTAAAGACCTTATTGTTATACCATTGACAAAATTATTCAATTGGTGTATTTCAAATGGTATATTTCCTGATATCTTCAAACTGTCCCTCTCTTTAAAAAAGGCCATTCCAACGATGTTTCAAATTATAGACGTATTTCACTTATACCCATACTTGTTAAGATACTTGAGGTTTTTTTGAAAGACCAGCTGATTGACTACTTTGAAATCAACAGCCTATTTACTAACTGTCAATTCCGTTTCAGATCAGGTAAGTCTACTTTTCTATCTATTGACAGCTTCATTGAGAAAATAAATGCAGGTTTTGAAAGTGGTGCTCAATGCTTAGCTAATTTTTTTGATCTTACTAAGTCCCTTGTGTCCAACATGACATTCTTCTACAAAAATTGTCGCATTATAAGTTCCATAGTAATAGCATTAAGCTCTTGTCATCTTAATTGAGCAACAGGCAGCAGCTTGTAACCATCAACCGCACTACCTCCAGTACAACGACAGTTTCATGTGGTATTTCACAGGGTTCTGTGCTGGGACCACTTTTATTTTTAATATACAGTAATGGACAAAAATATATAGACAAATTAATATTGTGCTGTATTTCTTTTTTAACTTGTTTTATTAATTTACCAACTTGTACACCTAATTCGTTATAGCATAATACTCACTTATACATAAATAAATTCATTAGACTCCCTTCAATAAAAAATTAATTTAAAAAAAATGGAAATATGAAGGACAAAAATATATAGACAAAGCAAAACAATTATAGAAAAAAGAAGCAAAGTTCATTGAATTATAGAAAACCCACCATGTTTGTGTTAATATTTTGTAGCATAACCATTATCATCAATCACCGCCTGGCATCGTCTCGGCATAGATTGTAGAAGTTTCTTGATATAAGATTCATCAATCTGTCTCCACTTTTGCTCTAAAGCGGCAAAAAGTTCATCCTTGTTTGAATAATCTCGTATTTGCTTATCTAAGCACTCCCATAGATTTTCAATGGGGTTTATATCGGGATACTGTGAAGGCCATTTGAGAACTGGTATTTTTTCATCCAGAAAGAATTTCTTTGGGAGATTTGAAGTGTGCTTCATTATCTTGCTGGAAGATTGATTTTAAGGGCATGCTGTCTTCCATATAGGGTAACATGACATGCTTTAGTATGTCTGTGTATACAAACTTATCCATAATGCCAAACTCCGAAAAGCACCCCCAAACCACAACAGACCCGCCTCCATGTTTGATAGTGGGCAAAGTGTACTTGGGGTTCAATCTTTGTCCACTAGGACGTCTAACGTAATGAACACCATCTGATCCAAACATATTGAACTTGGATTCGTCACTGAAACATACCCTCTTCCAGTCACAGATGCTCCAATCAAGATGCAACCGTGCAAATTGTAACCAGTCCTTACGGTTTTTCCTCGAGATTAGCGGCTTCTGGCGACGTGCAAATAACTTCAAATCATTTAATCTTCTACTTATAGTTTTTGTAGAAACACGATTTCTCGATTTCGGCTTTTATTTGTCTTGGGGGTTTTAAACGGATCTTTGGACGAAATTACTTTTATTAATCTAACTGATCTAGCATTTAGTTTTCTATGCCGACCACTTCTCTTAGAGGCTTCCAAGATACCGTTTTGTTTATATTTGTTCAATATTACCCAAACTGCTTTACGCTTTAGCTTCAAATTTTTGGCAATGTCGACTTGACGTTGACCATCTCAATGATCTTAGTTTTCACATCGAAATAAATTTCTGAACCGCGCGGCCTGGTCTTAAAATCACTCAACTTATTCCACAATACTTGATGAACTCAAACTAATCCTCTTCTGACACGAAACTGTACTAGACTAATGTTGAAAAGAATTTGTCTACATATTTTTGTCCCTCATAAAAAAGTGCTTATATTCAGACTTGTATTGTGTTCATTGCAGATAATGTAAAAACAAGGAATTTAGTTTTTCTACTAATAACGCATTTGTTTATGGAGCAATGAAGTATGAATTCGTTTTCTAAAGGTATTTAGGTAAATATTCATATTTGTCTATATACTTTTGTCCATTACCGTATCTCCATCTCTCTCATACATACACATGCAACATACCCCTGTGTGTGAACGTTTGATCGGTAAGCTCAAAGACATACGTTTTTTAGTGGTGCGTCTCCGTCTCGAAAACTTTGTCGTTACGTATGAGTACCCTTCAATCATATTTGTCAGAGTGACTTACTTGACATCGGCGTGCAATTCGTGTTGCCTTGTTAACAATCTTCAATATAAAATTGTACAATGCCCGATCAATTCAGAAGGCCGACAGCTCGTGCTAAATTTATAAGAGTATTTCCAGGAGAATTGAAACAGGGGTCCCCTGTTATCCACTTAATGCGTACTGGAGGGAGTAGCAGATGCGCTGAAGATTAGTCTACGCCCATGGAACGGAGACTTGATCTGTTTACTTATTTCATATGGCTTTGATGACGTAACCGTCAAGAACGGTGACTACAACTATACAAAATTTTTGCCATGAGCAAATGTGCTTCTTGAGAAGTGTTTGACATTTTCAATGTCAGTGTGTCAGTTGATGGCTTCTTTTTCTGTGACTATCGCACTTTTTTTAATGTTTGATTTTTTTGCAGATTAATTTGCAGTACATCCTGAGAGGCCAGAATTTAGATAACTTCCAAAAGATGAGTGCGATTTCAAAGAATGTTTGTACTGCAGGGGGTGTAGTACAACTTAACCCCCTTAAGATTTAGTGTTGTCTAAGCTTTAAATAATCTATTTATTTTTGTTATTTTCTATAATATACCACTTTTAAGACTTATACATATGTAAATATTTTTGAATTTGATAATAAACTAATTTGTATTTGTATATAATATTTTTGTTTTGCATTGGGGTAGCACGATCCTGAAAACAAATTTTTAAAGTTTTGTTTTGACATTTTTGTCTGGTTATGAATGAGGAAAGGTTGAGAGGTAGTTAGTAAACAGGAATTAGACAATAATAATTTATTCAGTACCCTTAATACATGTAACAAATAATATTTCTGTTTCAAAACTATTTAAAAATAAATAAGTATTCTTAAAAGGAAAACGAAAATAAATATTTTACACGTCTTACCAAAATATAAAATTCATTGTACTGATTCGTTATAGAGACGAACAGCTCGTTTGATTTATAACTTGTCAGCTAAATCTTGATACTAGCCAGTAACAACAACAACAAATAGCTCAATTCAATGGCTTGTAAAATAAAAAGGAACGATGAACAAGCAAATGTTTATCCGAAAATGACCGTTAACATACTTGAACTTAAACATTTTTATGTGAAGGGAAACTAGGTATAACTCACGCGCAACAAATCAGTATATAAGTGACGCTAAATGAGCAGGTATTTAGAGAGTACACTACACGTCTAACGGCACATTGGACAAACTTCAAATACTGACCATTATTGGGAAGTATCACATTGTGGTATGTGGACCTTGAATTCTGGTACCATCAAGACAGATTCTGACGTTTGTCGGCCGCTTTCAAATACATATAGATAAAAAATCAGTCGAAAAGAAATGAAAAAGGCTGAAGAGTGGTCAGAGTACGTTGAACGAATGATGATCAGGCTTTACTGATCTTCATTTGAGACAAAAAAGAAAATCTCCATTCGCTATGACTCACCATGAAACTAGCAACAAAACCTATGTTTTACCGAGGGTTTTCCGGAAAAACATTTGCAAAGTATATTTTGTGTTCTATTTTCTTCTGCCATTAATCCGAGCAGTTACTGGACCAACACACCAAATCAACGTTTCAGACGACCCCATGTGGAAAATTGGCAAAAACACCTACAGATGAAATTCCCACAAAGTCTTGTCAAATCGTTGTTGTACTAGATTATTCTTACAAAAGCAACTAACTCTGAATTAACTATATACTTCATCGAGTACTTTAGAAAAAGTTTGATTTTAGGCCTGACAAAAATTCTCATTAAAGGTAGTAGCGGCTCAATTTTGTGATGCTCACGGAATGTAAGCTAGCTAAGAACTGTGAATTACTCTATTATTGTGTAGTTTTGGTCAACGATAAAAGTTACATGACTTTTTTAAGTATACGATGAGTCACAAAACTGAGCCCAGTAGTACTAGTCGTTTTGAAAATAAACATGGACGATACAGACCGCTTCAATAATGATGGCTAAACATGGTGTAATGAAAGGCGATCTTCTTAATTTGAAACGTTATTTGAATATACATTGTTAGCCATACATTTTTGATAGCCATATGCTTCATACCGCCTTACCAGTTTTTTTCTGAAATGACTACACAGTGTTCATGCCGGTTTTGTAGCTATATAGTTCATATTTGAAACTTTTTAACCAAAAACTACTTCACCCTCGGACCCCCAGAATATCGAGTAATAGCTTGTTTGAAAGGTCTTTCGCAGTACTTTGTTTTGACGTTTGATTTTTTAAAATCAGTCGATTCGTTTTTGAGAAAATTAGAAAAATCTTCATTTATCCTAATTTGTACAAATAGAAAACCAGAACACACGAAAATATCACTTTTCATTTCAATAAGTGTTTGAAATATTATTGTTTGTCAAATCCTCATTTCGTTTATAATTTGTAAAGGAAACTACCAACATAAACAGCAATTCGGAAGATTAGATGTGGCAACAACCAAATAACAACCCGAATTTTTTCCGAATTTCATCAACACATATCTGGGCGAACTGTATTTATTGTTATACCTGTTCAGTTATTTGTTGCTAAGGCAAAGAAAGAATTTAATACTTCATTGTTTCAGATTTTACTTCCAAAATGGTTGTCATACTAGCCAAATGATTCTAATTTATATGCTCGGCAAACTCACGCCAGAATCCGGAGAAGATAACTTCGCATATTATGTTTTGGACCTTGATATTAAATTTACTCAAACTGGATTTGTGGCAAATAAAAAACGTGATCATCGGAGAGTTTTGGATGAAGTTGGAGTTTTCAGTCATTTTGGAATAAATCCTAATACTTCATTACGCAAAGTTATTCTTCCGGTTCGAAGGCCTGCTAGATCTCGTGATTTGACGCCATTAGACTTTTTTCTTAGGGGGCCATTTGAAATCTATTGTGTTTACTCGCCAACCTGAAAGTTTGGATGAACTTCCTCAACGCATCATAGAAAGCTGCCGTGATATCCCACATGTTTTTTGAAATGTCCGTCAGAAATTTGAACATCGCCATAGATTTTTCTAATTTTCTTGAAAACGAAACGACCGATTTAAAAAAATCAGACGTCAAAATAAAGGACTTTGAAAGGCCTTTCAAACAAGCTATTACTCGTCATTCGTCATTTACAATTTTTAAGAGGATGACCCTGCGAAGGTGAGGGTGAAAGGAGGTGAAGTAGTTTTTGGTTAAAAAGTTCTCCCCCTTGACAAACCTTCTGACATGTCTCGGTGTTTTTTCTTGTAACACCCTGCATAAACCACCATAGTAATAAAAAAATTCTAGCAGTCTGCTGTCTGATGGTATCCCATTTTGAACATAAAAATAAACTCTTCAACATTTGGTAGGCCACCAGGTATATATCATATTTTCAGAACACATTTTTTTACGATCCAAAAAAACAACTATCATATTTTCAACACGACTAATGCACTAATAAGTTGTTAGGTACAGAAAATCTGAAGATATTTGTTGTTATAAAAACTTCGAATTTTGATAGTACCCTGTACATTTCACGTAATTTATAAATAAGGCAAGGTCTTTTCATCGAGAAAAAATACTAGCGAGGTTTCATTATTGTAACGTATAGTAAGTTCAAATTAACCATTAACATTTCCGTTGTCGCTGACTATAAATATGTTCAGTCAGTCTTTTGAAAGACAATATCAAGTATATAATACTGCTTGCACTGTTCCCGATGGCAGTTATATACCTTTTAAAAAAATGGCACATTATCGATTGTTATGGCTTTAAAAATATCTTGAAAGGGAATAAACAGCATACAAGAAATGTAGTGAGGAATTAACATAGAATCTAGAATGAATTTAGAATATACCTTCAAATTTCCTGCATATGATATAAAAGGAATCTTTCCTCAAGTATACTAGAACGAGATATCGTTACTAATCTGTACAATATTACAGGACTAGTTACCGCAGCCTAAGCATAGGTTCGCGCATATGTGTTCTGGTACAAAGAAATGAAAGACACATATGCGCACAGTTTTTGATTTGCAATTCAATTTGAATATGATCATGAATAAGCGAACTAACATTTTTGTTTTTTCAATAAGCGTTTAAGTGCAAAATTCAACTAGGCACACAACATAGTGTCTTTGTAAGGAAGACAACGTTAAAAAAGATTGACAAATAAATGGAAATAGCGAATGACCACTCTAAAACGACCACATTATTCAAAATAACAGATATTAGTGAATAATAATAATTGGCTCTTGTCAACCAATACGTATGGGTTGTAGGTAGTAGAATTTCTCAAGATAAAACTTATGCTTTGATACGTTACTGAATATACAGGGTGTCCCAGAAATAACACGCTAGGTCCATTACTTAGTGATTTGGATACAAAAGACGACTGCACTTATTTTTTATTTGTAGTATTTCATAAGTATGAATGACAAAACTTGGGATTATTCAATTTTTAGTAGAAAGAACCTACAGATGATACAATTTTTAAAAGAGCACTAAATAGGCTAGTTTTTAAGATCATTTGCCGATTCAGTCTGGTACATTTTATTCACAGTAATTAGTCAAATTTTAGTAAAAGTTTTCACATTAAAAAAAAAATGTATTAATTTTTTTTAGCATACCGTGCCAGTTTTCAATGAAATGAATACTCGGTTGTCTCAACCAACTATTAATGGTAGCCCAGGAAAAAAATCATGAGTTAGAAGTTCTTAATAGCCATAACAGGCAAAAAGTAATTTTTTGAAAAACCTAAAGGTGAAAATATCTCGAAAACTAGAAAACTTTTACTAAGGCCATGTTGATTTATCTGATTGATCTGAAGCCAATCCATCTCCCGTGCAACTCTGGCGTGTTATTTCTGGGACACCCTGTATATATTTAGTCTTGTATAACAGTGTATCAAACTTTTATTCAAAATTTCTCAAAGAGATGTGCAGAAGAAACTGTTCCATGCGGACGTAGCCATTTTAGGGATCACTGTACTGTACAGACGGCATTTCACTTCTACATAATTATAACTTTTGCAAAATTAGTAATCTCAACTTCAATCTTCACGGGTTACTTCAAACAATGTATGGATGCTTTCAGTGATTTTTTTAATAGCAAGTTGAAATTCGGGATTAATGAATCTATATGTACCTTATTTTAGTGTGAAAGTGACCGCTGAAATTTCGCGAATACAGCTAAAAAGCTTTCCAAAAGGAAACTTTTTTAAATGCGATACATCAGATCCTTAGCGTACAAAAGCTCCTAACTTCGTCATTTTGGAAGAAAAAAACTTTATATTCCAGAGTTATAAAGTAGTTATAATTAGCTTCAAACTGATGTTTCACATGATCCCCACTTCCTACTAACAAACATGTAAGATGACACGCAGCCGCTATCTTGAAATTCTCAACTATTACCTTTACTTTAAAATATAGTATTTATCAAATTCATTTTTAACCTGCTAATTTGATCCGTTCAAATATATTTTATTACTTATACCTCGTGAACAAGAGCATTTTTCAGAACAATACCTCAAATTCGGTGTAGCGGATGAAGAACTTATGTTTGATGAAATAAATTAACACAAAGTGAATTCGACAATGGCATCGACACCCTACCTTTGCTGCCTGATATCCTTATTCTCTAAAACGGATGATATGATGATGGTGTATCTTACGATGACGAAGATGCTGATGAAAAAAGTCCCTTCAAGGTCGCATATAAGTCAAACGTGACACAAATCGCGACGTAAAGTAGAATGACGTAGAATGATGTGATGGGTGGTGGGTAAATGTTGTTTTCATTAGGAGATGGCGGTTCCCCCGGATCTGACGGGGGATCAGGGGGCGAATGCTAGGTTTGCTCCTGATTGGAGGATAGCGGTGGAGTTGACGGCTGCTGGAAGTTCCACGATAGCCGTTTATGGATGCTGCTGTCTTTCGCCAATTCAGCTTGTTGCTGCTTCTGGAATAAGAAGAGCAGTTAGTTTACTACTTCTTTAATTCAATTAAATCGACAAATACATACAGTACCACAGTTATAAATGACGAAATCTCGTCAAAGGCCATTCATAATTAATCATGTCAAGCTTATTGCTACCTATTGCTAACCTAAAACTTAGCCTAAAGGAGAATAATAGAAAGTTATCCAAAAGTATATCGCCTAGTCGGCCTATGTACCAATCCTACGCATCAGGAAGAGACATAGGATGAATATATAATTTAAACTGGAGAAAAAAAAAACAATCATTTAATAAACAGATCTTATAGGTTTTTTGGAAAAGTTGCTAACAAAGTTTTGTTAAAATCAACTTCACCTCGCACGTGAAACACCGTTTAAATATGGCTGTCATGTATTGTGGCAAAGGTTGTTGTACGTATTCAAATTGTGAATCAAATTCCTATAAACAAGATTTTGTCCAAGGTAAGAGCGACAGAGGTTTTTAATATTTTGATGATAAATGTCACAAAGTTGTATTTGACCGTATCGGATATTTTCAACCAATTCATGGAAGCTGTTGGGTGAGAAACGAAATTGTTTATACAGGGTGTCCGCAAAGTTGGGGTTTTCCTTTACACGACGTGTAGATCTTGAAAACATAAGCAATTTTTCTTAGTACCATATACACCAATGTCTTAAGGGAACCGAGATAAAGGGCTCTGCAACATCAAAAATATCTGAATACCGTCCTGTAGCCGCGACCCGCCGCGATATCCCCGACTGTTACAAGGTCACTGGCTCAACCCGACGACAGAACTGGGTCGGGGTCAGTGTGTCAGGTCAGTATGCAACCTTCAACCGACGGTTACGGTCACGCGTGTAGAGGTAAACGAACCCGTATAATCGATTGCGTTTCAAAAAAAAAAAATAATAATGGCACACTCATACACCAATAATGAACTCGTTGATATGTTGTTAATTTATGGCGAATGTCTTCAAAATGCTACAGAGGCGTCGCGAGTGTATGCAGATCGTTTCCCTAGACGACATCATCCAAGGCCCCGCAGATTTGTGTACCTGGTCCATTTGGAGGAATTTCGCGGTGGGCACAGTGGGATGCCTAGACAACCACGAATGGTGCAGAACTACTGAATCGCGTAGACGAGAATCCCTCAACAAGCACTAGAGACGTGGCTAGAGAAGTGCAAGTATCAAAAACTAAAGTGTGGCAAATGCTGCGTGAAGAGGGGCTGTATCCGTTTCACGTCCAACGTGTACAAGCCCTTCAACCTGACGATTTTCCAGCAAGAGTGCGGTTTTGTGAGTGGTTGTTGCATCAACATGACAATAATCCGGACTTTTTGAAGTGCATATTGGTGACAGACGAATCTACGTTCACGCGTAATGGGGTGAATAACTTTCGCCACACTCATGTTTGGTCAGTAGACCGCACGCTGTCCGTCGGGCACATTTTCAACAAACATTTTCGGTGAATGTTTGGGCTGGCATGGTGAACGGTATGCTCATTGGACCATTTATTCTCCCAAATCAATTGGACGGGATGCAATACCTAGACTTTTTACGACATTTTGCCTTCCTTGTTAGAAGATGTGCCATTAAGTGTAAGACAATCAATGTGGTTTCTGCACGATGGTGCACCGCCCCATTTTAGACGCGAAGTGCGTGAGTTTTTGGATGAATTATTTCCGAATAGGTGGATCGGACGTAATGGACCCGTAGCGTGGCCTCCGCGATCTCCAGACTTAACACCATGTGATTTTTTTTATTTGGGGAGAAATGAAACGCTTAGTGTACAAAACTGAAGTGCATACGGTTGACGAACTTCGTCTCAGAATTGAACAAGCTGGTGCTTTCATTCGGGGGAGGGACTCCATTCTCAAAGCCTGCACCGATGCTTGGCGATAACTTCGAACAATACCTATAAAGTACGTTTACCTAAAAACTGAAAACGCGGCAACGCCGTCTTATTTGTTACCTCTGTTCGTGGTCTGCACCACCGCCGGCGTCTGCTCGGTAGCGCATCAGCTGATTTCATTTTCTGTTGGAGCGGTATGATTTCGGGCAGAGACGTACTTAGCCCTTCTCGTCAATTGGAGAGTGAGTACTTTTTCCTTTATTTTTTTTTTACTTGGTCGCCCTCGTTTCACTAAACATTACCTTTGTTATTTCAAGGGTAGTTGTTTCTGAAAAGGAAAACCCCCACTTTGCGGACACCCTGTATAGCGGCGGCATGTGTTTTGAATTTTTTGCAGCCTGTATTTTGTTATTTCTTCCAGGCAGAGATAATAAGCAATGTTGTAGTAAGCTATTCTCCTATTTAATATATTTTCATTTGCATATACTGGGTGTTAGGGAAATAATATTCGTAAGTTTAAGAGGTGATTCGTTGCATTATTCTAAACAAAAAAGTTCATTATGACTTATGTCCGAAAATCAATCGTTTTCGAGAAAAGTGAGTCGTAAATAATTTGGCAACGCTGCAACGCAACCGCGATACGAGCGCACGACGACCGCAACTGATTCATCGAATTGTTTACGTTTGTATGATATTTTTGTTGGAAATATGCCTTGAATTATTGAATACTTTAACGCAATCTTTTGTGGCTAATATTTTTTATTTAATAACGCTTTCAGTATAGTATATTTACTTAAACAAAAATGACAGAACTTACCGGTATGTATTAGTAATCACAACAACACGCGATGATACATGCAGTGCAGGCGGAGTACGACGTTGCCAGTTGTTTGAGGGATTTTGTTTGTCTGTTTTTCTTCGGAAAATTGTATTTAATAAGCAAAAAAAATATTTGATTAGAGACAGTTAATTAATAAATAGATGTATTGATACATTTTACGCTATTAGGCATAATGCATTTAAATTATTAAGGTACATAATTAATTTATTTCATGACTAAAAAGAAATAAGTTCAGCACTTTTTTGCTCCAAAACGGTTGATTTTCGGACATAGGTTATAATGAACTTTTTTGCTTAGAATAATGCAAGGAATCACCTCTTGAAGTTTTTATTTATTTCCTTAACACTCTGTATAAGTCTGATCCTGATAAGTAGACCTACTCACAGAGTCAACATCCTCCTGGAACCTGATATCTTCATCAAAATATAAATCTAAATTCTTTGTGTAATCAGAAAATATAAGGGATTGTTGATAGATATGTTTTTTATTTGAGGAAAGCACGCTATTTCTTGGAGCAAAAAAGTGAAGCTGTCGATTTGGATGCGTTAAGTCGTAAATTGTGCGTTGTGGCGTATGTACAAATACATTTTTAATCTCGATGAATGAATTAAGTTGTTAGCCATGTGGTAGTTGTTCGGAGAGAAACTATAAAAAACTTGAAAATCATCAGCATCAAATTGACATGAACAGTGTTGAGAGTGATATCAAAAGTATATATTAGTCCAGGACTATTAGACTTTCTCTGCTGAATAATCCCACCTGGCTGAATTTTTCACCAGAGCTTCTTTTCAGCATTATAAATCATCCCTCAAAAGTCCAAGTGGAGCTTTTTTTATGGGGGGTCAAATGTTACAAAAAACACTTTTTTCCATATATCTATCAATTCTACGATAAAATGAGTAATTACCTTTTTTGTTCAGTATGAAATTCTCCACAAAAAAGGTTTTATGCATTTTTTTCATAGAGATCGTTTTTCCAAGGAAATTTTACTTTCAATGTTGAACACCGAGAAATTTGTAAAATAACGGACTTTTTTCCACGTTACAATAGAGGTAAAGTTTTTTTTCATGTGGATTCCCCAATAGGCCTAATCCACGAAGATAGAATTGAAAAATGATATTATTGTTACTTTTTTCCTTATAAATCAATATAATATATCATTTGATTGACAAAAAGAATGGCAACTTCCCTTCTGAATCTGCCACTGGTTGATAAACACATTATACAAGCGTGCTTTAAAATCAGTCGCGTTCATTTTAGGCAATACCTCAGATACGCTCACCTGATTTTAGTTTGTTCAGGTTATTTCACGCTCTTTAAGTTTACTTGCATCTATTTTAAAAGATTAAGTCACTGAGAATATCCCCAATACATGCAGCTCGATGTAGGATTATTGCATCCTGAAATCACTGAATTTAGTTGATTTAAAATCTATACAAATATTTTTGTCCGTTGAGAAATTCCTCAAACTATACAGTTTTTTTTCCAATTTGAAACTTTTTAGATGAGATCGAAAGATATTCAAAATAAAAGCATCCATGCTTTGATAGAAAATACACACTTACCTTGATATCATCCACAATCCCAGCCGTGTGATATCTACTAGTTCTCTTCATGGCCTGTCGATGGTGTCCTCTATTAAAGAACTCACAATGCTCCTCATCCTGGGAGACACCTAAATGAATAATAAATTTTTAAACATACACAACCTGGAATCTTTAACGCTACCCAAAAAACATCCCAGTGTAAATATGTTACTGGTTTAGGAGTGTAGAATCATTTTTATCTTTCATGGACCTTTCTATCCCATACATTTTCATATTGTAAATGTTTCATCGACATCTTAACAAATCTTGCTTTTGGAAAATGTGAGAATATTTGAAACCTTTTGATATAATAAGATTCTTATTCGATTTCGACTCTTTTTTTTTAGGTCGAAATCTGCAGAAAGGTCAATGATAAAACTCAGTGTGGAATGATAACGTATCGTATTTCAGCGGTGTCAACATGGAAAAAATAAGAAAAAAGAGAAAATGGAAGCTGTGCTAAACACGCAAAAGCTAAAACTATGAACTCTATGTGTTCTCTAAGTTTAGAGTTTTCATATGTATTTGGCCCATATCATGGGTTAACTAAACTTGAAGCAAAATAAATAGAAGGAAAAATATTAACATTCACTTCCACCGTAATAACGCAAAAAATAAATTTCTGTAATCAAAATGAATGAAAACCAATAACCGTCTATTGTGTGTTTTTTCTTCTTTTATGAGAATCGAACAGACATACTTTTTCCAATTGCTTTTCCGTCAGTACTTGCTGACGCCATTTTTGGCATGCTTTTTAATTTTAAATTATAAACCTGAATAACAGTATACACAGAAAACATTTTTTTTAAAACAATAAAAGAATGATCCAAAACAGCCAAAATTATTTGGCTTCCGAGGTTTAAATCTGACGTCATTCCATTATAAATAAAAAAGTGTATAATTAATACAGTATTTTAAACTCATTCTCAAAAGTCTTTTAGTTTCCTTTGCTTGTTGAGGTTTTGTATTTTTTCAAACAAAAGAATATTTCGTTTAAGCAAAAAAATGCTGTTACTGTTCCTGATGTAACAACGATCAAAGACTAACTAACTAACTATGAACATAGATTGTCAAAATAAAATGTGGTTAATAATTTTATTGTAAAGTATGTCGATATAAAAAGTGTGTCCGCTGTTTTGTAGTAAAGTACGCGTTTACAAAAATACACAGATTATTGATTTTCAATTCTCACTTATTTGAGTAGTAAAAAACTCATTTATAAACTGGCAAACTGAATGTATGTCTTGTAGGTGAAGAACATAAGAATGACCATATGTATTTTGCAAAATTTCAAAAATATACAGCGTGTTTCCTAGACTGAGGCAAGCTTCATGCTGCTGTTCTTTCCCTAATTGTAATAATTTCGGAAGGCATGAAGAAAATATTTGAAAAACCCGATTTTGACAGATACTCGAAATATGATCATGGGGAGCAACACAACGTCTGTCATAGTTTCCACATTCTGGATGTTATTGTATTGAAAGAACAACTTCGGAATTTTTGAAAAAGCTCGGTAGACAACTGGTGCACAGATTTTGATTTTGGCACTGACCACAACAATAGTTTTTTTTGTTCAGGTGATAATGATCAATAATGATTTTTTTAACAATTATTTTTATTCGAAAACGTCTCACTGTTTCAAAGCTTGCAAAGTTTTTTAGGGGGTTATGATCGATTCTAATGGAAACGTCGTTAATCTTAATTATTTTAGGGAATGATCTCCTTAATTTCTACACCACATCTAGGAACATTCTGTTTAATAAGAGATGTGTTGTATATAAACAACTGTTTGTACACATTTTATTCTAATTCCCTAATTACTATTTTATTCATAAAAATTATAACGCAATTTGGGCGAAGTCAACTGAATGACGTGAATGACTCTAAGCCTGCTTCAAACATATGACTACAATTTAAATAATTTCTTTAATGTACTCATACATTTCACAGTAACAAGACATACTTTCCCCATGCAGTATCTAGGTAAAACAAAAAGGTGGTGGAAATCTAATAAAATCAAAGCTACGAAGTATCGATCGCTCTTTGAGAAAAATTAAATACGGCGTATAAGTTACCTATGCACGAGTATATGATATGAATTCTAACTATACCATAATTATGTGCTTTATTATTTATATATCTAATATCTACAAATTAAAACGTTTTTGAAGAATAGGAACAGCTGAAGAAATTTAGGAGTTCTTTATGTTTATTAGTAAATTAAAAACACGAATACTATTTCAAGTGAAATGTGTGAGATATGCGCCATACAGCATGTTCCAAAAATGTGACACACCAAAATATTCCGGAAACTAAGGGTGTTAGAAATAACTTTGAATGCAAAAGTTTCAGGAAATCAAATGGCGCATCTAGTGGCGACCTTGGATTTGACTTTGACATTCACCTTATAGAAAGCCAAAAACATTTCCTTTTCAACGATATAAATATCATTGGTGCTAAAATCACATCTAGGGGTTATTTCAAGGTTATGGAATGTTGTGAAGCAGCGGATGACTGGAAAAAGTAGAATATTAAAGAAACACTTTTACTGCGAAAATTACACTACACCCAACGGCACATCTCATGGTGGCCTTCAGTTTAACCTGTCCTACGACCATAAAGGTCAATTCAAGGTCTTTTTTTTCAAATAGAAACCCTTAATTTTGATACCAGCGCTCAAAATGGAGAAACAAATTATATTCAAATATTTAACTAATGGAGGCAAAATCCTAGGTGTTATTTTACGGTCAAATGATCATGCGACTGAAGCGACCGATAATCTTTGCAAGCAAAAAAAAGAGATCTTGGACTGATTCTTCAAGATATTGAGATGTCCGACCAGTGAAGGTCTTAAAAACAAATTGTGGATATTCCAAAACCTCGAAGTTATTAACGCGTACTAAGGGTTATTGCTCATTTCAATGTTGTGATATAAAAAACTCTCAACTCATAGCCTACAGCTATTTCATCTTTCTCATTACCAACATTACCATCAAGATAGAACTAACAACAACCCTTTAGTACCAAGGCAAAGGAGCAATACAATTTTGGCAGGCATTTAAAAATGGATCGTCCCAGGGATCGTCTGACCGACCGTGATCGAATCACTATTCCCATGATGAGAGGATGGGGGTAATATAGTTAGGCTGTTAGTCTTATTCACGCAAATAGGTCATTTGAGGTTGAAATAACCTCTAGGTGTCTGTCAGTGAAACCTTTGAACGTGAGATTTTCCTCCATTTCCAGCGCTGGGATCAAAAATGACGGTTTCCGAGTGAAAAAATCAATTTGACCTTCAAGGTCATAGTCAAGGTGAAAATGAAGGTCACCATCAGACGTGTGTTCTGCAATTTTCGTATAAAGGTTTACCTTTAATATGCTCCATTTTCCTCTGCTTCATGACATTCCATGAGAGAGCAACAATTGACTTTGAAATATCCTCTAAATATAATTGATATTTATACAGAACATTTTTTGGCTTTGTATTAAAAAATGGGGGTACCCATTTGAAAAAATTAACTTGCTGTTGGAAGGACCTTCAAGGTGAATGTTATCATCAAATCCAAGGTCACCACTAGACGCGCCATTTATTTCCAAAAACTTTTGTATCTATGAAGCTTTTTCTAGCATCCTCAGTTTCCATTTGGGCGTGACCATCCTTTTGGGGACGCCCTGTATAACTTGATATATTTTTGGAGTGAACTCTTATAGAAGCTATGTTATACTGGAACGTTGAGCGATCGAACTTCGACATGTATTTTGGTTATCAGCTAATTTATGTGAAAGTAAATAAATTCGTACTTCCATGACTCTCCAGTCAAACGAACAAACGGAACAAAACGTCACAAAGTGTGAGAAACTACGTCTTAGTCGAATCTAAATCTTCTTCTTATAATACCCAAGGGGAGGAAAAAATAGTGTCAGAAAGAAGGTATATCACTTAATTTGTTTTAAAGTTACGCTCCTTCCATGCGTATTTTATCTTAGAGCATTATGCTGCTCACGCCTTAAAGTTTAGGGACATAGGGACCACGGCTACGAAGAAAAACTAAGCCAACTTGCTGTCGAGAATTTGTGTATATACCTGTTCTGCAGTACTCAGATTAAAGGCAGTAAAGTTCATTTACTGTCTTTTTCAAATTTTGACGCCAATTCATTTCTTTTATGTTTACAATTACAAAATATATACTAATTGACATATAAATCCGAACACCCAGTTTAAATGGTTTTATTTTAATAAAAGTTGGTGAATTTATTTATCTTACTGTAAATAACAAGTGAAAAAATGTTCAGCCTTATCAGTTGGACATTCCGGTTTTTATACTGCTTTTTTTTAATTCACTAACGCTCTAAAAATGAATATTTCAGCCGCAGTAAAGAATCAACGTTGGCGGATTTTGGTTCTTGACATCCTTTACGATCGGTTACGATGCCTAGAGTACGGAGACCTGTACGATTTCGTCAACTTAGTGAGTTTGATAGGGGCCGTATAGTGGGACTTCGGGAAGCTGGACTTTCTTTTCGGGCAATTGCAGTTAGAGTGCAAAGAAGTGTAGACACTGTGGTTAGGTGTTGTCAGGCATGGCTTCGAGAAGGCCGTACGCAAAGAGCAAGGGGCACTGGACGCCGCCGTAGAACAACAGACCGTGAAGATCGCCGCCTAAGATTATTGGCCTTAAGGGACCTTTTCTCCACTACCAGGTCCATTGCAAATGAATGGTTTGCAGAACACGGAAGACCTATTGGCATGCGAAGTGTTTACCGGCGAATGAGAAGTTTTGGCTTGTTTTCATACCGGCCACACTGGGTCCTCCCTTTAACTCGAGAACACCGACGTAATCGCCTTGAGTGGTGCAGACAACGGTCATTCTGGGATCAGGAATGGAACAGTATTGTCTTTAGTGACGAGTCAAGATTTTGTTTAGGCATGCACGATGGTCGTGCCAGGGTTAGAAGGCGACGTGGTGAAAGGAGGAATCCACAGTTTCTTGTTGAAAGGCATGTTCATCACACTGTTGGAGTTATGGTTTGGGGTGCTATAGCTTATGGTTCCAGGTCATCTTTAATCTTCATCAGAGGTAACATGAACGCGCAGCGTTATATCCACGAAGTTCTAGAACCCCATCATTTACCCTATCTTGACACCCTGGCAGATCCAACTTTCCAACAAGATAATGCCCGACCACATGTTGCAAGAGTCACAATGGACTTCTTTCAACATAATGATGTCACATTGTTACCATGGCCACCAAGATCTCCCGACTTATCCCCAACTGAGCACGTGTGGGATATGATGGGTAGGAGATTTCTCAATTTGCAACGTCCTCCTCAGACTCTAGAAGCACTTCGAGAGGAGTTGGTGGTTGCCTGGAATGAGATACCACAGGAGGACACTGACCACCTGATCAGAAGCATGCCTAGGCGCGTTGGAGAATGCGTAGCACATCAGCGTGCATCCACACATTATTAAAGGTCAAAGGGCTTTAAAGCAGTGCAATCATTTTGAAATTTTTATCATTTACTTATTATGCTTCATTAAGTACTTATACAAAATTTTATTAAAATAAAACCATTTAAACTGGGTGTTCGGATTTATATGTCAGTATATCAATGATCACCTTATTAACTACATTCCCTAACCATAAGGTTTATTAAAGCAAAAAAGCTTCAAACTATACTGCTTTAATTCTCTATAGGATACAAGTGCTGCCTCTTTACCCTTTTATAACCTACAATGATGATTAGTTATTTAGTTTTTTATGTAATAATTATATTATTTGTGAATAAGTATTTATCGTAAATAATAATTACTTTTGCTATAAAAGAATAATTTTGTAAGATAATCTTCGTTTAACTTAACATAAGAAAATGTTGTTTTCAGTTTATTTATATAACTATTTTTGTTGAATGTCTTCGATGTTTACACCTTACTGCCTTTTATCAAGTACAGCAGTGCTCTCTAAGACAAATTGTATCTAGTTTTCCTTTTGAAAACCTCTACAAAAAAATGTTAGAAATATTACAAATTGAACGAAGGTAACTTTCTTGTCAGCTGAAAAGTTACACTTTGTTTGGCAAATTTGACTGAATTATCATTATAATGTTGCTTGTGCAACAGTTTTTTGCTAGCACTTTTTACTCAAGGCGCCAACAGAATATTTGGTGAATTGGTGAGATCTGAGAACATTAACTGTCAGTTATTTGCAGAGGGGTTTTGAGCGAAAATGCACTATGAGAAATTAGAAATTCACAAATTGAGGATAGGGTTACCACAGTTTTTGCTGCAGTCGTGGATCAAATGCCTATTTTATATTGTAATTAAATAATAAATGGATTGAGGTCGATATACTAGATTACTTTCGTAAATAGTTAAAACAATATGATAACAACCAAATACGATGAAAATATTATCAGGAATACGTTTGGAAAGATCGTAAATGATATATGACTTTGAAGGTATTTCCAAGCATTGGGTAATTTTAACGATGATGATGATGCTGGTACGGGGTGACCCAGAAAACATTTAGGACCTTCAAATTTAATTAAACAATACTTCACACATTTCGAAAAATGTTTTTATGCAAAATGATGTAGCAACAATGCGATTTTTATTTTTATTTATGTTCGATTTTCAAGTCAGCAATATTCCTTGGAGTATTTACGTAAACTGCTCCCCACTGGAAAAGTCAATGTGTCTCAAATCTGGTGATTGTGGTGGCCATGCAATTCAATCAAGGCAAGTAACAAATAATCGATTAATGATACATTGCGGCATAAAATCGTTATTTTATATCCCAATGTGGATAATATTTAGTGCGTACAGCTCACGGTTGATGGAATAAGCGAGATGAAGCCAGTTACCATACTGCAACGTCTACTATGGACCAACTTCCTGTGCTTTGGTGATATTGTATTGTCTCCACGATCACCAGAATTCTCTTTTGTTTTTTTCCATGGGGGTAGGTTCACAGAAATGCTCGGAAGAATATCTTTAATTTGATAAGTAAAAGTGTAGGCGTGAAAAAAATTGTACAAGTCGTGCTCCCGTTGATACACTTTCAATAAAACCATTTTTCTTTAAATGTGTAGTAATTTTTAATATAATTTGAAAAACCTTATCTGTGACACCATGTATATTACATTATGCTACCACTTTTTTATACACAAGTGCTCTAGGTAGTTCAAAGTCATTTAAGAAATCTGTGGTATACACGCGTATATCAAACTTGCTCATCTACATTACAATGTTTAAACAAAAAGTATAACTATTAGTAGCAAATTATCATCATTGGTATATCTGAATTTTGATGCACAGTGTTGCAAGCACTGGAAAGTGAAGTAGCATATCGCGGAGCTCCAAGTAGCTTCCCATAATCCCGAGGATTCATTTTTAAAAGCGTCGGATAATCTAGAGCCCATTAAGCTTTAGGGGTTGAAAATTGCCAAGCGAGATTACTGGGTAATCGTAACAGGTTTTCCTTGTACAATTATCCAATCAGGATAATTCCCTTTTAACTCACCAGCGACGCATCTGAAGCTACATCAACAAAGAAAGAAGTTAATGTGTGCAGTGTTAAAACATCACGAAACTGAAAAAATAACCGACTAGACTACTTTGCTACGGTACACACAACACAACATGGATACATTTTTAAATTGTCCATATATATATATATATATATATATATATATATATATATAAAGAGAAAATTATTTTTCCCTCTCCATCTTCCTTTACTCAGGTTATACCCGTATTCGGATGTATGGGCATGTGTATCTACTTTTGTGGTTGCATATGTGCATTCATTTCGGGCCAATTTCCCTTTTTGCGGATTTTGCCCATTAACTTCCTATTTTTGTTATATATATACAGGGTGTTTCAGTTTTTTAAAATTAATGCATAAAGTCTATATAAACATGGGTCGAAAAATGCGTGGCTTCCGAAATACAGGGTGTTTAAATTTACTTTCTAAAATAGTTTTTTTTTAAATATTTCGAACAATATTTGATGTATAACAGTGAAAATTGGTATACAAGGGTTTTTTGGTACGACAAAACGAACCATGGGCATAGTTTTACTGTAGCCGCTAGAGGGTGCTCTCTACTGTACCTGTAGTGTATTAAAATGACCGAAAAATTTTTCTTAATGCAATTTTTTGCTTTTTGAATAAAAAAACTGATTCCTCGCACTTTTGAACATAAAAAAGCTCTCGTGTGAATTTTCGTTATAGTTAGCCGTTTTTGAGATATTTCGATTTTTAAGGTTCGATGCTTTTTAATTATTTATGGGAAAATAATATTTTTTTACATTTTCGATTTGGGCATTACAAGTAATTAAGATGATCGTTTAGATTGTGTTTTTAAACACAGCAATAATTCCTAACTCCAAATAAACACAAAAAACAGAATATTAATTTGTTTAATTTTATTTTTAACAAATTAAATTAATTATTTACAACTAAAATGCTATTGGATAGTTAGGACAAACATACAAAATCTAAAGTCGTTGCTCGAAATGTAAACCCAATTGTTCAATACACAATTCACATCTACGAATGATCGAACGTGGTATAGCATTATTCAAATAAGGCCTTATTTCAATACATGCATTCCTGATTCTGTCTATTAGCATATCTCTTGTGGTTACGGGAGTCTGGTACACTTTTTCTTTTAGAAATCCCTACACAAAGAAATCTAATGGATTTAGGTCAGCGGATCGTGGAGGCCAGGCGACTGGTCCTCCACGGCCGATCCATCTTTCTGGATAATTTTCGTCCAGCCAGTTTCTAACTATTCTCGAATAATGAGCTGGACAACCATCAAGCTGGAACCAGGCCAATCTTCTTAAATCCCACATATTTGCATGTTCAGCCTTTAAAAATTCCAAGAAGGTCGCAGCATTTAACCTTGCAGGCAAAAGGTAGGGTCCAAATAGTCGATTACGGTAGATACCAATCCACACGTTCACACCAAATTCATGCTGAAAATTTCTTTCCCGAACTGCATGCGGATTTTCATGTTACCAAATATGTTGATTATGAAAATTTACCACTCCACGTCTAGTGAAGCATGACTCATCGGTCCATAAAAAGTTACTTAAAAACTCCCTATTATTATTATCAGTTCTATCAAGAATCCACTGACAAAATGTGATTCTTCGTTCTCCGTCCCCTGGCTGTAGTCCTTGCACAGGTTGCAAATGGTAAGGACGTCTATGGTCATTTCTAAGAACACGGTGAACATGGCTTGCTGAAATTCCCAAGGCACCAGAAACTCTCCTAACACTTGTGGTCGGATCTCTATCAAACTCACGCAGAATCATACGGGTAAATCTGCGCTGACCATCATTTATGTTTTGAATCCTTTGGAGATTTCCAAAACCATTTTCAATTATTTGGCGATGTACTCTTACAAATACTGAGTTGGATGTCGTCTGTTTGGAAATCTTCGTGCGTATTCTCTGGCTGCTTCTACTGCGTTTCCATTTACAAAGCCATACACAAACTGAATATCCGCTAACTGTTGCTTGGAGAATAAAAATGGCATTTTTATAAAACTTACAAAAAAAAAACAGGTAAAAGTAACTAAATTTCGTGCATTCACAATTGCAAAAATACGTTTCAGGTTTCAACAGACAACAAAACTAACTGTCAACTAATTGACGTTTAGGTAACCTTATTCTGCTTTCAATTTCAAAAATTTTTGCAGGCACATCCTACTTCTAAAAATTATCGAGATACCGACTTTTTAACGTTATTTTCCCATAAATAATTAAAAATGCATCGAACCTTAAAAATCGAAATATCTCAAAAACGGCTAACTATAACGAAAATTCACACGAGAGCTTTTTTATGTTGAAAAGTGCGAAGAATCAGTTTTTTTATTCAAAAAGCAAAAAATTGCATTAAGAAAAATTTTTCGGTCATTTTAATACACTACAGGTACAGTAGAGAGCGCCCTCTAACGGCTACAGTAAAACTATGCCCATGGTTCGTTTTGCCGTACCAAAAAACCCTTGTATACCAATTTTCACTGTTATACATCAAATATTGTTCGAAATATTTAAAAAAAACTATTTCAGAAAGTAAATTTAAACACCCTGTATTTCGGAAGCCACGTATTTTTCGACCCATGTTTATATAGACTTTATGTATTAATTTTAAAAGTTCTATAGAATCTTAAAGTTATGCAACAATAAACTGAAACACCCTGTATATATATTTTATTCAAGCAATTTGTATAATGAGCCTCAAAAATTAATTGTTTTTGTTTGGATTCATGACTTTATAGGAAAATATAGTTTTAAGCTCTGGTGTCGGCGATATCTTGGTTAAAATTTCAAATAGTAAAAAACAGGAAAACTCTAATTGACCTCGACATTTTGGATAAAAAATATATCAAATTAACTGAATGAAAACGGAACAGTTGTAAGAAATAAAATTTGTTTTTCGACTGAACATGAACATTGTGTCTTCATCGCAAATTCTAAGTGTTTGGGAAATCTTGCTACTTCAAGTCCAAACGTAAAATTTTCCGTAAAAGCTGGGACTCAATAAGCTGGTGGAATAATTATTATTGCGTGGAATTTTTCAAAAATGAGATCGTACCTTCAGAATTTCTTAGATAATGTTCTTATAATTGCTCTTACAAAGTAGAAATTGGGGGGTTGAAGTTTGGTGCCCTAGCCCTTGTGGGTACGCCTGCCTGGACCGTTTTACGAAAACTAACTCGTCTTTAATATACTCAGGGAACTTAACGATGTAATAAAAACGGTTGCGCAACAAGATTGGCATCGTATAAGGTGTATATGTATTTATATATATATATAGGTGAAAAATTAAAGCTTCCGCCTTTTGTTGGGTACTTCGACAAAATTTAAGCAAAGAGGACTCTTTATACTTCTTTAATTCTCTCTAGCTTTCAATGGACTTTGCCATCATCATCAGGAGCTGCAATTACAATGATATCAGTAGCAACAAAAGTGTAAAATGAATTTAAATATATATATATATATACAGGGTGGCGCATCGAAAACGAAACAGACGCATTTACTGGCAGCTCAGTTTTTTTTTGGAAAAACGCTCAGACCCGTCGATTTTGTTTTCGAGGGGGACACAAGCTTGGCAAAAAATCACGTTAACACGTGCAGCCCCCTGGGCGGGGGTGACACCACCCCCAAAATCTTAAATGGAAAGGTGGGTCGAGTGATACCTTATTTTAAAGGTCTTTCAATTCCCTTTATAATGATATAAAATTAATGTACTTCAGTTCAGTAGTTTTGAAGATTTATTGATTTAAAGCTTAAATAAAACTAATACATCATCATTAGTGGAGATCAATACATTAGGCAGCAAAGTAATTTAAAAGTGAAGAATGAACTGACCCGTTAGGCAAGTAAATAATGAAAATGGCCACCATGACTCTCCACGAAATAAAGATTTTGCTTAAAACGTTGCCGCACATTTTCCAATACTTGAGGAGTAATTTGAAGGGACTCATTCACAATTCTTTGTCGCAGGTCTTCTAATCAAATGTAGCATAAATTTTGCTTTTTAAATGACCCCACATAAAGAAATCCAAAGGTGATAAATCTGGCGATCTTGGGGGCCATTCAATGGCACCTCTTCTACCAATCCATCGATCTGGAAACGTCTGATTTAAATTTTGTCGAACACGTAATGCGTAATCTGGTGGGGCACCATCCTGTTGGAACATCAACCTATTCGCAATGTACCACCGATTATTCTGATTTTCAATTATGGCTGTTAATGCAGGATATATGGCGTCTTTCAGTAATAAGGAGAGAATATTTCTGTCATTCTAGGTTTTAAAGGCAAATGTACGGGTAAATCTATGAGGTTTGAAATACGACTAATAGGTGCATAGAATTACCGGAGCTACAAAAAATTTTCTGAATATGATCTGAAACGTTCGAGCGATTTTTTTTTTCGTTTATACTTCTGTTACGGATCTGATCTCACTGATCTCCAGAGCTCCAGAGTGTGGCTTCCCGTCAGTAAATACCTTATTTGATTAAAAATTCTTACTTCTTGCTGCCTGGAATTTGCGCAGCTATTTCACAGCCATCACGATGGGGGCCTCGTATAATTACAAAAGAAATTAAAAAAGTTTATTTTATTTATCGGACGGCGCCTGTGACGGAAAAGCTTGAGCAAGCGAAAACGTTGTGTTTCTGGTGGAGCAGTGGAGTCAACAGGTTGAACTCCCCCTTCGTAAGTAAATAGGCCAGGAAATGAGTTAGAATTTCGTTGTGACTTTGAAGTTGAGTCATTAATTTTCAGATAATGATTGTAGAAGGAAGATAAACCAAAATATGTGTGTAAAAATAAAAAAAATTAACAAAATTTTTTTACCTTGTTTTATAAAGTATCCTCCCGACAAGTATTTCAGTGCGGACCTGTATTTGATCGTGAGGTCTTGGAGCACTGGCATGCCCTCCCCTGTGAGGTCTTAAGTCACCTGATTCACGAGCCCGTTGTACTACATTAACAAAGGCACGAGGGGTTGGTTGCACTCGATTGGGAAACCGATCCGCATAAATATGTGTCATTTTTTATTTCGTTTGAGCCACGCAGCAATCACCACTATTCACTCACGCGTTACCGACTGACACATTGACTGAATAAAAACATCGTGATCAGCGTTTCAAATTCTTTCGCTTTTTTGTTTCCGATGCGATGAACCGATAAGGCGGAGTATATCCGTTGTTGCCTAACACGAGCACATAATATTATTATTGAGACAGGGCGGTACTCAAACTTCTAAAGGGCTATAACTTTGTTACTTTAATTTTACCACAAAAATGTTAAAGGAAAAAAACATTTCTTTTGATCAGATCTACTCACTGTTAAAATAAATGACTCAACTTCGAAGTCACCTTGTACGTAGTCATGCCATAAGTTCTGTCCCTCGTTTTCAAACAAGTGTAGACCTGTTAATACTTGTCCGATTGTTTACATTGTGGTGTCAGTTGATTAAGCGCTTTTCGGGTAATTACATATACCTCAGTTTGTATTGATCTCTCGAAGCATAACGATGGAGTGGGGCAAGGCAGAGAACCGTATTGCAGTGATAGCTTTACATAAGTGTAATCACAGTGCTAGTCAGATTTTTGAACTCTTACGCGGCCTTCAAATATCGCGTAAATTTGTGTCTAGGACCATTCAGCGGTACAATGAGACGTCCTCTGTTGATGACAGGCCAAGAAGCGGAAGACCTCGTCAAGTAAGGACTCCAGCAGCCATCAAAGCCGTAAAAGCCAGGATTCAAAGGAATCCACTCCGGAAGCAGAAGATCCTATCCAGGGAAATGAAGATTCCTGTCCGGACGATGTCGCGCATCATTAAACAAGACCTAGGGCTAGGGGCTTACCGGAGACGTACGGGCCAGCGACTTACGGCCACCTTGCGACACATCAGGGCGACAAGATCCAAGAAGCTCTTGGAGAGGTACGCAGCTGGGGGATTCCGAAAGATTTTGTTCACGGATGAGAAAATCTTCACCATAGAAGAAAAATTCAACCGACAAAATGACAAAGTGTATGCAAGGAGTTCACAGGAAGCTTCGGAGATCATTCCGAGAGTTGAGAGAGGCCACCACCCTGCGTCAGTCATGGTTTGGTGGGGGGTGTCCTACGAAGGGGTCACTCAGCTCCATTTCTGTAAACAGGGCGTGAAAACAAAAGCGGCAAACTATCAGAGCGACATACTGGATCCTATCGTCAAGCCTTTAAGTGGTACATTGTTTGCCAACCAACACTGGGTCTACCAGCAGGATTCCGCCCCCGCTCACAAGGCTAAGAGTACGCAGCGCTGGCTGGAAAGCAATGTGCCAGAGTTCATTGCTGCGGAAGATTGGCCCTCAGGGAGTCCGGACCTCAATCCTTTAGACTACAAGTTGTGGGACCTGCTAGAGCAGTTGGCCTGCTCCAAAGCCCACCGTAATATCGAGTCCCTGAAAGCGGATTTGATCCGATCAGCGGCAGCTATTCCTTTGGAAGCTGTGCGTGCAGTGATAGATGAGTGGCCCGCGAGATTGAAGCAGTGTGTGAAGGCCAAGGGGGGACATTTTGAATAAAACTGTTTGATTATGAATTCTAAAAATGTTGTCGAATAAATAATATCTTTCATATAAATATATCTTATCTTGTTTCATTTTTATCATGAGATTATCATGGGACAGAACTTATGGCACGACTACGTATATGGTTATATATGGTTTAGGCAAAGAGTAGTTATATCAAGATAAGGCATCATGCTACAATAAATACGTACGATTTTCTGTTTGTTTTTAGAGTGGCTTTGATGGTCGAATATTAAAACCAAGATACCATATCAGTGTGGGATGGAACCAAAGCTTTGCGATCTATGATGGTTTGGCGATTCGCTGATAGGTGGTTCGAACTGTTTCTCTCTGCATTTACCGAGGCGGTGTTGCCAAACTGAGACAAAATATTTAAAGAACGCTACTTTTTTGGATGATGTGTAATATTCCGCATAAGGCTCCAAAAGTTAAATGGATATGTGATAACTTACAGGTTTTGAGAATTACTTTTTTTTACATGACGCGGACCTCATTTTCCAGTAAATTGAGTTTCCAAAAAAAGGTTTTTTTGAAGAGGGAGAGAAATAAGAAAAAAGTAATCTCCCGCGCGATTCTCCAATAAAAGTGGAATATTTATATAACATTTTAGAGCTGTACTATTATTTGTTAATAAATTACGATTAAAGAAAAAATGCATAAAAAAGCATTTTTTTGACAAAACTGATGGAACTGATAATATTATTTTTCTGTCAGTGTTTTTCAGGCATCTCTAAAGACCATGAAAAAATCAGACGAAATTATTAAGAATTCTTCTACAGTCAGGCTGCTAAAAAAAGGGATGTCCGACGATAAGCATCAATTCAGGTTTATGACTTTCAAGGTATGCACCACTTTGCATATATTTGGAGGTAGTCCTATGTTTTATTGCATCAAATAATAATTGTTTCTATTTTTGAACAAAAAATACCTTATTATTCTTAACACCTTTTAGCACAAGGGTGAAAACTAAAATTCGTTACGACTTGACTAGGTGGGCCATTTCACAAAGTGACAGGAATCAGTGAAATGAATTTTCTTGATGTAAGAAAAAAATATCGTACAAGTTATTTATGGTTATCCGAACGACGTGGGGATTAAAACGTGGCAAATGATAGTGAAGCGATCAATTGTGAAAACTTCAACAATTACTGTTACTTTCAGTTTTCTTTCGGGAAACTTTGGGTTATACCTATATTCGCCAAGATAAATCGATGAAAAGTCGGAGTTGGCAAAGTGTCAAAGTAAAAGATGGGGGTTCTAAATACAAAGCCACCCACTAATAAAATACCCAGCTCTCAAAGTTCGGTGAAAGGAATTTTAGGAATTCTCCCTTCGCATCCCACAAAAATGCTCGCGTTCCAATATGTGTGGACAGTCATAGGCGTCATCCAGCTATTTTATGTTACGACAAAAACATTCTATACTAAGTGACATATAAATCCGCACACCCAGTTTAAATGGTTTTATTTTAATAAAAGTTGGTGAATGTATTTATCTTACTGTAAATAACAAGTGAAACAATTTTCAGCCTTATCAGTTGGACATTCCGGTTTTTATACTGCTTTTTTTAATTCACTAACGCTCTAAAAATGAATATTTCAGCCGCAGCAAAGAATCAACGTTGGCGGATTTTGGTTCTTGAAATCCTTTACGATCGGTTACGATGCCTATAGTACGGAGACCTGTACGATTTCGTCAACTTAGTGAGTTTGATAGGGGGCGTATAGTGGGACTTCGGGAAGCTGGACTTTCTTTTCGGGCAATTGCAGTTAGAGTGCAAAGAAGTGTAGACACTGTGGTTAGGTGTTGTCAGGCATGGCTTCGAGAAGGCCGTACGCAAAGAGCAAGGGACACTGGACGCCGCCGTAGAACAACAGACCGTGAAGATCGCCGCCTAAGATTATTGGCCTTAAGGGACCGTTTCTCTACTACCAGGTCCATTGCAAATGAATGGTTTGCAGAACACGGAAGACCTATTGGCATGCGAAGTGTTTACCGACGAATGAGAAGTTTTGGCTTGTTTTCATACCGGCCACACTGGGTCCTCCCTTTAACTCGAGAACACCGACGTAATCGCCTTGAGTGGTGCAGACAACGGTCAGTCTGGGATCAGCAATGGAACAGTATTGTCTTTAGTGACGAGTCTCGATTTTGTTTAGGCATGCACGATGGTCGTCCAGGGTTAGAAGGCGACGTGGTGAAAGGAGGAATCCACAGTTTTTTGTTGAAAGACATGTTTATCACACTGTTGCAGTTATGGTTTGGGGTGCTATAGCTTATGGTTCCAGATCACCTTTAATCTTCATCAGAGGCAACATGAACGCGCAGCGTTATATCCACCAAGTTCTAGAACCCCATCTTTTACCCTATCTTGACACCCTGGCAGATCCAACTTTCCAACAAGATAATGCCCGACCACATGTTGCAAGAGTCACAATAGACTTCTTTCAACATAATGATGTCACATTGTTACCATGGCCACCAAGATCTCCCGACTTATCCCCAATTGAGCACGTGTGGGATATGATGGGTAGGAGATTGATTGCTCAATTTGCAACGTCCTCCTCAGACTCTAGAAGCACTTCGAGAGGAGTTGGTGGTTGCCTGGAATGAGATACCACAGGAGGACATTGACCACCTGATCAGAAGCATGCCTAGGCGCGTTGGAGAATGCGTAGCACATCAGGGTGCATCCACACATTATTAAAGGTCAACGGGCTTTAAAGCAGTGCAATCATTTTGAAATTTTTATCATTTACTTATTATGCTCCATTAAGTACTTATACAAAATTTTATTAAAATAAAACCATTTAAACTGGGTGTTCGGATTTATATGTCACTTAGTATATTTACGTCACAAATAAAGTTCCAAATAAACAAAAACTGTTAAGTAGATTGTCTCGATACTTTCCACGCATCCATACATTACAAAAACTTCTCGTACTAACAAATTGAAAATCGTCAAAAAATGCGCCAAGGTGAATTTCAATTATTTTAGCCCTATCATTTTCGATGCAATCAGACGACAAAAAACAGATTTTGGTCTAACTTTGGTCCATCCAATAGTTACGCCTACAAATTACACAAAACTGTAAGATATACAAGAACAAAGTTTGTAAACGACCTCAGTGTTTCTTTGGCTCATATCTTGGCCGCTGCAGCGTAATTACGAGTTTAGAAATATGCAAAATACTAAATTGCTACCTAAAATTAGAAAAAATCCTTGATCGCAATACTCCATTCACTTATGAATATCAATTTTTGCCTGCTTTTGATTATGTTTCGTTCCAGTTATTTGAAAATGTATGATACAGGGTGGCCAATATATAAATGACTGGTTTAAATTGCGCGCCATTTTTGGTACACGCATTTCAGTATGTGGCACTGTAGTAGTTGTTTAAAGCTACACGATCCCACAACGCGTCCGTATTGTTAAAACGTTTTACTTAAATAATGAGTCGATTGCTGTAACGATTCGGAAGATTCGTCGAGATTTAGGTCGAAATAATGTGCCCAATGTCAACACCATTCGTCAGTCGGTGCGGGAATTTGAACAAATAGGTGACGTTGAAGACTTGCCAAGGTCGGGCCGTTCGTACTCCGGAAAATATCGAGAGAGTTCGTAAAAGTGTAGTGGAGAGCCCTGAGACGTCTACCAGACATCGTTCTCAAGAACTGGATAATCGTCGCACATCATTATGTACGATTTTAAATAAAGACTTGCATTTGCGGCCATACAAAACCCAGTTAACCCAAGAACTACAGCCACGTGATCATGAAAGTCGCCGACAATACAATCATGCAATATTGCGGCTTAATACCCAGAATAACGGTTTTTACCGAAAACTGATAATGAGTGATGAATCCCACTTCGATATGAACGGATTTGTTACTAAAATGGACGTATTTTATTTCATTTCACAAATATTCAAGATACAAACCAGTCAGTTACATATCGGTCACCCTGTATAATGATATTCTGCATTGCAATAACTTGGTTACGATGTAAGCACAGAAGAACTTCCAAATTACATGTTCGTATGGCATACTGTTCAAATGAAAATTTTATTAGATCAGAATTCTGGGATCCAACATCCCTTTGTCAAATTAGATACCATCGTGAAACCATTTCTAATGGGTGATTTTTTGCTAGTATCTTTTTGGCAACAGATGACGCGTGAATCGTGTATTGTGTCATTGTCAAACTTGTTCAGTTTGGTCGATAATTTAACCAACGAACGAACAACGCTTGCAAATTATTGAATTTTACTATCAAAATTTATGCTCGTTTAAGAGAGTGCATCGGGCACTGCTTCCAATTTATGGGCAATTTGGTCGGCCTACTGAGGGAGCTATTCGGAAGCTTGTGACAAAATTTCGAACCCAGTTTACATTATTGGATATTAAACCACCAACACGCAGACGTAGAGTGAGGACTGAAGAAAATATTGCGGCTGTATCCGCCAGTGTTAGTGATGACCGTGAAATGTCGATTCGCCGCCGTTCGCAGCAATTGGGCTTCTGTTACTCCACCACGTGGAAAATTTTGCGACTGGATTTGGGTGTAAAACCTTATAAGATACAGCTGGTGCAAGAATTGAAGCCACACGACCTCCCACAACGTTTCCAATTTGGTGAATGGGCGCTGGCGAAGTTGGAGGAAGATCCACATTTTTATCGAAAAATTATGTTCAGCGACGAAGCTCATTTCTGGTTGAATGGGTACGTTAACAAGCAAAATTGCCGCATCTGGAGTGAAGACCAGCCAGAAGCATTGCAAGAGCTACCAATGCATCCCGAAAAAATCACTGTTTGGTGTGGATTATGGGCCGGTGGCATCATCGGGCCGTACTTCTTCAAAGACGACAATGGCCGGAACGTAACTGTGAATGGCGAGCGCTAGCGTGGGATGATAACAAACTTTTTTTTGCCCAAAATGGAAGAGCTGGACTTGGCTGACATGTGGTTTCAACAAGACGGTGCCACATGCCACACAGCACACGAAACAATGGCCCTATTGAGAGGCGAGTTCGGTGAACAGTTTATCTCACGTTTGGGGCCCGTCAATTGGCCGCCTAGATCGTGTGATATAATCTTTAAACATTAAATTATATCCACCGTTCTATCGACTCAAATAAAGATTTAATCGTTTTTTCAATTTTTTTGTGTTTTTTTTTGAAAATCATATCCTATACCTCTTAAAAAATCACACGTTAGTTACAGTTCATAGCAATTTCCAAAACGTGCGGGACTAAACCCCCGTTATTCGACGGCTATGTGCTTTCATCGCATTTTCCTTGCAATAATAAAATGCCAACCAAATATATCGTCGGTATGGCAGAGCCAACAGATATTGCAGCTACGCTATGCAAAAGGGTTGCCCTACATTCGTTGCTTGCAGAAAATCGGGGCGAAAACCACAGATTCGTCGTGGACACGAAGATGCCCCCTGGTAGTCTAGGAGCGCAAAATGTTGAAACAATCTTCTAAAAATTGCTTTTTCATTACTAACCGCAGAAATCACAAGTTTTGACCGTAACGATCAACTGAGAAGTAGGGATGTTAAAAAATAATCGATTCCTCGATCATATTTTTGTTGTCGATTTATAACAATCGATATTTTTTAAGAAAAAAAATGGTTCGCCAATGATTTTTTGCCAAATAAAAATTATTTTTGAATTCCACGTTCAATTTAAAACAAATAATCTCTCTTGAATTGTTTTTCTTGGATTCGCCATTTTTGAGTAAAAAAATAAAGACCGCTGTATTGTCCGAGAAAATTAATGTAATAATTTAGGAATGCAATTTAGCAATAAATATCTAGTTGCTCTGGAATATGTCACTGGCTTTTGACATCTGACAAGTCTCAGTTATTCACATCTGTTCGCTGTGACATCTTTTTCATTATTTAGTTTTTACACTCTTGTTAATAATGGTGAATTATTCAAATGCAGAAATGGCGGAAATGCATTACGTATATGGCCTTGCCGACGGTAATGGTGAGCAAGCCAGACGGATTTATCACCAGAGATATCCCGATCGTGCTTTGCCAGATAGTCGAACCTTTTCTAATATTCCTCGTCGTCTTGTTGAAACTGGTTCTGTCCGAAAAGGAACATCTGAAGGTAGACCTCTAAGTGTGAGAACACCTGAAATTGAGGAAGCAGTGCTGCACGAAGTCTAAGAACATCCTGAAACGAGTACGAGGAAGATCGCTAGACACTTAAATATTTGCCATCAAATTGTTTGGAGTATTTTAGTGGATTCTTACCATATTTTAAGAGTACAGGCATTACTTCCCATTGATCTTCCAAGGCGTGTGACCTTTTGTCAGTGGTATCTTCAAAAAAATCATTTCGTTGGTTTTAATGTTATGTTTATGTTGTCAGTTGTTGTTGTTCATTACCCCTAATGTGCTTAATTTTTCCAATTAAATTAATAATAATTTTGCAAGTTAGACAATATTTTTTTTACTCAAAAATGGCGCATCAAAGGAAAACAATTCAAGAGATACCATTTGTTTTAAATTGAACGGGGAAATCAAAAATAATTTTTATTTGTAAAAAACCATTGGCGTACCATTTGTTTCTTAAAAAATATCGAAATCAATACCCGTACGCACGGCACTGTTAAAGCTATAAATTATTTTTGCATTGAAAAATGTGCAACTTTATTAACTTTCACTACGTACTAAATATCAGTGAAATATCTGAAGCGGTTCTAAAAATATTAATTAATTTCCATTTTTTTCCTAAAACTTCAACACCCCGACATTTTTTGAGCATAGTTTATAAAGCAAACTAAGCTTAATTTTTCATGTAGATTCACACCCTTAAATATCTGCATATCATTAAGGAACACCCTGTATAAACCACTTTAATCGATTTATGTAAACAGCGCTTTCTGTACGACATATGCAAAAAGTAGATATAAGTAATTACACAGTTCACTAACATAAACAAGTCGATAAAGGACGACGCCATCTGTGCGTAAGCGATTCTAATTGATTTCATTTAGCTTGCCTTTGTGTGCATCGTTAATTCAAATTTCACCTCCCTTTTGTCGACAAAAAATGTGGTCTCTGTATATTATTTGTTTACATATTGAATTGTAAATTTCAAGCTCAGGTTAAAGCAGTATCTCGATAGGTACATTTCCTTTGCAAAAAAGTCCTATAAGAAGGACACACTAGTCCTGTACACCAGTTTCGTTCAGGCACTATATGATTTTTTGAATAATTACGTACTATTCAATATACTGACTTCGAGTCATTTATTTTAACAGTGAGTAGATCTGATCAAAAGAAATGTTTTTTTCCTTTACCATTTTTCTGGTAAAATTAAAGTAACAAAGTTATAGCCCTTTGGAAGTTTGAGTACCGCCCTGTCTCGATAATAATATTATGTGCTCGTGTTTGGCAACAACGGATATAATCCGCCTTATCGGTTCATCGCATCGGAAACAAAAAAGCGAAAGAATTTGGAACGATGTTTTTACAATTATTTTATTCAGTTGTATTCAGTCAGTGTCAGTCGGTAACGCGTGCGTGAATAGTGGTGTCTGCTGCGTGGCTCAAACGAAATCAAAAATGGCACATGTTTACGAAAATGCTGAACTTGTGGACATGATTCTTATTTACGCGGCATCACGGATTTATGCGGATCGGTTTCCCAATCGAGTGCAACCAACCCCTCGTGCCTTTGTTAATGTAGTACAAAGGGCTCGTGAATCAGGTGACTTAAGACCTCTCAGGGGAGGGCATGCCGGTGCTCCAAGACCGCACGATCAAATACAGGTCCGCAGTGAAATAATTGTCGGGAGGATACTTTATAAAACAAGGTAACATTTTTTTTTTATTTTTTTTTATTTTTACACACATATTTTGGTTTATCTTCCTTCTACAATCATTATCTGAAAATTAATGACTCAACTTCAAAGTCACCCTGTAGATTTCATCTGGTTACTCGATTGTACCGCTTTTTTGCGATGGGCTCTCGCTCTATAAGCTTTATATTCCGAAATATTTGAAAGTGCTTTCAATTGCATTCATTTGAGTTTGTCTGGTTAATACCAGGATATAAAATGTTTGTATACTGAGTAGCGAACGTCATGAACGAAGAAATATAGTGTGTTCCATCTATTGCTTCTTTTTTCAACTACCATTTTTTGACATGTTAAATCTGTCAACTGTCATGTGTTTAGCACATATGAACTGTCAAAGGTCTGCCATTTGTCATTATGGATTCTTTAAGAACGCAAGAACGCATTTTGGTCGTTCAAAAATATTATAATATTATTCTGTTTTGGCCAATAAAGGTGGCCACTTACTTGATAGATGTTGTGTTCAAAAACCAGTCCCAATAAATTATAAAGGACCATATTTAATAAAAATACCCGATATATAGAAATCAGTTTTTCGTTTTCAAAGTTATTTCATGTTTACATACTGACATAAAAGACGGCGCACGCTGTACATGTCACATAACATCCAAAAAACATTTAAAAAATTTTTCGTGATTACAATACTTCCACGCTAGTAGGAAGTAACATGGAAATTAATATTTTGGCAGGTTGCAGTTGCTGTTGCTGCTCATACAAAAGAATGTTACACATGTATACCACAGCTTCGTAATTATTAAATTTTAGAACTTCTATTATTTGAAACATGTTTCACGAACCAAATATAAATGAGTACTAATTCGATTGGCATATCATATTATACCATCAGATATTTGTCTTGTTCTTAGTATGGACAGGAGTTCTTGAAACATATTTCCAATGAAACATTATGGAACAAAACATATTGACCGGAAACGACATTCAAGTAGTGTATAATATAACTTAGGGTGGTGAGCACCAATCGAGAGGATAACTAAGTTTGTTGCTGGAAATATATGAAATCAGAGGTAAAATTGGTGCCGTATACGAATGTAGCAGAATTGTGTTGTTTCAGTATTAAGGATATTATCACATGATTTTAACACAGAACCTCAGACATCGCCAATTTAAAATATTTTCAGCAACATACTAACTTAGTTTTGAATGCTGTCGGTTGGTGCTCACTGCCCTTAAATAGAATGTCTTTGCACTAAGCCGGATGTTTCAAATCTGACTCACCATTGAGGTCTTGAACACAGTAAGGGATATGAAGTTGGGTAAATTCGGGTAAACTTGCGCATTTAAGGAAATAGCACATAGAAGCAAAATCGTTTTTATTTTTTCCTTAATTTATTTGAGATGGGATTTAAAAATAAAAAGTACATTGACCGAGACACTTTTTCTCCTCTACAAGTTGGTATAATTATACTTTCAATGTAACGTTTCGATCTTTGATCTCAATCAACAACTTTATTTTTTTTATAGACGCCATCCAATGATTTCTGCACATGTGAACGGAGTTTTCAATTCTGTTTGCAAAAATGTATAATATGTCACACATTGTCGTTGTTAAACCTCAGTGATTTGAAAAAAGGAATTTACTAAGTAAGCTTTGAAATTATCCGATAATCATAATATCAGATAAGCAGTTTTTATGATCCAGGAATAGGTGAACAGTCCCTATTTCCGATTTTGATCATGCTACATTGAGCAAACTATGAGATGGGTTGATATAAAACTTCAAATGTCTAAAAAAAGTAATCTTCGAATAAAACAACATAATGCCAAAACCTTTTTTTATAACTTGAGGGATTGAAAACATTGTGAACTATTATTTTGTGTCACTGATAGAAAAATTACAGAGTAAATAAAAGCCTCGACGACGTTGCAGCTTCCTAAATACATTTTATATCAGCCATATCTAAACCGATGCACATAATTTGTATACAAATACGCTTAATTTACGATTGCTATAGTCGACAAATGGGCAAATATGTCCTTGAAGCATGCTTCTCGGAATATGGAGCATTGGATAAACTTTTCAAAGCAAATTATTAGTTTTTTTGAAATAACTTGAAGGTTTGACACTACCAATGTAGGACATATTATACATCTTTTGAATCCAAATGAAAAATTTCGTTCACCTGTGCAAAAGTCCAATATGGCGTCCATAAGAAAAGTTAATTACAGACAAGAGATAAATCGTTAAACTGAAATTGTAATTAAGAAACCTTGTAGAAGAGAAAAAGCAAATGTATTTTCTACTTTTAACTTCCATTTCAAATAAAATCAGGGAAATATAAAAACAATAATGGGAAAATCGGTTTCTTTTGTCTCCGGAATTGCGAAATTTGTGCCATTTTCTTAGTAACCTAAGCACGCAACTTTGTCCCAATTTAACCGAATTCGTATCTCGAACCATTTCTGAGATCCCAATTGCGAGAGACGAATTTAAAACGCTAGTATAGAAAAATTAAATTCTATTAATTTTTCATATTGAATATTAAAATTATCAATAAAAACTGATTTTCAGAAACACTAAAAAATTCGGAATAAGAAGCTTCTCTTGGAATTTTTTGTCTGCTGTTGATTATTCTACTTTCAATGTCCTAGTTTTATTAAAACAATGGACTGAGTTACACAATACTGAAAAAAAGACAGACTGAAACACATGTGATGAATAAGTATCCAGATTTCAAAAATTAAATTTTTTAACTAGATACTAAAATGATCAAAAACTTGTGAATTATAAATTTTGAAATACTTTTGTACACTTTACATGTTCATATTTACAATATAGAAATTCCACTAAGAGTCAAACACTCACCTGCTATCACTGGTACGTCAAAATCAAAACTGGCGGGGTTTTGTTGACTGACGCTAGCACTGGCTGAATTCACTTGTCGCGTTTTTATCAACGGTGGATTCTTATTGGTCGATATTGCCAGGCTGCGCCTCAAGTTGCCCCGCGTAGGAGAGGGGGGCGGGTATGATATACCTAGAAAGAAAAAAGCTCAATAGTATTTGCCCTGATGACTTTCTGGGTTCAAGCATCGTATAACGCGCACACGTCTCATTATGAAGAGTATCTCATCTCTCAGCAGCTAATGATACTTCAATTCGGGCATAAACCCACGCGCATGCGTGACGTCACTCGGTGACAAAATTCCCCAAGACGGGAGACAACCGTCAACCGTTCAGTTTAGTTTCATTAGTTTGTTATCTGGTGTGTGAAATATAATTAAAATAATGAATTAAACATTTAAATATGGTGTATTGTGAGGTGGTAGGTTGTTCAAGCAACAATAACAAAAAAGCAGAGACGTTTCCCTTCACTTGGTGTAATTATTAAGGGCACATACTTCTCACGGCATTCGAATAAAAACAGGCTAAATATGGAGAAATTTATAAATTCAATAAAACGGTTTACCAATATAAATTTTTTTTATTGACATCTACCCCCAGAAATACCCGAATTTAAAAAAAAATGGAAAATGTTTTTCAATTTGCAGATGAGTCCCCCTGCGCTCTTCAATTTTCAATTGCCGTTACCCTTTTAGATGGGGATCCTACTAGTGATAAATCCTTCCCGCCCCCCCAAAACAATGTCTAATCCCTCAGATGGATCTACTCTCAAAATACTTTCAAGATTATTACCAGCCATAAAAAAAAGATTAAAAAATGATGAAGACACAGCATTTATAAAAACCTATGAAGATGTCATATATACAGTACTTGGTTCTCTATTCTTTTTATGTACTCGTATTAAAAAGTAATATGACAAATTAATATATGTTACTGATGCTCAAAGGTATTATTTAAAATCAAACTGTGTCACGTGCCAAAATCTCGTAACCTTTTTTTACTATTTTTATCACTTTCTAGTAATTTTAATTCCTCTTTATTAATGGTAGAGTGCCCATTCCTAGCACAGACCTATGTCAATGATTTTTTTTGGGTAAATTTCATAGTGTATTGATTGTATAGTTTCACACGTATTATATCATTCTCAGTGATTCAGTATTGTGTTGAAAAAAAAAACACTTTCCTGCTGAAAATGCGGTCCGAGCGCCATTTGTTTAACCTCCAGATTCTGGGATATTAGGTACCGAATTAGTTTGTGGAGTAGTACCCCTTCTTATTGTACCTTACGTTTAGTTGTTTTGGTTTGGGTGCTACCCCGTCCATTTTCTTACGGGATTTTAATCTTTAGAGAGGGAAGGCATTGCGGAGAACCACCACACACTCTTCCAGCTTTGTTTGTAGCTGTTTTGCAGCTGATATTGCCGGAAGCCGCCTCTTGCCCTTGACGACAAAAAGCAGAGCAAAGATAAAAAAATGTACATGGTTTTTCTTCAAGTTTGAGTGTTTTCAATGAGTAGTTTTGTCTCAGAAAGAGTGGGGGGTAGATTTTTAAGCAGTTTTTCTCTCTCTAGGGTTTTTTATGGTTATACCGTAAATGTTGGAGAACGAGGCAGGCAACTTTTTTTGTCAAGGCAATATCAACTGTAAAACAGCTACAAACAAAGCTGGAGGAGTGTGTGGTGGTTCTCCGTAATGCCGTCCCACGCTGAAGATTAAAATCCCATAGAAAATGGACGAGGTAGCACCCAAACCGAGTAAAATTATACAATCAATAAACTATGAAATTTACCAAAAAAAAAAATCAATGAAAAGGGTTGGGCCTAGGAATGGGCACTCTACCATTAATAAAGAGGAATTCAAATTACTAGTAAGTGATCAAAAAAGTAAAAAAAATGTTACGTGATTTTGACACGTGACAGTTTCGATAAAAAAGTATCTTCATTTGGAGCTCTAAAGAGATTTTAGTTTGAAAAGCTACAGGTGTATTTTCAATTATTGAATCTTGAACTATTCGAAACCGTAAAACTCTAGCGTCCATTTTTCAAAGATGATCACTTTATAAGATAATTTTGATTCTACCTATTTGTATAATGTTATACTTCATTAAATTCTATTGGCAGAAACATTCAAATATAAATAAAACATTCTATATAATAATAAAATGATTATAAATAATCCATATAATAAAAAATAATAAAAGAAAACGCTATGATAGCATTTCCTACCGACAAGGGGAACAGTTATCTCCGAGTGACGTCATCTTCTAGAGTTATGGTATCATTTCAGCAGCTCATTTTCACTTCGACTGCCAAGGAAAAATGGATTATTTAACACGTGGAATCCGCGGATGACTATGCATCGTCAGCCAGTGGCTGCTTCTCGTAGCGTGTTTCGAGCGCTCAAGGTAACAAAAATTCGCCCAAAAAAGCAGCACACTTTCTAGGAAGTCGAGTTACGGTATAGCATGCAGTTATTGCGTCTACTGAATTAACCACTTACCCCTGTGCGTAGGACTGAGCAACTGAGAACTATTTTTTCCAGGTACGCTCAGCGTATTCTGGCTGAAACTGACACCGCCAGGGGATACGCCTACATTCGGTGAACCTAACGTCAGGTTGGGCAGGCTTTGTCCGAGGCTTCCGTAAGGCTGCACACTCAACGTGTTGGGCGTTTTGTGGAGCAGTCTGTTCTTGAACGAAGGGGTTTTACTGGGACCTAGGATTCCAAAAATGAGTTAGTTATGAAGTATAGTCTAAGCCATATCCAAATCCAAGTTCAAGCGATCGCTCGGCAACAGGTGAACAGAGCAGCGCTCATTGGTGAACTTTTTACTGCTTCTGTCAGAGCTTGGGATTAATTATCGTAATCGCAAAAAATTGGGATATATTATGTTTTTTGGATATTATATACGTCTCGAAAAAGTTATAGAGTCAATCTACTTGACGCCTTTTTTCAAATCGATAGCTTCGTTCTCCGCCACTGGCACCAACACGGTGCGGTAACACTGGTCAACACTGGTTTTGCCACAAGAACTTTGACATCTAATTTTGTTTTATCAGTCTACCCTCATTATTACATGACAGCTGTCATATGTCTATTAGCCTCATATTTGTTGTGGTACGGTAATACTCATAACTAGTATTACGGCAGTAAATTAACAGAAACGCTTACAAGTAAATCCTTATAAAAATATTTGTTGTTCAGTTTGAACACTTTTTTGTGATTTATTAACCCTGTGAATATGTCGAGGAAGTGTAATAATGATCCTAACTCTTTTTGTTATGTCTGCGGAGAACTAACATTCAAAGAACAACGACGAAATTTTACGAATCTTGTGTTGGAGTGTTATCACCAATGTTTTGGTTTTTCTGTCGCCCACCAAGACAAATCCTGGGCCCCTCATGTCTGTTGCATAACGTGTGTGAAAAATTTAACTGACTGGAAGAAAGGTGCACGACCTATGCCGTTTGCTGTACCCATGATATGGACTGAACAGCGAGATCACGTTTCAGATTGCTATTTTTGTCTCACAGACATAAAAGGTATAAATTACAAAAAAAAACACAGTTATTTACCCTAACTTATCTTCGGCTATAAGACTAGTCTCTCATTATAAAAAATTGCCAGAACGAATACCAGTTGCAACTACGTCTGTTGAGAACAATTCACAACCGTCCACTTCAGGTGAATGTGTTGACGAGGACGATGACTTGAGTTAAAAGGAATTGTAAACGAGCCACATTTGATAACTCAAGGAGACCTAAATGATTTGGTTCGGGATTTAAATTTGTCAAAAAAGCAGTCAGAACTATTAGGATCACGTCTAAAAGAATGGAATTTGCTACATCATAATACAAAAGTTAGCTATTTTCGAAACCGTGATCAACACTTCAGAACGTATTTTTCTCAGGATGGAGATTTGGTTTTTTGCAATAAGATAAATGAGATTATAAAAATCTTGGACATAGATTTTGATCTCTCTCAGTGGCGTTTATTCATTGATTCTTCGAAAGCAAGTCTAAAAGCAGTGTTATTGCATAATGGAAATAAGCTTCCGTCTGTTCCTCTGACCCATGCTGCAAATATGAAAGAAACCTATGAAAATATGAAACTTTTACTTGAAAAAATAAATTACAGTACATATTCCTTCAAAATCTGCGGTGATCTTAAAGTTGTTGCACTATTACTTGGACTTCAGCTGGGTTATACAAAGTTTTGCTGCTTTTTATGTGAATGGGATAGACTGAGACAGAACTGGTCACTATATAAAAAAAACATGGCCTACGCGTGCATCGTTAGTTCCTGGACAAAAAAACGTAAAGTATTTACCCCTTGTACAGCCAAATAATGTGCTTCTACCACCATTTCATATCAAATTAGGATTAATAAAAAATTTTGTGAAGGCAATGGATCGCAATGGGAGTGGATTTTTGTATCTAAAAGAAAAATTCCCTAAAATAAGTGATGCAAAGATAAAAGAGGGTATTTTTGTTGGCCCTCAAATTAGGGAGTTAATAAAAGATTCAAGATTTGAAGAAAAATTAAGTGATTTAGAAACATCTGCATGGAAGGCTTTTAAAAATGTTGTTTCAAATTTTTTGGGTAACCACAAGAGTGACAGCTACAGAGAGTTGGTTAGCGAGCTATTATTGTCATATCAAGCATTGGGTTGCAACATGTCACTTAAGATCCATTTTTTAGACTCGCACCTGGCTTTTTTTCCAGACAATTTAGGGGCTGAGAGCGACGAGCACGGTGAGAGGTTCCATCAGGACATTTCTAATATGGAAAAGCGGTACCAGGGCAAATGGAGCCCAAATATGTTAGCAGATTACTGCTGGACAATTAAAAGGGCCCAACCAGAAGCTAAATATTCAAGAAAATCTTAGATTATTAAGTCATTTATAAAAAAAATAACTTTTGATTTACGAGATCTGTGTTTTTTCTTAATATTTTAAATTACTCAATAGAATAAAATCCTTGTCTAGCAAATTTTTTTTAACTGTTTATTTTTTCTTACAATCACCAATTAAAGTAAAAAATATCAAAAAAGTCCGTGTGGCACGACAAAGTTAAAATTTTGTTGACCAGTGTAATCAGGAGTTTGCGTGGCATTCATCGTTCAGTATTCCAAAATTAAAATGAAAATGTTTTTATACCACACATATTAGCTGCATTTTTCTTGAAAGACTATTAGTTTATTAAACTAATATATACTAAGTGACATATAAATCCGAACACCCAGTTTAAATGGTTTTATTTTAATAAAAGTTGGTGAATGTATTTATCTTACTGTAAATAACAAGTGAAAAAATTTTAAGCCTTATCAGTTGGACATTCCGGTTTTTATACTGCTTTTTTTTAATTCACTAACGCTCTAAAAATGAATATTTCAGCTGCAGTAAAGAATCAACGTTGGCGGATTTTGGTTCTTGACATCCTTTACGATCGGTTACGATGCCTAGAGTACGGAGACCTGTACGATTTCGTCAACTTAGTGAGTTTGATAGGGGCCGTATAGTGGGACTTCGGGAAGCTGGACTTTCTTTTCGGGCAATTGCAGTTAGAGTGCAAAGAAATGTAGACACTGTGGTTAGGTGTTGTCGGGCATGGCTTCGAGAAGGCCGTACGCAAAGAGCAAGGGGCACTGGACGCCGCCGTAGAGCAACAGACCGTGAAGATCGCCTTAAGGGACCGTTTCTCCACTACCAGGTCCATTGCAAATGAATGGTTTGCAGAACACGGAAGACCTATTGGCATGCGAAGTATTTACCGACGAATGAGAAGTTTTGGCTTGTTTTCATACCGGCCACACTGGGTCCTCCCTTTAACTCGAGAACACCGACGTAATCGCCTTGAGTGGTGCAGACAACGGTCACTCTGGGATCAGGAATGGAACAGTATTGTCTTTAGTGACGAGTCTCGATTTTGTTTAGGCATGCACGATGGTCGTGCCAGGGTTAGAAGGCGACGTGATGAAAGGAGGAATCCACAGTTTTTTGTTGAAAGACATGTTCATCACACTGTTGGAGTTATGGTTTTGGGGTGGTATAGCTTATGGTTCCAGGTCACCTTTAATCTTCATCAGAGGTAACATGAACGTGCAGCGTTATATCCACGAAGTTCTAGAACCCCATCTTTTACCCTATCTTGACACCCTGGCAACTTTCCAACAAGATAATGCCCGACCACATGTTGCAAGAGTCACAATAGACTTCTTTCAACATAATGATGTCACATTGTTACCATGGCCACCAAGATCTCCCGACTTATCCCCAATTGAGCACGTGTGTGATAGGAGATTGCTCATTTTGCAACGTCCTCCTCAGACTCTAGAAGCACTTCGAGAGGAGTTGGTGGTTGCCTGGAATGAGATACCACAGGAGGACATTGACCACCTGATCAGAAGCATGCCTAGGCGCGTTGGAGAATGCGTAGCACATCAGGGTGCATCCACACATTATTAAAGGTCAAAGGGCTTTAAAGCAGTGCAAACATTTTGAAATTTTTATCATTTACTTATTATGCTTCATTAAGTACTTATACAAAATTTTATACCAACCATTTAAACTGGGTGTTCGGATTTATATGTCACTCAGTATATTTATGTCGTGACGGTTCTGAATACGACCCTGTCTAACTATTTAGATGTGTCTAGATCTACTCTATCTTGGATTTGGAAGCGGTTTGTAATATCTTGTTCTAAAATTGTACGAAAGTATTATTATGAAATTGGCTACGAATCAATAATATTCAGAGGTGTGAACTTACCCTTACCTGATGCCTGCCCAGACGTCGACGGCTGGGCTCGATGACCATCTGGAGGTATGGGTTGCACTCCTTCATCGCTGGACAATGACCCAGTTCTGTTCTCGGCTTCAACGGAGACAGCCCTTGATTGGGGAGTGGTAGCTGAACCCATAGAAGATTGGTCGTTCATCTCGACAGACCCACTGAAATAGATTCTACGTGCAATATAACTCAGATCATAGACATCAGACATAACATAGCAATAGTATTATGTAAGTATTACATAGGTTTATTAAAAAAATAATGGCAATGTTTCTAGAGTAGAAAATGCATCTCGCCACGATACAGCGTAAGAACATATACAGGGGTAGCGCATCGAAAACGAAACAGACGCATTTACTGACAGCTGTTTTTTTTTTTGGAAAAACGATTTTCACCGGTCAAATTTCCAGGTAAGAAAAAAGGACCAACTAAATGATCGCCAAAAATACCAGCCCCAACATTTAATTTTTGTGGCTGGTGTGTATGAACCTCATGATAAATTCTGGGATTACAATCGGACCAATATTGGCAGTTATGACGATTTACTACGCCATTTAAGAAAAAGGAACATTCGTCGGAAAAGCAAGTGCTGAATAGAAAATTTTCATCGTTTATAATTCGGTCACTCATATCTTCACAAAATTGTAATCGTCTTCATTAAGTTCTTCCACCAGGTGAATTTTATACGGATGAAAACTATGGGCCTTTAGAATCCGTTGGACAGTACGTCGACTAACACCACACACAGTCTCCAATTTGCGGGTACTTAACGTAGGATCTACATAAACTTGCCCTTAAACCCCCACTTCTATTGCTTCGTTCCTTATGGGATTTTCAATGTTGCGTTTTTTATTAGCGACTGACCCAGTTTCCCGAAATTTAGCTACAAGTTCTAGAACAGATTTTCGATGCACGTTACTGTTCTCATGACGCTCATTAAATATTTCTGCTGTTCTATTAGAGCACTGATTATTTCCGAAAAATATTTCGATAATTTCAACTCTTTCGGCTGTGGAATATACCATCGTTAATTTATGTAACAAAGCGTTACAAGTTATTTTAGCAACAAAGTTTGATCAAATCAATCGCAAACTATGTACTATATTCCTATTTAAAATAAGTACGAGATATTTCTTTATCTTTCCTCAAGAAATAACTTTTTTGCCACAAAAAAACGCTCCAATAGCTATTTTCAACAACAAAATGATAAACAAACCATGGACGTAGTGAAGAAAAGAATTTACTTATTAAGTAAATCCTTTTAGTCAAATTTCTTCTGAAAGTAGTACAAACTAATCTGATGTACCTATTAAAGTCTACTTTAATCTTTAAATCAATAAATCTTCAAAACTACTGAACTGAAGCTCATGTATTTTACATCATTATAAAGGGAATTGAAAGACCTTTAAAATAAGGTATCACTCGACCCCCCTTTCCATTTAAGATTTTAGGGTTGGTGTCACCCCCGCCCAGGGGGCTGCACGTGTTAACGTGATTTTTTGCCAAACTTGTCTCCCCCTCGAAAACAAAATCGACGGGTCTGAGCGTTTACATACGTGGTATTATTTGCTATTGCCAAAACTCTTTACTGAAAGTGCATTTTCAAAAGTAGAACGGATTTAATTATAATTATATTTATTCAACCACAAATATTCGAAGTAATATACTCCAAAAGGAATAATCTTATAAGAGAAATTATTCAATTTAAATTGAAAGCCTTTTTACGAAACTTAGTGCCGCAGTAAATACTTTTTTCTTCTTCTATAGCGGTCAAACTACAGCTACTATTCATCTTTATCGATTACAGTGATAGACTTTTATTTGATTTTGAAATCACGACTTCAACATCCTGTATATCAGATAAAGGGAAATTCTAGGACCTATTGACACTTTTCGTCCTAGGATTATTGCGACTGTCAAATTTTACCTGAATTAGTGCAGGTATTTTTAAGATTACATGGCTGAGAAACGCTAACAGACATACAAAACGACAGGAATGCTGACTTTGCGTGGCACAGTGAAAAATAAAAAAAATATCTAAATTTTCCGAACACAATACTTGCCTCATGCACGGGAAATAAAAACTGAAACTTTATAGTCAACGCCAAACAAAGTGGCGTGCACGTCATCACGATAAAAATTCCCCGACCTAATGCCTAGGTTTCTATCACAAACAATTGCTCTATTGCAGTTTCATATTAATGTGATATATAAATTGTAAAATGGTCATTACTCTCTTATTATGGTTAATAGTCATATAAACATTGTTATTAAAATATCACATAAGTTGCTTTCTGATAAATTTAGACGCATTATGCGAAATAAAATGTTTTGCAAACGCTCCAATCACTTATCGACATGTAAACGCACTAAACCGATTTCGCAGCGTTGACACATTGTCACCTTGAAACTTATTTAAACTGGGAACTGACATTTGTATTAATTTTGACACTGAATCAATTTGTGGCATTTCAAAACTTTATAAATCCTTTGGCCCCGCATACTGTAAATCAACAACTGTTTGTTTCAAAACAAAATTATTCATTTTACGAGTAGATAAAGGCAATTTTGGTATATAAAGATGCCCAAACAGTTAAATAGTCGGTGTAAGGAACTCGCGGCCTCGTTAATGCACTACTTTGAGCAAGAACGGGACAACAACGGGCCTTTGTTGCCTTTAAATGCTGTTCAAGAGGTAGGTTACTAATAATTATATGTAATGTATATTAATAATAGTGAAATTTTATTTCATTTTTTGTAGCGTGTTGCTGCTGCTTTAAAAATTAGTTTAAGGACAGTTAGTCGTATTTCCGAGGGTGTGAAAAGTGATGCAAATTTAGAATCGCCCAAGAAAAAGCGGAGTTATATTAAACGTGTAACCAACACAGCGACATTGGATACAAGTGCCATTCGAGAAGTGATCTATAATATGTATCACAAAAGTAAGATCTTATTATAATAACTTATCAGAAATTTGCATTAATTTGTTAACTAAATTATAATGTCATATTACACATGGTTTCAGAAGAACAAGTTACGATACAAACTTTATGGTCTCGATTAAGAGATAGGGCATTATTTGATGGTAGTGCCACGTCTTTAAGGCGGTTGCTTAGAGATCTTGGATTTAAGTGGCTTAAGGACAATCCGCGACGAGGGCTCATGGAACTACCAAGTATAACTTTGAAAAGGGTGGAATTTCTAAGGCAATACAATCAAGCCAAGGTTGAGGCCTTATACCAGTTTGTCTTCCTCGATGAAACTTGGATATTTCAAAATGGGACCATAGGTCGCTCTTGGCAAAATGGAAACCAAAAAAGCGTGAAAGCTATTAAAACAGATGGTAAAAGGTATGTACTTTTATACGTATACAATTTGCACTATAAAATTTAAAACTAATATATTTTAGATACATTATATTACATGCTGGAAATGAAAATGGGTTTATTGAGGGTAGTGAAGCGATATTTTCTTCGAAAACAAAATTGAGCGATTACCATGGAGAGATGAACCAGGACAATTTTTTGAAATGGTTTCAACATCAGTTATTAGAAAAATTGGAGAGTCCATCTATGATTATACTGGATAACGCCCCTTATCACAGCATGATATTGAACAAAGTGCCCAACAATGCATGGAAAAAAAAATATCCAAGACTGGTTGACAAATCAAAACATACCATTTTTAAACACAATGTTTAAAACAGAGCTATTGAGTATTGTTGCTCGGTACATAATGCTTCTTAATTATATATATTTTGGTCGACAGTTTATATTTCTTTTGTTTATTCCTATTCTTAAAATAACTGCTTTTTTAGAAACAAACCACCTAAAATATACGTGATTGATGAATTCGCGGAACAACATGGGCACAAAGTTCTTCGTCTGCCTCCTTACCATTGTATATTTAACCCTATTGAGTTAATTTGGGGCATAGCAAAAGGTTACTATAACAGACATATTGGTAGAGATGGTAACAGTGAAAAAGACTGTTTGGATATGTGGAACGAGGCTCTACAAACGGTTACCCCAGACATGTGGAAAAATAGTGTTCGACATACTGAGCAAGAAATTTTTAAATGGTATGAAAGAGAACGAATTTTTGATCGACCAGACATCGAACCTTTAATAATCAACTTTGAGAGTGATGAAGATTCAGATTCAGACAGCGCTGAAGAAAGAAACTCCGACTAACTTTATTGTACAGAAAAAGCTTACACCAGTAGCTTACCTAATTTTAGAATGCATTTTTCTGTATGAATTCTGTAAAATAAATACCATGCATAAAATTTGGAGGACCCCATTTGGATTTTTATTCAGTACCTTTAAGCTATCAATTAAATATGGTAGTTTCATAGTGTCATCTGATCAATAATTGTCATACTTAATGATTATGCAAGTACAGATCTATAATTTTATTATACTATTATTTTTGTTCTCATTTGAGGTTAATATTGCTTGTAAACCTAGATATGTAAATAATAAATTTTATTATTTTACAAAAAGTTTGGCAACAATGTAAATTTTTCAACACACCCACCTTGATGACGTGCACGCCACTTTGTTTGGCGTTGACTATAGGATTATTGCGACTGTCAAATTTTACCTGAATTAGTACAGGTATTTCTAAGATTACATGGCTGAAAAACGCTAACAGACAGACAAAACGACAGGAATGCTGACTTTTCGTGGCACAGTGAAAAATAAAAAACATCTATATTTTCCGAACACAATACTTGCCTCATGCATGGCAAATAAAAACTGAAACTTTACTCAAATTCTTTAGATGGGCTCTATACTCTATATTGGCATGTTGTAGGTGTTAAATAAATTTGCATTCCTTTGGTACGTGCCAAGTTTGAAACACTCGGTATATCGGCCTCAGCCCCTGCTTTACGGACAACCGATGCAAAATCGATAGCATCTCATAAAATGCGGGTTTGTTGAGATTGCAGAGAAGGTAAGACAGACAAAAATATTTCACACGAGGCACGTATAAATTTTAAAGTGAATACCATCCACCTTTCCGGGAATAAATCTTTATATTTACCCTCATGGGCCAGTCGTAAATCTCTCCCAGAACAAACTGCACTTGTTTCTGGCAATCTGCTGATTGTATTTTCGGGAAACGGTATTTTATTATGTCTCCTGTTTTTCTGGGTGGCCGGTAAAGACTATTAATAAAATGTGGAGTGCCGGGCAAGGGCCATGCTTATCTATTCAAAAATAATTTACGAGCAGCTAAAGAGTATAATGTAAATAGTATTACTTTGGGATGCGTGATGGGAGAAGACTGTAAAAGAGGCACAAAAAATAAGAAACGCAGCTATGAAACAATAAACAAATTTTAATTTTGTTGAGGCTAAATCCTCAGCCGGCATTTTTTTGATACAGAGGAGCATTAAAAACAGTTGATTATTTAGTGGCATTAAAAATACCCGATATACTCGAATGACAGAGGCCCATCTCATCTTGCTTAGTGCCTTTTAGCAATTCCGAGTCTTTGGCCTGATTCACTGGGAAATGGTCCCTAGGGAAACAAGTGGAAACGCGTACTCACTGATCGAAAGTTATTTGTCAAATCGCCCACAATCTGTGCAGATATCAGGATCATTTAGTAAAGAAATGTATATTAAGTGTGGTGTCCCACAAGGAACTGTCTTAGGTCCGCTGTTATTCAATATATATTTAAATGATATTTTCCGAATTAATTGTGTTGGCAAAATAACTAGTTTTGCAGATGATACTCCAATATTATATGAAGGCACTGACTGGTCTGATCTGAAAAATGTAATTGAAAATGATTTTATCAAAATTATTCGGTGGTTCAACAGTAGAAAATTAAGCATTAACTACTCTAAAACACATTTTTTACCATTTGGATCTTATGCTAGACATCTGCCAAATTACACAAATTTCTCCTTCAATATTAATGATCAAAAAATGCAAATTAATAGAGTGCCCAACATAAAATACCTTGGAGTGGTCTTGGATCCTCACTTACGATGGGACATCCATGTCAATTATATTTTAAAGAAAGTTAGATTTGTATCCTATAAAATTAAATACCTTGGGAATATATCGACAGAAAAATATCTTCGAACATTATACCATGCACTGATTGAGCCTCATCTGACATATGGTATATTAGCATGGGGAGCTGCAAGTTCCTCACATATCTATAATTTAGATGTTTTTCAAAAAAGTATTCTAAAAATGATATTTAAAAAACCGAAACTTTATCCCACTGAAAAATTACACGCAGATGTTCGAATGTATGATATAAGACAGCTTTATTTTTTACACAGTATCACTCACTACCATAAATTTGTAAACACCGACCAAAAAATTAAACAATCATTATACCAGGTACAAAATTCGTGGCACAGTAGTTCCTCAACCGCATAAATCTATAATGCAGCGATCATATCTCTATTTAGCGCCTAAATTTTAAGAAATTATACCTAAAGACTTAAAAGATTTACGTTTCGGAAATTGTTTCAAAAGAAATTTAAAAAAGTGGCTACATTCTATATCTAGGACTGAAATTCATAAACTCATAAATACGAACATCAACTAAATACATAATCTACTGTAGCTAATTTTTGTCCTTTTTTGTCATTTGCATTCTACAGTTTCAACTTAAATTACTGGTCCATGTACAGGCGATGCCTTCTATTGGACCTGTTTTGATTTTATATTTATTTACTCATATTGTTTGTTATCTTTGTACATTGAGTGAATAAATATTATTATTATTATTATTATTTTCGGTATAATATTATGTTCCCAGGCTCTTCATATCATTAAATATTTCTTCACAAAATTAACTAACTAAGAGATGGGGCTGACAGAAAACGTCGAGACTTCTGTGCTATTTCTCCCGAGAATAACTCAAGAAGTGACTATTTTATCAGCGTTGAGGAATACAGCTCAGTTTCTTTCAGTCATTTTACTGCCTCGTTTTCAAGAATAATGGTTCAGGATAGAAGTCTCAGCTACAGACCTTTTGCATATCTACTTAAATCTCGGGATTTATATCTACTTTCGTCTTAATTGATAGTTTTAAATTCAACAGCAATATTCGTTGTTTTTGCATTGAGCATGAGTACGATATTTGAAAAAGTCCCTAATGCAATGATTTGAACTTTTCAAAAAAGGTCTAAAAGCTTGAAAGTACCTCAGTAAAAGAAAAAATTTGCATCTGTTGAGAGTTGTAGTTAGTTTTTGGATTATTAACTTTTACACATTTTCCCAAAAGCATATCGACTGGAAAATGTTGCCTCATACATGTTGAGAACCAAGCGCAAGACGTTCTGGGGGTGTGCAACATGCACCGGGCACATAACATATACAGGTATATTTAAACGTGTTTACCAATACAGAAAGCACTTGGATTATCAGATTGTAATCTAAAACAAGGAATGTTAGGATCTTCTCCTATGAAATGTGGAATGCACATTCTTTGATGACAGCCACCTATTTTCCATGCTTCGAGAAAGTATTGCGATTCGTTTTTCTTCGATTGCTGGTACAAGATATGTCGTATCACCACAAAACATCCTAGTGAGAAGCTATCGAGAAAGATGAATGTTTCAGTACAATTGGAGAGAAATTATTATTATTGGTGAATCATGGTGAATTTCCATCAAAATTAAGGTGACAGATGTCGAGACGCTGTTCGATAGCTGAGGGATAAGGTACGAAGAAAGTATTGAATTCATTGAAGAAAACAAAATTTTTACTCAAATATCAAGTTGGATTCAGAAAAAAATGTTTTACAGAAAGAGCAATCCAAATGGTGGTGGAAGACTGGAGAAGAGATATAGACTGGAAAGAATGTACTGTTCAAAAGGGCATTTGAGACTATAGAGAGGGACACATTGTTAGTGAAATTACATCACTATGGTTTTAAAGGATCAAACTATGTACTAAATTCCTATTTAAACTAAGTACGAGATATTTCCTTATCTTTCTTCAAGAAATAACTTTTTTGCCACAAAAAACGCTCAAATAGCTATTTTCAACAACAAAATGATAAACAAAGCATGGGTGTAGTGAAAAAAAGCATTTACTTATTAAGTAAATTATTTTAGTCAAATTTCTTCTGAAAGTGGTACAAACTAGTCTGATGTACCTATTAAAGTCTACTTTAAGTTTTAAATCAATAAATCTTCAAAAGTACTGAACTGAAGCTCATGTATTTTACATCATCATAAAGGGAATCGAAAGACCTTTAAAATAAGGTATCACTCGACCCCCCTTTCCATTTAACATTTTAGGGTTGGTGTCACCCCCGCCCAGGGGGCGGCACGTGTTAACGTGATTTTTTGTCAAACTTGTGTCCCCCTCGAAAACAAAATCGACGGGTCTGAGCGTTTTCCCAAAAAAAAACTGAGCTGCCATTAAATGCGTCTGTTTCGTTTTCGATGCGCCACCCTGTATATGAATGAAATCTCTGACGTTTTAGAACACTGCAAAATTCAAATATTTGCAGACGAAACATTGATATATGTACAGGGTGTTAATAAAGTATGTAGACAAACTTTAACCATCGCTTCCTTGCTCAATTTGAAGACGAAATTTCCATAAGAACATGGGTCCTCAACGGCTTTGTTTACAAGCTAGAGCATCTTATCACTAAAAGAAATGATATTGTTCTAAAACATTATAAAAGAATGGAACGTATATTTTAATTAACTATACCCTGTGGTGAATATCACATGATTTCCAGTTGTTTTAAGACCCTTCATGTACGTAAATACGGATTTATTAACAAACTGTATATAACACATAGACATTTGGACACAGCTCTAGAAATGTTAGTGATATTAAGAAATTATGAATTAGTTAAGCTTTAATAAACTTACAACACTAATTAAACAAAATGTATGCCAATAGGGAACCATTTAGGCGAGAATACACCTAGGCTCATGATTAATAAAGAACAAATCGAAGTTGTCGAATTATTCAAATGTTTGGGTATATATGTGGATAGTAAACAATTACGAGTATATATCAAGAGCATTATGAATACATTATTTCAATAATATCAAAAAAGACAAGTTACTTCTATATAGTTTTCCATAATCTCAGTATGTATTCCAAAAAAATTGTGCATAACACCATTTTTTATACTGTTTAACCATTTTGTTTACAGCAAATGGAAATATATTTTCAAAATTACAACTTATACAAAATATAGTGCTATGAGAATCATTTTAAGTAAAAACAAATATGCAAAGGTTAAGTATATGTTAGAAGAATTGCAGTGGTTGAATGCTAAACTACACTCGGAAAACTTCCCAAAATTAAATAGTCATTATCATAATTACCAAACTAGAGATAGTATAGATTTTCATCTGCAGAATTGTAATAGTAGCATAACCAGCAAATCTGTATTTTAAAAGCAAGTATTTGAATTCAATAAATTGAATAATGATATTAAAGTGTATTAAAGTGAATTTAAAAATGTTTAGGTGAAAATAAAAAATCCCTTTATTAATACCCAAAATGCATAGTGATGTAATTTTAATAGACAAGAATTTAAAATTACAGAAAATAAATTCGAAAAATATGTGTACAGTTTATTGTTGCATAACTTTGAGATTCGATAGAACTTTTAAAATTAATGCATAAAGTTTATATAAACATGGGTCGAAAAATGCGTGGCTTCCGAAATACAGGGTGTTTAAATTTACTTTCTAAAATAGTTTTGTTTTAAATATTTCCAACAATATTTGATGTATAACAGTGAAAATTGGTATACAAGGGTTTTTTGGTACGACAAAACGAACCATGGGCATAGTTTTGCTGTAGCCGCTAGAGGGCGCTCTCTACTGTACCTGTAGTGTATTAAAATGACCGACAATTTTTTCTTAGTGCAATTTTTTGCTTTTTGAATAAAAAAACCGATTCTTCGCACTTTTCAACATAAAAAAGCTCTCTTGTGAATTTTCGTTATAGTTAGCCGTTTTTGAGATATTTCGATTTTTAAGGTTCGACGCATTTTCAATTATTTATGATAAAATAACGTTAAAAAGTTAGTATCTCGATAATTTTTAGAAGTAGGCTGTGCCTGCAAATATTTTTGAAATTGAAAGCAGAATAAGTTCAATTAGTTGACAGTTAGTTTTGTTGTCTGTTGAAACCTGAAACGTTTTTTTGCAATTGTGAATGCACGAAATTTAGTTTCTTTTACCTGTTTTTTTCTGTAAGTTTTATAAAAATGCCATTTTTATTCTCCAATCAGGAGTTAGCGGATATTCATTTTGTGTATGGCTTTGTAAATGGAAACGCAGCAGAAGCAGCCAGAGAATACGCACGAAGATTTCCAAACAGACGACATCCAACTCGCTCAGTATTTGTAAGAGTGCATCGCCAAATAATTGAAAATGGTTTTGGAAATCTCCAAAGGGATCAAAACATAAATGTTCGTCAGCGCAGATTTACCCGTATGATTCTGCGTGAGTTTGATAGAGATCCGACCACAAGTGTTAGGAGAGTTTCTGGTGCCTTGGGAATTTCAGCAAGCCATGTTCACCGTGTTCTTAGAAATGACCATAACGTCCTTACCATTTGCAACGTGTGCAAGGACTACAGCCAGGGGACGGAGAACGAAGAATCACATTTTGTCAGTGGATTCTTGATAGAACTGATAATAATAGGGAGGTTTTAAGTAACGTTTTATGGACCGATGAGACATGCTTCACTAGACGTGGAGTGGTAAATTTTCATAATCAACATATTTGGTCGCATGAAAATCCGCATGCAGTTCGGGAAAGAAATTTTCAGCATGCATTTAGTGTGAACGTGTGGATTGGTATCTACCGTAATCGGCTGTTTGGACCCTACCTTTTGCCTGCAAGGTTAAATGCTGCGACCTTCTTGGAATTTTTAAAGGCTGAACATGCAAATATGTGGGATGATGTTATGTTAGATTTAAGAAGATTGGCCTGGTTCCAGCTTGATGGTTGTCCAGCTCATTATTCGAGAATAGTTAGAAACTGGCTGGACGAAAATTATCCAGAAAGAGGATCGGCCGTGGAGGACCAGTCGCCTGGCCTCCACGATCCTCTGACCTAAATCCATTAGAATTCTTTGTGTGGGGATTTCTAAAAGAAAAAGTGTACCAGACTCCCGTAACCACATGAGATATGCTAATAGACAGAATCAGGAATGCATGTGATGAAATAAGGCCTTATTTGAATAATGCTATACCACGTTCGATCATTCGTAGATGTGAATTGTGTATTGAACAATTGGGTTTACATTTCGAGCAACTACTTTAGATTTTGTATGTTTTTCCTAACTATCCAGTAGCATTTTAGTTGTAAATAACTAATTTAATTTGTTAAAAATAATATTGGAAAATTAAACAAATTAATATTCTGTTCTGTTGTGTTTATTTGGAGTTAGGAATTATTGCTGTGTTTAAAAACACAATCTAAACGATCATCTTAATTACTTGTAATGCCCAAATCGAAAATGTAAAAAAATATTATTTTCCCATAAATAATTAAAAATGCATCGAACCTTAAAAATCGAAATATCTCAAAAACGGATAACTATAACGAAAACTAACATGAGAGCTTTTTTACGTTGAAAAGTGCGAACAATCAGTTTTTTTATTCAAAAAGCAAAAAATTGCACTAAGAAAAATTTTTCGGTCATTTTAATACACTACAGGTACAGTAGAGAGCGCCCTCTAGCGGCTACAGTAAAACTATGCTCATGGTTCGTTTTGTCGTACCAAAAAACCCTTGTATACCAATTTTCACTGTTATACATCAAATATTGTTCGAAATATTAAAAAAAAAACTATTTTAGAAAGTAAATTTAAACACCCTGTATTTCGGAAGCCACGCATTTTTCGACCCATGTTTATATAGACTTTATGCATTAATTTTAAAAGTTCTATCGAATCTTAAAGTTATGCAACAATAAACTGAAACACCCTGTATATAATTGACATTGTAGCATTAATGTTAAATAGAATCTTCAACCAACTAACAAACAAAATTGCATTTTCTGAAAAATGCCCAGCCAAAATTCCAAATTTCCGAAGAATTAGTTCCAATGTCGATAAGGGATAGAGATATCTCTGTTTCTACTTGTAGAACTAGACACAAACTTTCGAATAGTAACACTCACCTGTGACTGTGTGCTAGACTAGACACCCTACTGGCCCTCGAAGATGTAGCTAAAGGTGAACGAGGCACTAGTTGAGTGGTCCCATATTCACTCTCCAGATTGTAGTCGAAACTGTAGTCGGTGTCCACGCTTTCGTCCGCTAGGTAACTGGTTTGCTTCGCTTGCGCGTACAACGTCTGAGCTTTCGCAATGCCCTCTTTCCAGCCCTGGAACAAATTGCTTCAATAAGAATGCAGAATGAAAATATAACTCGTTTTTCCCCCGAAGGGTAGAAAACGATTATTTCAGGTCTTGCCTAGGCTTGACCCTGGTGAGATTACGTCCCCATTCCCTACCCTAATGTATGCCCCTGTGCCCCTCCCTCTACTCCTATTCTACGTCGGCTAGCCCTTCTGCGCAGTCGCGGCCCAGCGTTTGCCTTCCGTTGTAACGCCACGAATGCCGCGATGCAGGAGGATCCTCAGTACCTCATAATAGTCGTCAAGGACTTATTGGGGTCAAGCCTAGGCAAGACCTGAAATAATCGTTTTCTACCCTTCGGGGGAAAAACGAGTTATATTTCAGGGTCTGTGCCGTCGGCTTGACCCTGGTGAGAAGTGTTTGGTATCTGACGACGTAGAAAAGCGTACTGTGATTCCATAAAAAGAAATATTATCAGGTACTTTGCATCTTAAGAAAGAAGTCTGCGCGTGTGTGTATGCATATGTAAAAGAACACAGCTCTAACACAACTCAAACATTTATTGAACAGTATAAGAATACAAAAAACAAATGAACTAAACCATTATTTAAAATAACAGGTACTCTGCTAAATAGGAACAAATGTTTCCTTACAAATACTATGAAGAGGTCTCTGACAAGACACACGTTTTACTTCCTTAAAGTAGTGCTTGAAAAAGGTCTCTTGACCCTTCCAGTTGCCGTTTTTTAGAATGGTGTCTAACGGAAGCTCACCTTCCCATCTTGACGATGCTACCGCAGCTCTGATACTGCCAGGCGAAGTGAAAATATTTGCCCCAACCAATGCTGTCTTTACCCATCCAGCTATGATAGCTCTTGAAGCAGGCCGTACCTGGGCCCGGCAAGTGATAAAGAGTGAATCCAGGGATTTTGCTGCCCTTCTATGCGCAGAAACAGATAAAAAACGTTTCGTCCAATAAACGGGGTCCAAGCTCGTATCGTCGTTTTGGAGCAGTTTCCACCCCGACTGCCTATAATTACTCTTATCTGTTTTGGATCCAAACTCCGGCCAAAACGTTACACACTTGCTTTCCATTAATAACCTATCAGGATTCATCCTTAATAGAGTCAAGTCATGCACTCTTCGTCCAGAGGCCAATAGCAGGATCAATGCTAACCGTCGAGAGACTTGGAATAAGCTAGCCTCGTCCACTTGATCGGCTTTCATCCAAGATATCAAATCGGACACATCCCACACGAACTTCTTTCCAGGGATAGGTTTACTGATGTCTATTGCCTTTAGTATGTGCTTGACTACAGGATGAGACGTGAGATGACTTCCTAACTGGGGATTGGCCAGCGACGATATCACGGACTTGTGTAACTTCACAGTGGCGGGAGACAGCTTTCTAACACGAAAAAGATACGCCAAATATTGTGCTACCCCTGAGGGCTCTGGATTGGTAGGTGACATCTCCCTACTCTTAGCCCATCTCAGCCATTCAAGCCACGAAGAACGGTATGTCTTCCAAGTGGAACCACGCCAAGAAGTTTCTAACAGCTGAATATCTTCTTCACACCATCCTCGTACGAGTGCAGCCCACCCTGTACCAACCATGCCACCAAACGAAGATCTCGAGCCTGGCTCAATGGCTGCCCGGTCAACGCATCTGTCAAGTGGAGGTTCAGATCCGGTAGCTTGAAAGGCGGCTCTATCACCCGAGATATTAGATCCGGTTTCCAAAACACCTTGTCCCAATTGGGGGTGATCAGAATGTATCTTCCCTTCGCTGAGTTCAGGTGATGGAGGACTCGGGGGATTAGTGCTGGAGGCGGAAATACATATGCCAGGGAATAAGTCCACCTCTTGCTGAAGGCGTTTACAAAAACCGCCTGTTTGTCCCGTACGTCCATCGACGCATAAGCTGGTACCACCTTCGACTGTTTTGAAGCAAAGAGGTCGATTTCCGGGGTTCCGAAACGGTGGAAAATCTGATTGGTCAACTCGATAGACAGATGCCAATCGGGAGGGGCCTTGTTGCGAGACAGGCTGTCTGCTACGTCGTTGCATATGCCTGGGATAAAGTGAGCTGTCAGAGTGATATCCAGACGACTGCAAAGGGTCAGCAGCTTTACGGTAACATCCAGTAACATCTTTGACTTTGTACCGCCTTGCTTCCTTATGTATGCTATCACAGTTTTGTTGTCTGACTGTAGAAGAATCGACTTCCCAATCAGTCGACCACTCCGCTGTCGAATGGCAGCATACACAGCGAACATTTCCCTGACATTTATATGCCAATTCTTCTGATAGTGGGACCAGGATCCCTTCAAGGCTTCGTTTTCTAAGACTGCTCCCCAACCTATGTCCGATGCATCCGTTGTTAGGAAAATCGTTGCGTTTTGGTGGAAAATTGGCGACACCTTGTGAAGGTTTTGGATCCACCATTGACAAGCTGATAACACAGCTGGGGGAGCTCGAAGATATTTCCTCGGCGTTGATTCGGATAGGAGAAGGCACGCTCTCTGCATCCCCCGAACGTGAAGCCTGCCTAAGGGGATCGCGAAGCTGGCGAAGTTCAACCTTCCGATGAGACTTGTAGCTTGGCGCCAGTTCCATCGTTGATGAGTTTGAACCCAAGTCAAAGTCTTCTGAATACATTTTTGTTTCTTCTTTGGAAGGGATATTGTGTTTCCTACCGTGTCCCACCTTATGCCTAGATACTCCACTGTTGTACATGGTTCCAACATACATTTCTCTCTGTTTATAATCCATCCCAATGCCTCTAGAAAAAACATTACTTCTGAAACCTGTTTTTTCAGGATGAGTGGGCACTGATGCGCCAACAGAAAATCGTCCAGATATACGATTACACGTATCCCTCTGACTCGCAACCTGCTCGCTAGCCAATTTGACACCTTGGCAAAGGTTGAAGGGGCGCTCGACAGACCAAAAGGCAGGCAGGTCATTTGATATAGCATTCCCTGATGCAACACTGAGAGGAATCTTCGATATCTTTCCTTTATTGGGATGTGGAAATATGCTTGCGCAATGTCGATTTTGACCATGAAGTCCCCTTTTTGTATGAAGGCTGGGACTTTTAAATGGTTGATTAGGTGAAACTTGTTTGGATGCAGAAATTCGTTCAGAGCTTTTAAGTTGAAAATTGGTCGCTTGGTACCATCTGCTTTTGGAACTGTGAACATCTTTGAAGTGAAGCCCGTCGAGTAGTGGGATCTTTCCAGTACACCCCATTCTAGCATTTGCACTACCTCTGATTCCATACGAGGTGTTGAAAAACTGTGTCTGGTTGAGAAGTGGAATAATGGAGGTTTTCGGATGAAAGGGATTGAATAACCTCTGATTATTTGAAGAATAGAATTGGGCGCCCCTTCCTTTTGCCACTGGTTTGCATAATACTTTAAGCGACCTGCTCTGAACTGATCTTTGTCAGCGCTTCTTGCAACGAACGGGGGTGGAGTGTGGGTTCGATGATCCTGCTGAAACGGAATAACTGCGTTTTCTGGTTCCTTTCTTATATCGGTTCTTCTCAGCATCTTTCGTGTATGACCTCGGCTGGCTTGATCCTACCATTGTAGACTGTGGCATCTTTCGCGTCGCCAAATGCGAACGAAAGGAGCTTGCATCTCTGTTTTGAGATTCAAATCTTGGCCTCGAGGCCCGAAAAAACTGCCCAAATTGTTTTATCAGGTCGGTAAATGCTTCTTCCTCGAACAGATGAGTCTTCGAGGGCGGAATTGCATCCATAAGCGCCCCTACATGTGTATTGAGCGGCCGCAGTGCCTTTCTTCTCTTTTCAATTACTTCTGCGCGCTTACCGCACACATATTGCACCAAAGCATCTGATGTGACCTTAAAGTCGCCATCAGGATCCCAGAACTCCTCCCGGATATCCTTCCCCAGTTCCGGATACTTTGCCGCTAAGGCCTTTACTGAATGCGAAAAGGCTTCTCGTTGTAAAAGTAAGCCATGCAAAATAGTGCCTAAAGTAGCATCCATAGATGCTAACATATCAGGCGTTCCTTTATTTCTGGAAAGTTGCGGGTTGACTTTTAAGGCGCTAAAAACAGGCGAGGCCTGCAGTTTCTTCTGTGCATCAACATAACGGATTTTATTGAAAGAAGCCTGCCCTAGCCGCAAGCAGTTCACCCCCTGGGCTTCAATATGTGCGTCCGCTTTAGGGACTAGAGGCTCTTGCTCCTTGGTTAACGGAACAAAACTGAAGTCCAAGTGATCTATGGGACTTTCTAGTATATCCGTCTCGTTTGGTGCACTGAAGCCTAGGTCTAAAGATGGAGCAATATTTTCTTGATCATCCAAATCCGATTCCTCATCTGAATACCTAACATCTTGGATAGACGTGCCTTGGTCGGAACGTTGTTCGATCTTCTCCAAAACATTCTGAACTAATATCTTTAGTTCCTCCTGGCTCCTTTCCAATTTATCCATTCGACTCATCTTTCTTGGCCTCGGATCAGAAGCACCCGTTGATGAACTCTCGCCCTCCGAAGAATCTGCTGCCAATCTCCGAGCCGCTTCTTTTCTTGAGATGAACAATGGCCGAAGTGAGTCCAGAGAGCTCATTACTAGCTCGTGATGAACTGCAGATCCCCTTATTCGACACGCCAAGGCTGGAGGACCAATAACCAGACCGACACAAAAAGGCCAATTCAGCATCCGGACCTTCATTTCCCGATATGTTTTCTCCGATAGGTTCTTACAATCCGGGATAAATGCTTGTGCTAGTCCGACCGTTGGAAGGGCAAATCTCAACTTATTGATCAGCTGAGGATCCATTGGATCCTCAAATAGAGATGTTCTTTCTGTAATGGCCACCTTCCAGTTCTTCCAACCATCCGGAAGGTGTTGCGATGCCAGTAGTTTAATGCGGTTGAGGATCCGCGAGTCTCCATGATCTTCTGGCGACGGATCCGCTAACTGGCCCAGAGTCATAGTGGATGGTCCTGGAGCTGCCTGCAGACAAGAAACAGCAACCCGTTAGAATCTCTACAGCCAAGGTATTCTGAAGTGATAGCTAATAACTTGATCAGTCGGCCCAAAAATGAGCCGACGGCTCGACGAAACAATCCGACGGCCTGTTAAGTGACCCGACCGCTCAGAATCGGGCCGACGTCTCCGTAATTCCAGTCGTCGGGTCCACGAATCGAGCCGACGACTGATTCAAGCTAGTTGAGCCGACGGCTCGAAAGTCGAGGCCGACGGTTACGTATAACGAGCCGAAACTGCTGATATAGCAAGAAGGAACTACAAGGAGGTACATAGCTGCTTGGTGCGAACTACCCTCGGTAATGTAAGTGATTGACCGGGGGTGCAAGTCACTTCACAACAATAAAATTGATGTTTCTGAATCATAAAGGATGTCTGAAGTAATGAACTCAAACAACATGTCGGTCTGCTAGGTAAATAACAAAACAACTTCACATGCCGTTTTGGCATTAATGATTTCGAGTAGAGGGAATGAAATCAAAACAAAGGGGACTTACCATCATACCATAATGCACTGTATTCACTCTCGCGAAGAATATGTACAGAATAGGAGCATACACTAGCGCGGAATAAAGCGTACTGAGGATCCTCCTGCATCGCGGCATTCGTGGCGTTACAACGGAAGGCAAACGCTGGGCCGCGACTGCGCAGAAGGGCTAGCCGACGTAGAATAGGAGTAGAGGGAGGGGCACAGGGGCATACATTAGGGTAGGGAATGGGGACGTAATCTCACCAGGGTCAAGCCGACGGCACAGACCCTGAAATACATTATTTTATACCAACAAAATCGTTTATGCAGTTAAGTTAGATTAATAGTGATACCTTTTCCTCTACCAGGCACAATCTCTCACTCTCGCTCTCTTTAACCCTGTCCCTTTCTGGTCAAAAATTTCATCCGCACATAGGTCTCGGTGGAACAGATATAAGGCTTCTCTCACAGAGGAAGCGTGAACGCGCGAATACAAAAAACGCGCGAATACTTCCGAAATATAATCTTGCATACGTGCGTCATTTCTTCGCACTCTGGCTGTGTGAAAAATGAGCGAATTGCAAACAGAACGGTCTGTGAATGTCGGCTGGTGATCTTTATTTATTAAAAAATGCGCAGACTATGAAAAAAAGAGAAAAACATGGGTGAATGAGTTTGGTGAATTTCAGCATATTTGGAATTATCTAAGCGAAAATGAGGACCAATTTTTCAGCTACTTCCGAATGCGGAAAGATACATTTAGCTATAATTTGGAAGCGGTAAAGGACAGTTTAACCAAATATTGTAATTTTCGAAACCCTATCAGTCCTACGGAACGGCTAGCTTTAACTTTAAGTAAGTAAACGTACTTAATAATAACAAAAAATAAATTATTAAAACACAAAATAACAAAACTAAAATTCATTATAATATATGCATACAAAAAATTTATATATTAGCGCGGATCGTAAATTTGATAAAATGTTGGCAAAGAAAACTGTCATCCAGAAGGGCTTTGCAAATCTTCCCGAACCGGAGTACAGTGGACCCCCGATAATCTGGCCCCTGTCTAATCCGGCGCCCCCTGTAATCCGACATGTCTTTGAATATTACATACATATAATTATTCCAATTCCTAAAAAAATGAAACCCACTGAGTATAATGATCTCAGACCTATCAGTTTATTACCAATTTTATCCAAAATTTTAGAAAAAATTATAAAGTTCCAATTGACCGCTTACCTAGAAAAATTCTTTATACTTCCCGACACTCAATCCGGATTTAGAAAAAATTATAGTACGACATCTGCCCTACTTAATCTGCAAGACAATATTTTAAGTGCCTTAGATAAGAAAATGGCACTAGCCTTAATTTCTATAGACTATTCGAAAGCCTTTGACAGCATCAATCATAAATTATGCTAAATTAAATTACATAGGTCTTGACAGTGTATCCCTTTCATTTTTCGACAGCTACCTTCACCAAAGAACTCAGTGTGTTTTTCTCAATCAAGAAATGTCTCAAGTGACAATAATTCCCTCAGGCGTACCTCAGGGCTCTGTATTGGGGCCGCTTCTGTTCCTCATATATACGTTCGACTTAAGCAAAAGTATTGATAATTCTCATGTCCAGTCATTTGCAGACGATACGCAATTGCTTCATTATTTTAACCCAGATAATGTCAATAATACTACTCAAATTTTACAAAACGATCTTAATAAATTAATTAAATACTCTTTAGATCACAATCTACTTATTATTCCCAAAAAATCTAAAATGTTATTATTTTGCGCACAAAGAAAAACATACAATGTAACACAGCTCTTGAACATTCAGATAAATAACCAAATCTTGCAATTTTCTGATTCTGCAAAAATTCTTGGTGTTGTTTTTGATACAAAATTAAGGTTTATTGAACATGTTAAAAGTCTATCTCAGAAAACCTACCTACGGCTGCGCACTCTTATAGCAAACAGGTATTTACTGAATTTTAAGATGCGTAAAAAACTATGTGAAGCATTGGTCATATCTATACTGAATTATTGTAATATCGTATACTATACCTGTTTAGACAATTTCACTAAAAACGTTATTCAAGTTATTCAAAACAATTGTATACGATTCATTTTTGGCTTACTTAAATTTGATCATGTATCGGCGAAATATCCCGTTCTAAACTGGTTAAAAATTAATGACATGGTCAAGTATCACTATTCAGTTTTTGTTCACAAATTGCTGCTCACGTCTAAACCTTATTACTTGAAGGAAAAAATTTCATTTAATAATGATGTTCACTGTAGAAAGAAAATAATATTAGAATACCCCTGCATACGTCTACACTTTTTAAACGCAGTTTTTCTTACAATGTTGCTATTATTTATAATGACCTTCCTAAAGTCGACAAAAAGTTAAAACATTATTACTCAACCCTCCAAACATATAATTTACGTAATCATTTATTTCTTTTTTATTCCATCTTTAATTCAGATTAATAATTTTTTGGTGCATTTGGGTTTGGAAAGTATGCCTTTTTCTCTTTTTTTAAATTTTACTTTCGATGTAGTAAACCAAATCTGTTTGTGGATAGTGTATTCTTTTGAACATCTGCTAGAGACTATATGGTTAAGTGTAAGAGTAGCAGCATGCTAAACTTCGCCATATAAGTCTGACAAAATTAAGATCGTCCCCGTATTTTGTTAATAGATTATGATGATCTTTCGGTGGTCGCAGGATGACGAAATTTCGGTTTTGAATTTTTCCAAATTGCTGGTCGCTTTAGGGCGTAGTAGAAACCATTTTTTGGGAGTCTCAAACTTCCCAGGCTAAAGAACATTTGATGGGTACAGACATCAAATAAGTGCCTAATTCAAAAATATAATATCAATGCGAGGAAGACAGTGATTCAAGTGACTCGATTTGTATGTTCAAGTTTAATTGTTACCATATACATTTCAAAGATAACTACGAAAATGATAAACTCATCCCTTTCTTGAACGTTCAAGCAGATCCGTCAAATACTCCGGACCCGTACAATATTTATGCCCGGAGTGTATCTGACAACCATCCCATTTGTCCTTGATAATATCCGGCAAAGCATAAGCGATCGGTAGTTATCCTCCTTTAAGACGCACAGCGAAGACAAAGGCGGATCTCGCCGTGATTGCTCTTGAAAATCCGAGACATCTTCATTCAGAAGCTCGCTGAAGCTGCGAGAGAATAAACGACGGGCTTAGACAAGGGTTCGCTAAGGCATGCTTTCCCTCAATGTAATACGTTTAAGTCTCACCGCGTATTCAATTATCCTTCATCGTCAGATTGAGTCACCGCGGTGTTTGTTTGACTTTTCTGATTGTGTAACAGTTTGGCTTTGAACCAATGGCCTATGCCCTATTCGTAGTCCATTTACGCCCCGGCACAACAAAGATGCAGCGCGGCAAAGCTTAATGGCCGATCTCTGCTTTTACGCGAACCGCGAACGCACAAGCCGCTTGGTGGCGTCTGTGAGGACCGTGATAGTGGAACGCCTTCTGGATCGACGCGAAGTATTCTACAGTATATTCAGATAAGAGATAGACCGGACATAAACAAGACCACGTGATCATCGAACGCTGTAACATTCGGCAGGGACGTATTAAGAGTCACGCAGTACATATTTTAGATAGTAGATGCTGCTATGCTGCTTTGCGTAACTTTGTAGTAAATTAGCACAATTCGATGTGTATACGATTGGTGATGGATATAGGATCATGTGGGGGTGGGGTAAGAAATATATAATGATGTAAATATACATAAGGGTTTCAAAATTTTCGCTTCGATTTCCAGCTTCGGATGCCGCCTGATGTTTGGTGAAATACAGTCGAATATAATCTCAAAATGGCGTTTAAATTAGCCTAAATTAAAAATAATCGTATATCTCTTAAAATTGCTTTTAGAATATTGATTAGTATATTTTTTGATTTCTAGGTAAATATGTAACCAAATTAAAACGTTCAAAACGTAAAAAAATGTGCATGGTTGAACATTGTCAGAAAGTAGATTCTTGAATAGGTTTTGCCAAAATGGGTTCAAAAATGTCAATAATTAATTAAAAAATACAGTAGCTTTATAATTACTTATAACTTACCGAATTTGATGAACGACATCTTTTATTGGAAAGATGAGCTTGATGAGCTTTCATCATCGCTACTGCCTGAAGCACCAACGTCAATAATGAATGGCTCGACTTGTTCCTCTAAAATATTGTCCAGTTCCCACATTCTCTTTTCAACTTTGTCTTTCACGTGCTTAATACAGTTTTCCCATTTTTGCGCTGTTATTAATTCTAGTGCTTCTTTGAAAAGTCCTTTGAGGTCACAAAATTTAAAAGTTGTATTGTGCTTAGCTATATAATTTTTAACCTCTGCCCATATGAGCTCAATGGGATTGAGCTCGCAATGGTATGGAGGTAAACGGAGCACAGTTTTATTTTGACTTGCTGCCATTTCGTCAATGGCGTATTTTTGATATTCCGCCTTGTGATCCTTGACAATTCTTAATAATTGTGCTTTCAGCATTGCGTCTTCAAAGTTGATATTTTTCGAGCGGAGCCAATTTTGAACATCAACTTTCCTTGAAGCCGTTGTTGGGACCTTCTCCATTCTTCGAGAATGATAAGGCGCATTATCCAACACAATTACTGCGTTTTCCTCTAAGTTCGGTAAAATTTTTGAAAACCACTGTTCAAACGATTCGCCATTCATTTCCTCGTGGTAATCTCCAGTTTTCTTAGACTCAAAGCACCACAGACCGTCAACAACAAATCCATCCTCACTGCCAATATGGCAGATAATGAGCCTTTTCCCTTTACCTGGAAATCGAAGTACTAACTGGTGTAGATTTATTTCAATAAGCGAACCTTTTTCAAATGTTTTTATCACATTCAGCGAAAAAACATGGAGACATGAGTATCAGGTTGCTATAATTGGGATTATTTAGTCATATTGAAAGAAAGAATATTGAACGTCGTATGATAACTCAGCGCTTCACAATTTAATTTAAAGTTATAAACCTTTAAAAAATGAATGATCAGGAACCTGAAATACGCGCAAATATTAATATTAACAAATTATAACTTTATAAAGCTTAAAGTATGAATTAAAATGATTAGAAATATTAGGAACGGTACACAATATAAAACTTAGTAACTTTTTTTAAGTTTATAATATTCGACATATTTTAAGATTATATTAAAAAATTATTGAAATATCGAAAACACATAAAAAGATGGCTTAAAAAAGTTCTAACAAATGAAAATGACAATAAAACATCCACGCATTTTATCGAAAGTTATAAAAGTTTTGTTACTTGTAATATGTTTTATCTGCCCCCTGGAATTAATGTTTAGAACCTTGTTCCCAAGGTTTGAAAAACATCCGATTGTTGTCTATTACTCGTATTTACCTGCTGGATTTTTTAATCCGGTGGACAGTCCATCTAGAAAGGCCCTCCTGGATGAAGTTACAGAATCATCAACCCATACTTTACTTGTAGTGTGTCCTGCGTTTACCCACGTTTCATCAAGGTAATAAATCTTCCTGTTTTGATTTCTATATTTCCCAATTTTTGTTAAATAATCCCTCCTCCATAGCACAATTTCTTCTCTATCCAGTAGTAAACTATTACGACCCCGTTTTTTCCATTTGAAATTTAAATGCTTCAGTAACGCATGGAAAGTTGATCGTTTGAAATTTGGCAACGTTGTATCTCCATTTACCTCCTGCAGTACTTTATCTATAGTAGGTATTTCATTCCTAAAGAAGAATTCATGCACTTTCCTCCTAATCGCATGCTTATCAGCTTCATCCAATGATTTAACAATACTTTTGCGATGTTTACTGGTCATTGGCTCAGAAAAGGTGTGATTTTTTTTGTATTGTCTTAACACATTAAACACTGATGCGCGACACACCCCAACTTTGTGAGAAACCTTCACAACAATTTCTTTGATGGTTGATGCCTCGTTCTCCTCGCGCTCGATCTTATATATATTCAAAATGACCTCTTTCATTTCTGCACTCAGGTGTCTTTTTTTAGAGCGTTTCCTAGGTGGACTACAGGAGTTAACAACTTCATCGGCAGTATCTGTACTACTGGGCATTTTGCGCAAGCAGTTGATAACAATAACAATCAATAACAAGGTATAACAATAACAACGACAAACTCAACAACTTAATAAGATAACAAACGAAAACGTCCAAAGAAATATCAAATTGCAATGATGCACACGACATACGTAACACGTCTGAACCTGAATGTGACTCTGCCTTGATACGACTGCTCTGCCGCTCGGCATAGGCATTTAATTGCGAATTGACCAATAAGGGCTCCTGTTTTACGTCGAGACGGCGGCGTTAGCGTGAAAATCACCCGAACCTTTTGTTTACATCCGGTCTATCTCTTATCTGAATATACTGTAGATGTCGCTTTGTGGTTCACCCGCCCTTTCCCGAAGCAGCAATTGGGACTATATATAACTCGGCGGCCGGGAGATGGAAGCAGATAGTACAGATTACACCAGAGCAGAGCGGAGTGGAGTATAGTGCAGTCAATGGCGACATAAGAATGAGCCAGACATAAATAGTGGTTGATATAAATGTTCTATCAAGTTAAATAAATTAGTGCATTTCTTTTTGTGGAATCCAGTGTTTTAATCCACACCCAAAAGAACCCAGAAAAACACTACAATACGTAAGCGTGTCATCTACGGATTCAGCAGATGAAACTGAGAATATTTATCACAAATGTCTTGCTTCCTTGTCAGTGACGTCTCCTCACCGAAAACGTGACAAGAAGGCACATTTGAATATTCAGGCAAAAAAAAATTGTGCTCAACATTTATATGAGCGAAATTTTCCTAAGACAATTTTCAATATTTTTAAAGAATATAAACAAAAAATTGTCTCCACCACACAAGAGGCTCCATTACACGGATACAGTCGATAACTTTGATCGGAATTTCATCAGACGCAAAGTCTTTAAAACTTATCCATCTAGTCAGGCAGCACAAATGTAAATATAATCTTAATGATATTGACGAAATGGCTAAAACCCGGAATAAGACCATTTTAAGGCTACCCTTATCACTGCGAATTGAATCCCATTGAAATGATTTTGACAAATATAAAAAACTATGTGGCTTCAAACAATAGAACATTCAAATTTTCTGAAGTAAAAAACTTGTTTTACGAAGCTGTCAACAGAGTGACGGCAAACCATTTGAAAGATTGCATCCATCACGTTCACGAAACAATCTAAACAAAGATGTGGAATCTGGACAATATGATCGATATTCAAATTGAACCTGTAATAATTAATAGTAACCATTCGGACGATGATCCAAGTACCTCCAGCGAATACAGAATTGTGAAAAGTATGTACACTACTTTATATAAAAATAATCATTTATTCCCAGACCATTGAGGAAAATACGGACCTGTACAACCTCGCGTTTGCGCATGTTGTGTTTTGTCTGTATGTACATGAACTACGAATGGGGTATACTTGACTCAACTATACTATAACTATCTAAAACTGTAATGACTCATCGATGTTCACGTGAACATCACTTAACTACCAGTAGTCGGCTGTTCATATGCGGGGTATGAATGTTTAATATGGGTGAACTAGATTTGTCACATGCTTAATAAAGAGTGGTTTGAAACATATTGTAAGTCAAAAATTTGGGAATTACCTTTATTCATCGTCGCTTCCACTTACATCTGACAGTAATAAACTGTCGCTATCGCTTTCCTCGTTGAAATTGACTATAACTGGCTCTATGATGGTGTCGATGTGGTGGTCAAGCTGCCACATTTTTGTTTCTTCCTTCACAACATGGCGGATAGCATTCTGCCAAGCTTCGGGCGTTACTTGCTGTATGGAAGTCTCAAGTAAAACCTTAACGTCTGGTAATTTGAAGGTTGTGTTATGGCGCGCAATATAACCCTTCACTTGAGCCCAGATGAGCTCTATTGGGTTCAGTTCACAGTGGTAGGGCGGTAACCGCAGCACAGTGACACCACACCACATTGACGGGCCATCTCATCAGTCATGTAACTACTGTTCGCAGGTTTGTGCTGTTTAATTTTTTCATACAATTCCGCTTTCACACATGAATCGTCACACGGGATTCCTTTTTCGCGCAACCATTGCTGCATGTCACTTTTTCGAGATCCCATAGTCGGTACACGTTCGGCTCGACGACTATGATAGGAAGCATTATCCATGACGATCACAGAATTGGGCTCAACTCGCTGAAGCACCCCTTGAAACCAGCTCTCGAAGCAGCTGGCATTCATTTCGTCATGGTAATCACCTCCTTTCTTAGAGACGAAAATCAAGTCACACTCTTCTAAAAAGCCACTATCGCTACCAATATGAGTTACGATCAATCTTTGACCTTTCCCTGACGGTCCACGAAGACCTGTTGACAAACCTTCAATGCTTGCTTGTTCGTTACTCACTACGTTTTTGTCTATCCAGGTTTTTTTAACTGTGTGACCCATGTCTCGTCCAAATAATAGATTTTTCTGCTTTGTCGCCTATATTCCTATATTACCTCGACGCTCATTTGGGGTATAATTTCATTTTCCTTGATCGATGCATGTACAGCCTTGAGGGTTGGTATCTCATTCCTAAAGAAGAATGAATGTACGGTTCGCCCTAACGCCATTTTGCTATCGTCATCCAATTTAACGGCCTTTCGTCCCTTCAAATTAAACTTTGGATCAGTAGTAGCTCCAGTTTTCTTCTTTTCATGCACCACCCTGCGAATGGTCCACTCTGGAACGCCTGTCATACTTTCACAACGCGCGAGTGCATCTCCCTGCGACATAGTTCTGTTCAGATAATTGAACACGTTGAGCACGATTTCTTTAGCGTCCCCCTTCAGTGCTTTACGAAGCCGTCTACTTGTTCCCTGGCTTTCAGTACTTCCACTCGTGCCATTTGTACTCTTCATGGTTAAGTATAACCAAAACAGTAACCACAGAAACCACAACAATAACAATCACACTACAATTCTTATAAAAACACACAATATGCGATCGCTCAACGAAACACGTTCCAATGCGTTGCCGACGCCTATGAGTCTGCCGGTCGAGGCGCGTCTTTGATTTCATTGGTTCTATCGGCGGAGAACAATCAGCCATTATTTCCATTTCTGTCTGTGCTGTTGACCACCGCAAAGCCACAGAAACGACATTTTTAAATAGTTGTAGTATACCTTGTTTCGTTTGAACTAGTTTGATGACACTTCGATGTTCGAAGTAAAGATAATAATAATAATGATAGTAATAATAAACATATTCAAAATTACAAAGAGCCATTACAGTGACTCATTTAAACAAAAAATGTAATTGTGAAAAGGGCCAACATACAGAAAAACTGATACAAGTGCTGACCCAATTGAGACAAAAATAATAAACATTATGCTGTGAGAATTATACGCCAAGTTACTCGAGAAAAAAATATAAATGGTCGAGATTGAATAGGTTAGACAAAAACAGAAAAAAAACAGTGACGGGTTAAATTACTTCAGCCATATTAACTGGTAAAGGTTAATTAACATATGGGTATTTTATTTCATTTCTCAGTTTGCAGAAGATACTTTTTGTAATTCACATTAGCTTCTCAAGTTGGAAGGGAATAGCATTATATGTTCTATGACTATTAAATGTAAATGATCTCTTAAACAAGGAAGTTCGATGTAGAGGGGAAGAGATACGGAACTCACTGTGAATATTTGAATTAGGGACATCATGTCTAAGTTTTATCTTTTATTCTATTCCATAAATATGGAGGCGTTTTGGTAGAGACAATCATGACTTGAATAGTCTTGTGCTCAAACCATATATGTCGCGACATTTTTTCTTAGTGAGGACACAGATGATATCGCGCACCTAAAAGAAACTGACTTTAGAAAAACTAAAATTGATTTGTTTTTTGCTTGGTTTTAATGTGTAAGACTGAATCAGTGACAATATAAGGTTAGAGGCTCTGTTTGAAATTATATATATAGTTATATTTTTTGGTTATGTTTAGCTCCTTTATTACCTGCCACATTCGCCGAGAAGGATTACTTTTCTGAATTCGATTTAAATTTTTGCAGCTTCTATGTATATAATTTTAGATAAGTTTTATATACACCTACCTTAATTTTTCTGGCGTCCTGACTCTGCAAAATGAACGCCTGCACAGCCATATCGAACTCGTTCTTGTAGACTAGGGCGAGGCTGGGCGTTTCTCTTGGCAGTTCGATCACCATCAATCTGTCTACCAAGTACGGTTGTCTAACCACCCTCATAATCACCCCTCCTCCTTCCACACCACCACTGCCGCTCCCACTACCCGCACCGCTGCCACTGGTTTTCTTCGCTGAGGAGGGCTTGCAGATCAACAGCATATCGGTTAGTAGGAAGCAGTGCACTTCCATCTGGAAAGAAAAGTCAATATTTGATGTGGCAAATCGAGCGAGCGAGTACATCTACATCCATGTATTTGAGGAATCTTATGTGGAGATGGTTACGATTGATGTTAGTGGAGTCAAAGCCCAAACTGATATAAGCTATAATCAATGGTCAAACATGATGGTTTTCAAACAAAAAAATTGCGTCACGTACATTTGTTTTGTTTGTTTACGATTTATTTAGCATGACTGCTACCATTACATTCTTCTAAAAAACTAAACAACTACATCACATACAGATATTTAGAAAACACAAAGTTTGCATCTCTAAGAATTTTCACTGTGAAATATTCGTCTAATTTTCTTTTAAATATCTTTAAATTACAAGTAGACATTATATCATTATTTAGTTTATTAAATTCAAGTAATACTTTCTGAAATATTGATTTGCTAGTTAAATTACTATTGCAATTTTGTAAATGAAAACCTATATTTCCTCTTGTATTATGGTAATGATTATTTAATTCTATGTAGTGTTCTAAATGTTGTGCTAAAAGATGATTTTTTATTTTAAATATAAAAATAACAACCAAATATGTAATTTTTTATATTCACACACTGCCATTCCTGCAACAGATTTTATTTTGGTATACTTATTTTTATTAAATATTATTCTCATAGCTTTATTTTGCAGGACTTGTAATTTTGAGCAGCTTCATTGGCAGTGATCAAGATAGTTGAACAATATAGTAAATGCGTTAGAATAATTGTACTATAAACTATTTTCTTGGAATATGTACCAAGACTATGAGAAGCCCTATAAAAGTAATTTGTTTTTTGCAATTTTTGAAATAATGTATTTTCATTTATGTATTTCCCTATTAGCATACATTTTGTTTTAGAGGTATTCAATTTCAGTTTATTTACGTTTAACCAATTTACAATTTTTGCCAAGTCAGAATTTAGCATTTTTAAAGCAGTATCTATATTTTTATCTGATATCTATATTAATGTTTCATCTGCAAATATCTGAATTTTACAATAGTCTAAAATATTACAAATGTCATTAATGTAAATAGTAGTGGACCTAGTTTACTACCTTGTGGTGTACCAACAGAAATATTTTTTGAGTTTGGTAATGTAGATCCAATTTTGGTTATTTGACTTCTGTCAATTAAATAGTTTTGTAGAATTTTGAACACAGATCCTTTAAATCCGTAGAGATCAAATTTTGTAAGTAATTTATCTCTGTCAATTGACTATATACTTCCTACGTATTTTTCGTAAAACTATCATATTTCTGATCCAATGGCAGATGTAGGGAAAATATGTGTCACTTATTATGTCTAACAGATGCATAGAGATCTGCAGCTTCTTAATAATAGAAGGTCTTCCACTGACACCAAACGATGTTTGAAACTGAGCACGCATCTCTGAAACTTTGTTAAACTATATTCCAGCGATTTTATTTTTTTTGTCCGTAGTTCCGCCGCCTATGAATCAATTTTCAAAATTTACGACTACCTAAACGATAGAGCTTGCGATAATATTCGAACTTCAGTTCACAAGTTTTCTGTTGCTTAAAGATATTTCCATCATGTTTCTCGTATATGTCGCTTTGTCAGTCAGCCTGTTGTATATCAATGCGTCATAAGTACTGAGTTAATCTACTTGACGAAATATTCCGACAACCATCATAGACGGAATAACACAAATTAAAGGTTTGGCAAAATGGGTAGTACATTTAAAGATCATAAGATTCAGTTGGCCCACTTCAAGATTTGTACCAAAATATGCCTTTATAAACTAAACATGACGAAACTATTTACTTCTAAGACAATTTATTTCCTCAAAAACATTTTAGATACACTCTAGTCGTAAAAAATACGTATTTGAAATCACTTAGACCTATAACTAATAGAACATCTGATCAAATAAACAATGTGCGAATAAATGCGCGAAGTTAACAAAGCAAAAATTGAAAGATTACCGTTGCGTAATATCACCTTTATTTTTTATTACGGCTGAAATTCTTTGGGGCATAGTGCTAACCAAGTTTTGGCAAAAATTTGGTGTAAAACAATCCCATATTTCTTGAAGCTTTTGTCTCAGTTCGGTGATTGTACGAGCAGGATATTATCTCGTGCCACAAAGTTTCAATAGGTGACAGATCTGGACTGCCAGTAACTCATTTCAAAAGTAGTACATTATTTTCTTCCATCCATTTGATAGCCTTTTTTGAGGTATGGCACGCTGCACCATCTTGCTGAAACACAAAATCTTGGCCGGATGTCAAACATTCTTCCATCACTGGTAAAAGCGATTCTTCTAAAATTGCCAAATATTTGTTTGTATCCACATTTCCATCAATAAAATGAAGTTTTCCTACTCCTTTTGATGAAATACGGCCCCAGACCATAATGGATGCTGAAAATTTCACTTTTCTCTTCAGACAGTCAACATGGAATGCTTCATTTTTTTTGCGAATAACTCTACTGCGACTGTCACCAACATAAACTTCGAATCGGGCCTCATCACTCCATTGTATTGCACACCATTGTTGAGGTGTCCATTGTCTATGTTCTTTAGCCCATCTAAGCCGATGTTTTTTTGCAGTGGAGCTAATAGTGGCTTTTCTTTGGCCTATGAATAAGTTGTGCTACTTTAGGGTTTTTACTTCACTTTTTTTATAAGAAAACTTACCTTGTTTTGTTATGTTGTGGACAACGAAATTCTCCTTCCAACAGCGTCACTCCACACAGCACTTAATTGTAAATAATTGGCACGCCTGTTTTTCACGATTATTCTTCTTAATGCTCTTCGGTTGGCATTTGTGATATTACTTTTTTTTCACATATCGTGGCTTAATATTAACTGAACCAGTTACGTTATATCTTCTAATAATATTTCTCACACTGTACCGCGATAAGTGTAACAAAGTTGCATATTCTGAGTTTGATTACCCAGAATTAAAAAAAATTAATCATCAGTAACCGAATTTTCTCACTAATAACCTTTCCTCTACTCATTTTGAAAACCTTAACTACCCAAAACTATTTTAAACATATTCTGACAGCTGTGATTAATAAAAACAATTGTCATGGCTTTCATTTTTCACAGCCACCTATGCGTTATAGACTTATTTTGCATTGAAATGAAAATAGGTTGATATGCTGTAATTGCAACATGTGTTATTTTTATGCTGCAAAATTGATTAGGGAGTGATAAAGTTGGTGTTTTATACTATATATTATCATCAAAATATTCATTGTTAATATTTTAAACCTATGACACATTTTTATTATTTGTGTTTGAAAAGAAAAAACTAAGATTTCAATAGTTGGGCCAACTGAAGTGGGAAGGGGCTCGTACGTGTAAAAACAGTTACAACCAATATACAATATTTACAACCCCCTACAATCCCCAACCACTAAGTTTAAACTTCTACAAAAATGTTTCTGATGATTATCAGGAGCCTCTGAAATGTCAAAAACGACGTTCGAGCGATTTTTATTTTTTCGTGTTTTGGCCCCTAGCTCTGCTGCCTCTAAACCGATTTTCAAAAACTAAAAAGCTTTTGCATCCTTGGCAAAGTAGTTACATTGTGAGAAAATTTCATCAAAATCCGAGAGATACGTCTCAAGTTATATGGGGTTATTGGACTAACGGACAAACCGATAGATAAACAGACACACCGGAAATAAGTTTTTCATTATTATACATGTAATACATCAAAAAACATATCTCAATTTAGCGATTATAATAATTCCTTGTCAGTAGGGAGTAAAAGGTTAAAACAGGCTTGTTATTTAGTTGAAAACTACCCCACTGGAAAAGGTATCATTAATGCAAAGCAGCAACGTTGAAGCTAGAACTGACCCCTCAATAATACAAACAATTTTATGTTTAATTTTATAACTTACCTTCGACGAAGTGCTACTGTCTTTCAACTTCAAATCCCCCTCAAGCAAAAGATGCCTCTTCCTTTCCACTGGACAGTTGAGCATGGGTCTAGTGAGATCAAGTGACGTGAGGGTTCTATCTTTCTTTAAAATCTTCTCTATATCGTCATCCTTCGACTCCTGAAAGAGAAAAACACAAATTGTTAATTGATATTTCACAAATAACAGCTACTCATATAACAATACACTAACAACATGAATGCATTTTGGGCACGCAACATGTGAAGCCGTTTAGACTACATGGCAATTGCGTAAAGGACACACAGCTTCTTGATAAATCCAGTATTTTGAAATTCAGTTACTATTAAACATTAATGACAAGACAATATAGCAGTCAAAATAAGGAAGATGCAATATTTCCTTTTGCTTTTTGATTTTAAAGGATGTCCACAGTAAAAAAAAATAAACTCCTGCTACTTCTCATCACAGAAGTAATTGAATCCATCAACTTGACAGAATCATTCATATACTTTTATCGCCCAAAAATTATCCGTACCTACTATAGTTGGGATCCAAATTAGAAGGCAGTAGAGAACTGCAAGCGATGTTGCCACGCGCTCATCGAAGAAATCCACTGAAAGTCTACATATTGAATTTTTGCATGAACATTGAAATGTTGAACAATTTTCTTCTGATCTCCTATTTAAAATAAGATATATAATCAAAATCTTCAATCTCAAGTAGTCAAAGTCAAATCCTACGGTAAGAAGATCCGTAGCCAGAAGGCAGGCTTTGCGATCTACGTATCATTGAATAAACTAGGCTTTATGATACTCAGTCGATGCTAATATTTCCATCCCCTCGGAAAACCTCAATTTTTAACAGGTCTGTCTACTGGCTTATACCATGCCTATCCACTTTACGAGGGATTTCTCTTAGACTTGACTGAAAAACATTGGATTTGACAACATGGAGCAGTCCAAGCAAATGAATGATACGATGTTGCCAAATCGAATTATATTCAGATATTCCCTTGATAACAGTTTATTATGCTTCGTGATCAAAAATATACAGGGTGTCCGCAAAGTTGGGGTTTTCCTTTTCAGAAACAACTACCCTTGAAATAACAAAGGTAATGTGTAGTGAAACGAGGGCGACCAAGTAAAAAGAAATAAAGGAAAACATACTCACTCGCCAGTTGACGAGAAGGACTAAGTACGTCTCTGCCCGAAATCATACCGCTCCAACAGAAAATGAAATCAGCTGATGCGCTACCGAGCAGACGCTGGCGGTGGTGCAGACCACGAACAGAGGTAACAAATATGACGGCGTTGCCGCGTTTTCAGTTTTTAGGTAAACGTACTTTATAGGTATTGTTCGCCGTTTGATTCAAAAACACAGGTGCGTGCACGACGTAGCCAAGCATCGGTGCAGGCTTTGAGAATGGAGTCCCTCCCCCGAATGAAAGCACCAGCTTGTTCAATTCTGAGACGAAGTTCGTCAACCGTATGCACTTCAGTTTTGTACACTAAGCGTTTCATTTCTCCCCAAAGAAAACAATCACATGGTGTTAAGTCTGGAGATCAAGGAGGCCACGCTACGGGTCCATTACGTCCGATCCACCTATTCGGAAATAATTCATTCAAAAACTCACGCACTTCGCGTCTAAAATGGGGCGGTGCACCATCGTGCAGAAACCACATTGATTGTCTTACACTTAATGGCACATCTTCTAACAAGGAAGGCAAAACGTAGCGTAAAAAGTCTAGGTATTGCATCCCGTCCAATCGATTTGGGAGAATAAATGGTCCAAAGAGCATACCGTTCACCATGCCAGCCCAAACATTCACCGAAAATGTTTGTTGAAAATGTGCCCGACGTACAGCGTGCGGATTTTCTACTGACCAAACATGAGTGTTGCGAAAGTTATTCACCCCATTACGCGTGAACGTAGATTCGTCTGTCACCAATATGCACTTCAAAAAGTCCGGATTATTGTCATGTTGATGCAACAACCACTCACAAAACAGCACTCTTGCTAGAAAATCGTCAGGTTGAAGGGCGTGTACACGTTGGACGTGAAACGGATACAGCCCCTCTTCATGCAGCGTTTGCTACACTTTAGTTTTTGATACTTGCACTTCTCTAGCCACGTCTCTAGTGCTTGTTGAGGGATTCTCGTCTACGCGATTACCTCTACACGCGTGACCGTAACCGTCGGTTGAAGGTTGCATACTGACCTGACACACTGACCCCGACCCAGTTCTGTCGTCGGGTTGAGCCAGTGACCTTGTACCACTCGGGGGTCGCGGCTACAGGACGGTATTCAGATATTTTTGATGTTGCAGAGCCCTTTATCTCAGTTCCCTTAAGACATTGGTGTATATGGTACTAAGAAAAATTGCTTATGTTTTCAAGATCTACACGTCGTGTAAAGGAAAACCCCAACTTTGCGGACCCCCTGTATTAGCTGCGGCTACTATGTTTTTGATCAGGTCTGAAGCTCCACCGCTATTCGTAAATTGTGATTCCGGAAATCAAATCCATTGGTTCCCAGAACTGAATTTTTGCGAACCAACTTGCTGGACATACGTATTCTAAACGTGAATGCTTCAATTTAACCGACAATAATTAAATATATATACACCAAGTAGGTGCAGCAGCAAAAAAAGTTTGAATATGGATGTCATAATATATGTGAAAATCTGATTCATGTGTTAGATTTTCTCCAAATTCTGATATTTTTGATGTTGCAGAGCCCTTTATCTCGGTTCCCTTAAGACATTGCTGTATATGGTACTAAGAAAAATTGCTTATGTTTTCAAGATCTACACGTCGTGTAAAGGAAAACCCCAACTTTGCGGACACCCTGTATTAGCTGCGGCTACTATGTTTTCGATCAGGTCTGAAGCTCCACCGCTATTCGTAAAATGTGATTCCCGAAATCAATTACATTGATTCCCAGAACTGAATTTTTGCGAACCAACTTGCTGGAAATACGTATTTTAAACGTGAATGCTTCAATTTAACCGACAATAATTAAATATATATACACCAAGTAGGTGCAGCAGCAAAAAAAGTTTCAATATGGATGTCATAATATATGTGAAAATCTGATTCATGTGTTAGATTTTCTCCAAATTCTGAATGTTCAAAAACTATGATGGCAATGACCTATTTAGAGTACCTGGAAGGTGAGGTTGACTTTTCAGTATATTATTTACGTCTGTCAAAAATTTTGCGGCGGATTCCGCCTCGGTCTGAAAAAGTTAAGAATCCGATAAAGCAGAAAGTGAGCATAGACTTGACAACGTCGTAGTCGGCGTCGCGCTATACTCAAAAGATACGCCGCAATTTTATTGCATTCAGGTTCCAGCTAGGGTAGTCAGGTGCGGAGCACATACTGTTAAGGAGTTAAGTAGGGATCCGGGATACGAAAGCTTGGTTAGTGCAGGCATTGCACATATCTACTATTTCAAAAATGAAACGAAATACAATGTGTAGTACGAACCAGCGGCATGTTTTATGTCCTGATGAAAGGAACATCACGAAAAATGTTTACAATGCACTTCGTTCGCGATTTCATTTACTTTATGCGGCAAACATACTGTAGGACAGGAAACCGGCGTTGGCCGAAACAGGGTTCAATTATAACTCTTTCTTGTTTTAAAAGCTTATTATAATTTATTTCTGCACCTGGAGTAGGATTTCTAAAGGGAGTCATAAGGCATGGCTCAATACCATAACCGTCATCGCCAACTAGTACAACATTTGCTTTATTTATTAGTTGTGATCTAGTCTGTAAATTTCTCCATATTCTGGAATCATGCACTGATCTAGGCCAACTGACATCAACACTTGTGAACATCTATCTGGCATCACAAGTGGCTTGCACATTTAAAGTAGGTTTCCCTTTTCGGTTGATATACTCATCTCCATGGCGATTTGGTTTCAGGATTTCTATATGTGTACAATCAATTACACCAATTGCTGTCGGAAATTTATACATGCTTTGCCATATCCGCTTGGCCTCCATCAATTCATGGTTGGTAGTTGGAAACTTGATCCATTCGTTCGACTGTGCAACTATGCTGTTCACAACTCTATCCACAGTCCGAGATACCGTTGCTTGACTAACACCAAGCTCCTGACCAATAACTTGTTGATATCCAGAGTCACCGAGATAGCGTAGACATATCTTCATTTTATGAATACATGAAAGTGCCCCTCCTCGAGTTTCCTCATTCTCAACAAAAAATCTGTCCGCAAGCCATTGTACATTTGCTTCGTCGAACCGATATAATTTTTTTAAGTCACGACCAAGCGAAGGTAAACGAGGTTTGTATGTTTTAACATTCCTAACATCCACAATTTCCGCCATCATCGTTTGACCTCCTTTCGTTACGAAGTTTGAGTCTGCTACTGACCACACTCAGAATTTTTTGAGGATATGCTTCCTATGCCAGGTAACATAAAAGGTGACGATTATGAATATCCTTTTACTTATGTCACTGCTTTGAAGGATATGCATGTATACTTTATCTGAAGTCACTTGAAATACTGTGAAATACCGGGTGCGTTTTATATATCTATATTTAACACGCTCTGTTGCTGCAAAAATCGCCAAATTTCGCAGCAAATATCCCCCGTATAAGATCAAAGGCAGTTTCACCGGTCCACGTGGAGTAAAGCACGCCTATGCGTGGACATAGCCAATGAGAAAGCGTGTATTTCAAAGCTCCGAACGAGTGCAGGTGGCTACTGAAAATCGAAACAGTTTAGCCAGTGCCGTGCAGCGGTGAATAAACGTGTTTTCTTTAGTCTGTCCGTGTTTTTTCATAGATTTTAATAGTTTGTGTGTTTTTGACTTTTTAATACTCAGTTTACTTGTTGATTTAATTGTTGTGATGATTGTTCTTGTGTGTCCTAAATATGGCTCTTTGGAGACCTTGGGAAAATGCTCCAAGCCACAAGGAGATGGTTGGTGAACCTGTTCAGACAGAATTCTTTCATAAAGATTTAGAGGAACAGACCCAAAGAGTAATCCTAAATATGTATGATTGTCTGGAAAACGAAAATCCAGATTCCTCGCAAAATCAAATTTTAAACAGAATTTGTATCCTGACAAAAATCAGTCGGTCTACCATTTATCGGGTTATAAAAAGGGGAGATGTAGTCAACCATTCCTTCCACAGAAAGCGCATAGGGCAAAAATTAAAAAGAATAGACGTGGGTGTTCAGGAAGATATTCGTCGTATAATATACGGATTTTATAAAGAAAATTTGGTGCCCACGTTGGAAATGATACGGGATAAATTAAAAGATTATCCTGAAGATTTATATAATTACAATGCTTAGACTCACTGCACTGTATTGTAAAACTGTGTGGTTTTCAATACAAAAAATTAGATAAAAGAATGGTGATTATGGAGTCGTCTCGAATCGTTGAATTGCGCCAAGAATTTTTGCACAAAGTTAAAATCTATAGAGAGCAGAAAAGAAATCTGATTTACCTGGATGAAACGTGGTATGATACCCATGATGTTGTGCAGTACGGCTTGGTTGACGACAGCAACAAGTGCATTTTAAATGCACCTTGCAACCGTGGAAAACGAATCATTATTCTCCATGCTGGCAGTGAAAATGGATTTATACCTAATGCCTTGCTGTTATCTGCCAAAAATATCAAAGAATCATGTGCCGACTATCATGAGGACATGACCTCCGACTTATTTGAAAAGTGGATAGAGCAGCAGTTAATACCAAACATTTCCCCAAAATTCAGTGATTATTATGGACAATGCGCCATACCATTCCCGACAGAAAAACAAAATTCCGAATACAGGCACAAAAAAACAAGACATTATTGATTTTATGAAGGATAAGGGAATGGAAATACCACAAAAATCAACCAAAGCCATATTATTGGATCTTATTAAAAGACGAAAATTTAAAAAAGAGTATGTTGTTGACAATCTGCTTCAGCAAAATGGCCATGAAGTATTACGTCTACCTCCCTATTACTGCATTTTTAACCCGATTGAGTTGGTCTGGGCTGCTTTAAAAAAAAAAGTAAGAAAACATAATCAGACCCCTCAATTAAGTGAATCGCTATTGGCCACAATAAGAGATGCAGTATCTCATATTGCTGCCACAGACCTATGGAAGCAGTGTTCTAGGCATATTATTGAAAAAGAAAATTAATATTGCGTTTTGCCTCCTGTAAATCCCGTTGTAATTCCTCTACAAGATGACTCTAGCGACAGCTCCGAAGGCGAGGATGATATATAAATACCTATAATGTAAGTCTTTATATACCTTTTTATATACCTACCTGCTATGTAAATATTTGCCTATATCAAACGTTGGAATTCTGTAATTTTTCCATTTCTTAACTTTCAGTCAACATAAATTAAACTCCCAATATAAGTATTTTTTATCCCAAATCAAAAAAATAAGAAGATAGTAAAATCCATTTATTGTGATATAAAAACATTATTATTATCGTTCTAAATAAATTTCCGCACGCCTATGATACGTAATGAAATTACAAAGGACGCGCCGACCAAATGTTTTTATGCTATTTCAAGTGACTTCAGATATACCATACTTAAAAAGCAAAAGTATTTACGTCAAATTATTATAAATACCATTCGGAGGATTTCCTTCAAAATTTGCAAGTACAAGGATATCCTTTGTTTTATGAATACGGCTCAATGTCGATGCCATCAATATGGTTCAGAATTATTTGCTACAGTCAGAACAAAACAGTGCAAGATTTTGATTTTTGACGTTAATCAACGCTGCTTTAGTTGACCCGAACCTCAAATATCTTGTCATAGACAGAAGTGACGTTACTGATGCTGACTCATGTTTAAAGGTTCGTTCCGCTTCGGAAAACTCTTCATTTATTAAGATCATTGTTTAAACCTAATGAAGACACTGCAGTGGTTCTTGTTTGATAATCTTTAAGGTTTTATTAATATTTTTTCTAGCATCTTTTCTTAATTAACACGAAGAGATATCCTCTGAATAACTCTTACTAAATAAATGGTAGGGTGAGGCTAATGAAGTTAAGTACTTAACCACAAGCTTGTAACAACATCATTATGAGACCTAACGAGAGTAAGTATACAGCAATCTGTAGCGGCAAAAAATCTCAGGCAGAGAATTAATTCCGTATTAATATACGGCGGTGCTTTATTTTAGAAGTGTGTAGTGTAAACAAGATCAAGGGGCAAAAAGAGAGGATGCAAAGAGAGGACTTTCAGCCTAATTTGAATAACAAAAAACCTACTAGGATGGAATATGCCGACTTAGATTGCTGGTTTATATTGGCGAAGGGTTGTTAGAAACGATAATGTCGATACAATCAATCTGGTTTAGAATTCTTTGCTATCGTGCGAACAGAACAGTGGATGATTTGTTTTTTTTTAATGCAACTTTCGCTGAAACTATTAAAAAATGTGTTATAATCCAGGACGAAAAGAAAGCCAATCTGCTGAAAAAATCCCACCTGGCTGAATTTTTTCTTTTCAACATTATAAATCATTCCTCAAAAGTCCCCATGAACCCAAGTGGAGCTTTTTTTTATGGGAGCTCAAAGGTCACAAAGACACTATTTTCCATTTATCTTCGAAAATATCAACTTTACGATAAAATGAAATATTACCTTTTTTGTTCAGTATGAAAAAAGTTTTCATGCATTTTTTTCGTAGAGACTGCCAATTTACAGAAAATTGCGTGAAAGTGTTGTAATTGACAAAAATCAAAAATTTCAAACCGGATTTTGAAATCGTTTTGTTTTTGAACGTTTATGGCAGGGGCTTTATAAGTGTCCCCTCTTGTGACCTAGCACAGCTGGCCCTTTTAGAATGTACGCCACTGTATACCTGACTGTGGGGCATTGACGTCATTTGACCAGTCTTCAGTCTAGTATTCTGCCATTCTCAGTTGTATACAGACGCGTCGGATAATTTCAGGCAGTTTTTACGTGATATTATTCACATACAGGGTGACAGGTAAATAGGTGTAAAACATTTTAGGAGGTGATAGTACAGCCCATTTGCTATCGAAATTAGTATATAATACCATACCGTATATTCAAAGGTTGAAAAGTTATTGAAGATTTAAGATTTTTTTAAAAACAATCCATATTTCAGAGTAAAAAAGTCGAGAGAGAAAAAAGTTGGCGATTAAACATTTGTTTTTTGTGGTTTTGGGTTATTATTTCAATAATTAACTATTATAAATTAAAAAAGATTCGAAAACAATACCAAACAACGTATTTATTTTCATTCAAAAATGTTTAACTAAGAAAAACAAATAACGTTTTACAGTAAGTAAGGTGTTTTACAAAAAAATAAGTATAAAAAAAAATGTACAAACAATTTAAATAATATCCTTGTTTCATAATCTAAATCTAAATTGGTATGATAAGTGCACAAAAACTGTGTAAAACTAAACATAATGTATTGTAATACAACAATAGGGAGTAAATTTACCAATGGCTTGTCTCCTATTTTCACAACTCTCTGATTGATAAGAAAGTGTTTTTGTGAAAATAATGTAACTGTAAGCTATGGGATAGTTATTATTTTAAACTACCGTTAAGTTACACGATTAGATTATTTACACAGTTGTAATTGTACTACAGAATAATAAAAACTGACTAAAAGTTACTACAATTGGTAAGTAAAATACAATAATGAAAGGAAGTTCATTGCAATTGTTGTTGGAACTGACGCCCGCCGTTTCTTATGCAAGCCCGTAGTCTTTTTCTCATGTTGGTACGCGTGATGCGGCCAGTTAGTTGTCCTCTGGTAGTGTCAGCCGCAGCAATAATTCTTTCTTTCAACTGTGCAAGAGTGTCTATGGGCTCAGCGTACACCAGTGACTTCATGTGCCCCCATAAATAATAGTCACAGGGTGTGAAATCTGGGCTCCTCGCGGCCACGGTGTCGGTCCACCTCGGCCAATCCAGCGACAAGGATATTTCTCGTCCAGCCACTGTCTAACACCCAGACGGAAATGCGCGGGACAGCCATCGTGTTGGTAGATCATCTGCATCCTGATATTCAGAGGCAGGTCTTCGAGATACTCCCAGAGTTCGGATCTCAAAAAGTTTTCATAGGATTCGCCATTCAGGTTGTCAGGCAAAAAAACTGGTCCAATTAGATACGTATGAATGATTCCCATCCACACGTTTGTCGAAAATCTTCTTTGATGAGCTCTTGGCTTTGCCATGTGGGGATTTGCCTCTCGTGGGGCCCAATAATGTAAGTTGTGATAATTTGTTGTCCCCTCTCTGTCAAACTTAGACTCGTCGGTCCACAATATTTTAGTTAAATAGTCGTTTTCTTCTTGATCCCGATGAAGCATTTATCGACAAAAATCAATTCTTCTTGCGGGATCTCCTTCTTCTAATACTTGAACCGGTGTGTAATGGAAAGGGTAAAGTCTCGCCGAATGCAAAACGAACCAAACTTTCCACTGAGTTAAACCAAGCTGCTTTGCTATAACTCGTGTAGACGTCGTCGGGTCTCTGCCGTAGCATTCCAGTATTGCCTCTCGATCTTCGTCGTCAAACAACCGAGGTCTATCAGCATCATGACGTCTCTCATGAACCTGTCCACTTTCCTTGACGCGCTGGTACACAGAAGCAAATACTAGATGACTCGGTATTCGCCGATTCGGAAAACGGTTTGCGTATTCTCGCCTGGTTTCAACGGAATTTCCATCACTTAAACCATAACAAAACAGAATATCAGCGTATTCTTCGTTACGGTAACTCGCCATTATTAAAACTAATCAAAAAAGTAAAAGTACGTCCTACCGCGTTAAAGGTTGATATTCTACTAACCTAACTTAACGGCCCAAAAAGGGTCGAACCATGGAAGGCTCGGTTTACCTGCTCAGTACAATGAAATGCGCTTAGCCGTCCTTTCTAGCAAAGTAATATTGTTTTGTTAAATGGTTTACATACTGATATGTTATTATACCATTTTATAAACCTAATGAAACGAGGAAGTTTTTGCAGTTATTTGTACATTTTCTTTATTGTGATTTTTTTGAAAAAAAAATACTTCTTAATGTGGAAGTTGAAAATAAAAATTTTCATTTAACATTTAAATGAAAATAAATACGTTTTCAGTAGTGTTTTCATATGTTTTTTAATTTATGAGAATTATTTATTTAAATAATAACCTGAAACCACCAAAAAAATAATGTTTAATCACCAACTTTTTTTTATCTCAACTATTTTACTCTGTAATCTGGGTTGTTTTTAAAAAAAAAATAAATCTTCCATAACTTTTTAGCCTTTGAATATAGGGTATGATATTATATACTAATTTTGATAGCAAAGGAGCTGTACTATCACCTCCTAAAATGTTTTATACCTATTTACCTGTCACCCTGTATAAATTGAAAAATGGCCGAAAATTGCATCATTTGCGACAAATCGCTGTCAGGCGTCGAGCGCAGTATTAAAACCTGAAGCCAGCACCTCGACCGCTAGCCCTCCTCGGTGAAGAATGCGAGAATCGAGATGTTACATATTATGATGCTATTTTTGATTGTTATGTTAATTATTTACGAAATCATTTTGGTTGGAACGTTACGGTTGTTTTCGACGGTTATAACAATCAACGTAATAACACGAAAGCAATGGAACAACAACGACGATCAGCAAAAAGCGGTACATCCACAGAAATTATGTTTGATCCATCAGTATCAGAGACTTTGTTAGATCTTGTTATTGTAAATTTCGAATGTGCAGGGATTAAAGCTGTACATACACCTAAAGTTAGCGATCACAGTTGGACAATGCTGCCCTTGGTAGGGCATTTTTCTGATACAAAAATTAAGAAAATCGTAAATACTATTATGTACGAAAAACTTGAACGAGAACTTGCTGGCTGCTATTGGAATTTTGGTGAGAATATGGAAAAAATATATGACAACATAATAGGATATATAAAAACTTGTTTAGATCTTGCAACTGATAAAAAAGTGATTTGCTCCACAAAAAATACACCCTGGTATAACAAGAATATTAAGGCAGCTCAAAATTTGAGAGACAAACAATACAATAAATGTATATTCACAAAATCAAATGATGATTGGGAGGTATATAAAACACTTAGGAATAAATGTGTATATGTAATTAGAGAAGAAAAAAGAAAATTCTACGATAAACAAATCGATAATAACAAGTGCGACAGTGTAAAGATGTGGAAGACTTTAAAAAGACTGATCAATTCGAAGCCGCATGATTGTGTAAATCAAGTTCAATTCGAAAACGGTACCGAAACAAATTCTTTGGTGATTGCAAACAAACTAAATGAATATTTTGTGGAAAGTATTGTTGATATTGTAGGTACTACCAATGCTGCACCTGACTATATGAAAATCAGTTTCCAGGGGGAAATGTTGCATACACTTTCAAAATTTCACAACGTATCATTGAATTATCTAAGAAAAAAAGTAAACAGTTTAAAATCAAATAACAACTGTGCCCAAATGACTACTAAAAACGTGCTGAAAAACTGTTTCGAAATTTTGGGATATCCTGTATTAAATTGGATCAATTGTTCACTGAGAAGCAGTTTTTTCCCTGAAAATTTGAAATGCTCTACAATAACACCAGTTCCCAAAATAAAAAATTCTAAAAGATGCAGCGATATGAGACCAGTAAATGTGTTACCAGACATTGAAAAATTATTAGAGTCCATAGTGCATGACCAATTAATGCAGTTTATAGAAGAAAACAAAATTTTAGTGGAGGCGCAAGCAGGCTTTCGAAAAAAATATTCCACAGAAACAGCTTTCCAGTTGGTAACTGAGAATTGGAGAAGAGCCATAGACTCAGAAGAAGTTGTCATAGCAGCATTTTTGGATTTGAAGAGGGCATTTGAAACGATTGATAGAGATATTTTGTTAGGTAAATTGAAGGCATATGGTATAACAGGAAGTGTTTTAGATTGGTTTAGAAATTATTTGTCTAAAAGGATGCAAGTTACAAAAGTTAATGACACTATTTCATCAAAAATTGAAAATACGTTGGGTGTTCCACAGGGCAGTATCCTGGGACCACTTCTTTTTATTTTATACATAAATGATTTACCTGCCATAGTCAAAAAATGCAAAATTCAAATTTTCGCCGATGACACTATGATTTATATAAGTACTAAAAATATTCAGTCTGGTATCTCTTATATAAATGAAGACTTGAAGCTTGTCTCAAAATGGTTAGCATCTAACAGACTAAAATTAAATGCAAGTAAAACGAAAGCCTTGTTAATCGAAAAAAAAACAATGTACAAATGTTCAACTGAATATTGATGGTGAAGATATTGAATTCGTAGAAAATTTTAAATACCTGGGAGTTTTTGTTGACTCTCGATTAATTTTTGATATTCATTATGAAAAAGTTATAAATAAGATTAGTGGTAAAGTGGGATATTTATCGAGAGTTTCTGGATGTCTGAGTTCATATAGCAGAAAAATTATCTATAATACCATCATTCTTCCAAATTTCTTGTACTGTTCGACTATTCTATATTTAGCAAATAATTCCATTTTTGAAAGACTGTAAATTTTACAAAATAAGTGCATGAGAATAATACTAAATAAAGATAAATATACTCCAATTAGGCAAATGCTTAGTAAATTAAAATGGCTCAATGTAAAAAATTTTATCAAATATCTTGTAATGATATTCATTTATAAAGTAAAAAATAATATATTTCCATCAAGTTTAACTAATTTAACATCATCAAATGTCGACCATCATTTACATAATACCAGAAATAAAGATGACTTCCATTTAATGACTAAAAAGTATAACATATGCTACAAATCTGTATTCCATCAAGGGTTGATAAATTATACTCGGAGATAAAAGACCAGAAAACTTTGACAAAATTTAAAGTAAAATTGAGAAATCACTTGTTAAATCTACAATTATAGGTTGCCCAGCATTTACATCATACACCATATGGCTTGAATTTACTAGTTCTAAGTTGTTTACAATTGTTCTATTTATGTAGCCAAATGTGCTAAATAAATCTTTCTACTACTACTACTACAACAACTCAAGAGAAATTTCTCGTCAATGTCAACAACAAACAGCGATTTATAACAATATTGTCTGTAAGCAGAGGATGATGTTGATCTACTCATTATCAATACTGCAATTAAATTGACGAATGAAAATCGAAGTATAATTGTTGGGAATGATGTAGGTTTATCGGTCTTATTGACAGCTCTTGTCCTGAGAATAAAGACATTTATTTTATGAAGCTTGGAAAATCAAACATCGACACAATTATATATTCTCCAAAAAGTTTCGATGCTCACATCACCGTTAGACCACAAATTTTATTTTTGCATGCTTTGACTGGATGTTACACATCTGCTCTCTTCAATAAAGGCAAGGCAAAGGCCACTAAAATTTTTCAAAAGAGAGCTGACATCAGAGATTCAGCAAAAGTATTCAATGAGGAAGGATGCTCTCCAGATACTATTTTCACAAATGGTATCAAATCATTATTAGCGATTTATGGTGCTCCACCGCGCGAAGAATCTCTTGACCATCATCGATATAAGTGCTTCGCGAAATCGACAAGGTATGATAAAGCTGTTAAGCTTTCAATGCTGCCACCAACATCGAGTGCAGCTCAAGCACATTTATGTCGTGTGTACTTTACCTCTGTGGTGACGTGGAAAAAAAGTACGTTATTTTACAATATTCACGATGTTCAACATTGAAAGTAAAATTTCCTTGGAAAAACGATGTCTACGAAAAAAACGCATAGAACCTTTTTTGTGGAGAATTTCATACTGAACAAAAAAGGTAATGACTTATTTTATCGCAGAATTGATATTTTCGAATATATATGGAAAAAAGTGTTTTTGTGACATTTGACCCGCCCCCCATAAAAAACAGCTCCACTTGGATTCATGGGGTCTTTTAAGGGATGATTTATAATGCTGAAAAGAAGCTCTGGTAAAAAGTTCAGCCAGGTGGGATTTTTTCGGCAGAGAAAGTCTAATAGTCCTGGACTATTAGGCGCAATTAGCTAATCAAATATTTTTTCATCGACTGGAGTGACGTTACTGATGCTAACTCATGTTTTAGGCTCGTCCCGCTTCGAGTAACTTTTAACACCTCTTCATTCATTCTGATGATTGTTAAATGGAATAAAAAAATTGCGGTGGTGGCTTCAGGGTTTTATTAATATTTTTTTCTAGCACCTTTTCTTACTTTAGAATTCCTTACACGAAGAGATACCCTCTGAATAATACTTAATAAATAAATGGTAGGGAGAGGCTAATGAAAAGCCCTCATCTCACTTAACCACAAGCTTATAACAACATCATCATTAACCCTAAAGAGAGTAAGTAGACGGCAATCTGTAGCGGCAAAAAATCGCAAACAGGCATAGAATTAATTCCGTATTAATATACGGCGGTGCTTTATTTTCGGCGTGTGTAGTGTAAACAAGGCCAAGGGGCAAAAAGGATAGGATGTAAACAGCGGCAAACATAGCCTTTCAGCCTGCTTTGAATAACAAGAACGTTGTTTCGCGACGAAATAGACAATAATGAACCAGTGATTAGTGGCAATGAATGGGGCGAAGCCCGGAAAGCTGTTTGTGCTCGTCGATCGAGGGTTGTTGTATTTTAGCCGCGTGCGTTCATTGTATTAATTTGAACTCGTGAAAGTGCGTGATATGTTTTTAAAACCATCTGGAAATGTACAATTCAAAATCGCGATACACAGAGTGTTTCACTGGAAGAGGGAGTTGTTTTAACGGAGGATAGACGTCACTGTGGTGATTCACTTAAGGAACTTATAATCTCATAACCAAGATTCTATATACAGGGTGTCCGCAAAGTTGGGGTTTTCCTTTTCAGAAACAACTACCCTTGAAATAACAAAGGTAATGTGTAGTGAAACGAGGGCGACCAAGTAAAAAAAAATAAAGGAAAAAGTACTCACTCTCCAGTTGACGAGTAGGGGTAAGTACGTATCTGCCCGAAATCATATCGCTCCAACAGAAAATGAAATCAGCTGATGCGCTACCGAGCAGACGCAGAAACCACATTGATTGTCTTACACTTAATGGCACATCTTCTAACAAGGAAGGCAAAATGTTGCGTAAAAAGTCTAGGTATTGCATCCCGTTCAATCGATTTGTGAGAATAAATGGTCCAATGAGCATACCGTTCACCATGCCAGCCCAAACATTCACCGAAAATGTTTGTTGAAAATGTGCCCGACGGACAGCGTGCGGATTTTCTACTGACCAAACATGAGTGTTGCGAAAGTTATTCACCCCATTACGCGTGAACGTAGATTCGTCTGTCACCAATATGCACTTCAAAAAGTCCGGATTATTGTCATGTTGATGCAACAACCACTCACAAAACCGCACTCTTGCTGGAAAATCATCAGGTTGAAGGGCTTGTACACGTTGGACGTGAAACGGATACAGCCCCTCTTCACGCAGCGTTTGCCACACTTTAGTTTTTGATCCTTGCACTTCTCTAGCCACGTCGCTAGTGCTTTTTGAGGGATTGTCGTCTACGCGATTACCTCTACACGCGTGACCGTAACCGTCGGTTGAAGGTTGCATACTGACCTGACACACTGACCCCGACCCAGTTCTGTCGTCGGGTTGAGCCAGTGACCGTGTACCACTCGGTGATGTCGCGGCTACAGGACGGTATTCAGATATTTTTGATGTTGCAGAGCCCTTTATCTCGGTTCCCTTAAGACATTGGTGTATATGGTACTAAGAAAAATTGCTTATGTTTTCAAGATCTACACGTCGTGTAAAGGAAAACCCCAACTTTGCGGACACCCTGTATATTGACCATTTTTAATGGCCTCATAACTTTTTAACCACCTGTTATATTTTTCTGAAACTAGGTACGCGTACTCAGCTCATGTTATCGAATCGACTACGGTACGAATAGGAAAAGGAATGGTGTGTGACTCAGTGACGCAGGGGGTTGTTTTTGCATAGAACGAGTTTGTAAATTGACCTTGACCTGTATTTATTTTCGATAAAACACTTTCGTTTATTTTTTTTGAAACTTGTTACGCATTTCTAGCCTATTCAATCGATTTGATTTCTGACAGCGAAAAATACCCCAAAAGAGGCAGCCAGCCTTACCATTGGGACGGATACAACCGAGACAATGTTGCTATTTATTCTACCTCTGATGTTTCGCCTGTGTAGTAATCATGTATATGGAAATTTGAGAGACTTCCTCAGTGAAAATTTCCCCAATCGCCAACCTTTATAACTTAATACAGACTAGGAAGAATGTTTTTATTAGTCTAGATCCTAGATGACGTAAATTGATAACATGGCGTTTATCTAAAGCTAACACTAATTTCTTAAATAGTTAATTTCAATTTAATAGGCCATACGATCTCCAGCTTTATACACAAAAATGAACCATATTAGTATCACCAGCTCCTACGGAATCCTCTGCTCAAATAACAAACGTGGATCACTAGGATGAAGTTTATGAGCTCTTTCCAAATATGTGAATGTCAAGTTTTAATTAGTCTGGGCATGTAATTCTTTCCTTTTCGTATTATAGTAGATTAGATAGGTGTCTTCATTTCTAACACGGGTACTTATTGAACCGCCCTCGTATATATATATATATATATACAGGGTGGTACATCGAAAACGAATCAGACGCATTTACTGGCAGCTCAGTTTTTTGTGGTAAAACGCTCAGAACCGTCGATTTAGTTTTCGAGGGAGACACAAGTTTGGCAAAAAATCACGTTAACACGTGCAGCCCCCTGGGCGGGGTGACACCAACCCTAAAATCTTAAATGGAAAGGGAGTTCGAGCGATACCTTATTTTAAAGGTCTTTCAATTCCCTTTATAATGATGTAAAATACATGAGCTTCAGTTCAGTAGTTTTGAAGATCTATTGATTTAAAGCTTAAAGTAGACTTAAATAGGTACATCAGATTAGTTTGTACAACTTTCAGAAGAAATTTGACTAAAAGAATTTATTTAATAAGTAAATGCTTTTCTTCACTACGCCAATGGTTTAGTTTATCATTTTGTTGTTGAAAATAGCTATTGGAGCGTTTTTTTGTGGCAAAAAAGTTATTTCTTGAAGAAAGATAAGGAAATATCTCGTACTTATTTTAAATAGGAATTTAGTACATAGTTTGCGATTGATTTGCCAAACTTTGTTACTAAAATAACTTGTAACGCTTTACTACATAAACTAACCATGGTATATTCCACAGCAGAAAGAGTTGAAATTATCGAAATATTTTTCGGAAATAATCAGTGCGCTAATAGAACAGCAGAAATATTTAATGAGTGACATGAGAACAGTAACGTGCATCGAAAATATGTTCTAAAACTTGTAGCTAAATTTCGGGAAACTGGGTCAGTCGCCAATAAAAAACGCAATATTGAAAATCCCATAAGGAACGAAGCAGTAGAAGTGGAGGTTTTAGGGCAAGTTTATGTAGATCCTATGTTTAGTACCCGCAAATTGGAGATTGTGTGTGGTGTTAGTCGACGTACTGTCCAACGGATTCTAAAGGCCCATAGTTTTCATCCGTATAAGTGTATTAGTTTTATTTTAGCTTTAAATCAATAAATCTTCAAAACTACTGAACTGAAGTACATTAATTTTATATCATTATAAAGGGAATTGAAAGACCTTTAAAATAAGGTATCACTCGACCCCCCTTTCCATTTAAGATTTTGGGGGTAGTGTCACCCCCGCTTAGGAGGCTGCACGTGATAACGTGATCTTTTGCCAAACTTGTGTCCCCCTCGAAAACAAAATCGACGGGTCTGAGCGTTTTTCCAAAAAATCTGAGCTGCCAGTAAATGCGTCTGTTTCGTCTTCGATGCGCCACCCTGTATATATATATATATATATATATATATATATATACATAAAAGTAAAGCTTCCGCCTTTTGTTGGGTACTTCGACAAAATTTAAGCAAAGAGGACTCTTTATACTTTTTTAATTCTCTCTAGCTTTCAATGGACTTTGCCATCATCATCAGGAGCTGCAATTATAATGATAACAGTAGCAACAAAAGTGTAAAATGAATTTAAATTGAATCAACTTACAGTAGTATGTGAGGATGTTGCTAATTATTGTTTTCGTATAGGATGAGGGAAACGTCTAGTAACATGGTGAGAGCTGGATACATGGTACAATGGTTAAAATTATATAAAATATGACAAGACAAGTTAAAGACAGATTGAAAATTATTTAGAAAACATTAAAGCATTACGTCGTGAAGCCCCTTGATGATTGCACAAAATGGTGGTCATGGAATAATGAGTGAGATGAACCTTTGACAGAAGGCCGAAGGTTGTCAATGTCTGTGTTGAAAGATATATATATATATATATATATATATATATATATATATATATATATACCTATACGAAAACAACAATTAGCAACATCCTCACATACTACTGTAAGTTGATTCAATTTAAATTCATTTTACACTTTTGTTGCTACTGTTATCATTGTAATTGCAGCTCCTGATGATGATGGCAAAGTCCATTGAAAGCTAGAGAGAATTAAAAAAGTATAAAGTGTCCTCTTTGCTTAAATTTTGTCGAAGTACCCAACAAAAGGCGGAAGCTTTAATTTTTCACCTAACTGGTTTAGACGACAATGACCACGTTTCAAGTTATATATATATAGGTATATATAATAAAAAAATAATGGGCAAAATCCACAAAAAGAAGGAAAGTGGATTCTTGCAGTAAATAGGATAGGTAACCCGAGCAATACGTATTCCTGCTTGTTGGCTTCATCAGGCCCGAAATGAAAGCACATGCCCATACATCCAAATACGGGTGTAACCTGAGGAGACGAAGCTGGAGAGAGAAAAAAATGACACGAGGTCACCAGCTAGAGCCAACCTACACATTGTAGTACAAAATGTCTAGAAGACCTCGAATTTTCAAGGCGAGATCTAACCACAACCACGCGGCCGGTTATAGTCACTTGCTGTGGTACTTTACGCCTAAAGGATCTACAAAGAGAAAATGATCATACGGTCGTCTATTTGGATGAAGTAAACACTGACATTAGGTAAGAGAACAAGAATCAATAATTGCTTACAGTCAAAGATTGAGTATCTAATCGGATATTACAATAAAGAAGAAAGTAGCAACAAAATTCGTAACAATTGAGTGCGTTTGATCACACGTTCCCTAGATTTCTTGTTATTAGTTAATCCAATGAAAACTGAAGAAGTATAGACAGATATCAACCTCTACACTGGCTAGATCCAGTAGAAGAGGAACGGATTAAGGGCGTAAGTAGTTAATTCAATTAGAAATCCAATCCAACTTCCACTTTGGTAAGGCGATGTCTCGTTCGTTGATATCTTGATTACTGACCACATATCGTTCTATAGTAATCTTCTTGAAAATCAGCTGTAACCTGTTTTCACTTCGTCATTTGAATGAAAAACTGTTTAATAATGATTTCAAGTTCACTAAGTCAGCTGTTGGAAACACTCACCACTATATCGTAACTTTCGATCCGGGCTATTATCCCTTTCAGCCTCTCCTTGTCCTGTCGATGTTTCAGGCTTGAATTCACGTTGTTCACGAATTCGTCTACCATTTTTATCTGTAAGGTAAATCGTCTTATAGTATAAGAGAAAAATCATCTCATCCCGCGTCGTCTTTATCTGCGATCTGCATGAGCGTACCGCTCAAAAAAATTGCGAAGGGATTTTCGATACGATTTAAGAAATACCCATAATAGCATATCATATTCTTTTAGTCTAATCATGTTAGACAAAATTACCCATGGTTCCGGAAGATCAATGTTATTTTTATACGAAAAAGTATGGGTCTACGTTTTTTTTTCTAAACAAATTCTAACATTTCGTACTTGTTAGTAATTTGCAACAACAGATGATACACATCCGCTTTGTTTTAAAATAGTATAGCAACGTATTCTTTTCGAATACCGTAGCGCATTTGTTCAATTACTCACAAAAACGAAATGTTTGAATTTGTTTAGAAGAAAAAAACGTAACCTTTGCTCAATAAACTAGTAGTAATGACCGGAAAACAGGTGTTTTGGGATAAACAATTAGAAATTCTTAAAAAACTACTTGCCACAAAAATTGGTGTACCCATGTTACGCGTCTATGTTTTAAATACCCCCTTGAACAACTTGCATCAATAAAACCAGACTTTACAATTACTTCGGGGAAATTTCCTAATACGATTAGACTATTTAGACTCATATTTTATATGAATTATTATGACATAGTGCGGCGCATTTTTACACAATACATAACGCGTTGTTAGCGCGGTTGTTATAGATACAGAGTCTGTATAACGAATACTATGATGCTATGGCTTGACGTCATTGTCGCATACTTAATCTCCCCGTTCATAATCCCTTCATCCTGCTAACTTTAATGCAGTCACAACCAAAAACTATTCAGGCATGCATCGACATAAACTTTGAATTTCTTCGTCTGAAAACAGTGTGGAAGTTTGTTAAACCTTGAAAACTGTGCTCACTTGGTAGATATGAGCCCCCCTAGAATGACGTTCTTCGTACTTTGGTTTTTGGATGCAATGTTTGTTTGGGCGCCACCTAGTTTCAAAAACTAGGAAATGAAATAACGAGTATCCAGGTTGGGTCTCTGAAGCTAGGGTGACACAAACTCACAAGGTACACAGACATTTAGTGAACAAAAAAATTACAAGGAGTCCTGGAGGACAATCAAAAGAAAATTATTTGGTACTACCCCCCCCCCCAGCTAAGAGGTTTCCAGAACAAAAAAAACACCTTGGCAGGCTATCACCGGAAGGCAACCGAGGGCAAGAAGTTCCAGATGCACCGGATGGTAAAACCCTCGAACAAAGTGTGTCCCGCTCAAATTCGCCTCGATGGTTCAGTGCAGTTAGTGTGAGAAAAAGGCTCCGACAAAAAAAAAACCAAGAGTGGCAGACTTCTAATAAAAAAACCCACCACCCTATAAACCGCAACTCAGCGTGTGAAATTTTCACAGAATCGGGCAGTGGGCCGCGGAATTCCTACACCAGAGCACCGGAAATAGCACCAAGTCGGCAGAAATTATGAAAAATGACCTCCGAGATGGATTAAATTATTATCCTAAATAAGAAAAACGTTGTAACGATTTACTTTGTCGGTTTATGTTTAGTCGACAATAAAAAGAAACTGTAATATGTGTTCGTGCAAGTTCTAAAACATACTTTATTATTTTGAACTCAAAAGCCATACAAATTCAAATCCTTTGGCTCGTGCGCATACCAGTAAAACATTCGCGCAAGGAGAAGAAGATTTCGTGAAGTCCATATCGTAAAGATCAGGAAAGGCAACGGTCGTCTTCAAAACCTCGACAAAAGAATCCTAGTTAAACCGGGTACAATACAGGGTGTTTCAGTTTATTGTTGCATAACTTTAAGATCCGATAGAACTTTTAAAATTAATGCATAAAGTCTATATAAACATGGGTCGAAAAATGCGTGGCTTCCGAAATACAGAGTGTTTAAATTTACTTTTTAAAATAGTTTTTTTTAAATATTTCGAACAATATTTGATGTATAACAGTGAAAATTGGTATACAAGGGTTTTTTGGTACGACAAAACGAACCATTGGCATAGTTTTACTGTAGCCGCTAGAGGGCGCTCTCTACTGGACCTGTAGTGTATTAAAATGACCGAAAAATTTTTCTTAGTGCAATTTTTTGCTTTTTGAATAAAAAACTGATTCTTCGCACTTTTCAACATAAAAAATCTCTCTTGTGAATTTTCGTTATAGTTAGCCGTTTTTGAGATATTTCGACTTTTAAGGTTCGATGCATTTTTAATTATTTATGATAAAATAACGTTAAAAAGTCAGTATCTCGATAATTTTTAGAAGTAGGCTGTGCCTGCAAATATTTTTGAAATTGAAAGCAGAATAAGGTTAAACCTCAATTAGTTGACAGTTAGTTTTGTTGTCTGTTGAAACCTGAAACGTTTTTTTTGCAATTGTGAATGCACGAAATGTAGTTTCTTTTACCTGTTTTTTTGTAAGTTTTATAAAAATGCCATTTTTATTCTCCAATCAAGAGTTAGCGGATATTCATTCTGTGTATGGCTTTGTAAATGGAAACGCAGCAGAAGCAGCCAGAGAATACGCACGAAAATTTCCAAACAGACGACATCCAACTCGCTCAGTATTTGTAAGAGTGCATCGCCAAATAATTGAAAATGGTTTTGGAAATCTCCAAAGGGATCAAAACATAAATGTTCGTCAGCGCAGATTTACCCGTATGATTCTGCGTGAGTTTGATAGAGATCCGACCACAAGTGTTACGAGAGTTTCTGGTGCCTTAGGAATGTGTGCAAGGACTACAGCCAGGGGACGGAGAACGAAGAATCACATTTTGTCAGTGGATTCTTGATAGAACTGATAATAATAGGGAGTTTTTAAGTAACGTTTTATGGACCGATGAGTCATGCTTCACTAGACGTGGAGTGGTAAATTTTCATAATCAACATATTTGGTCGCATGAAAATCCGCATGCAGTTCGGGAAAGAAATTTTAAGCACGAATTTAGTGTGAACGTGTGGATTGGTATCTACCGTAATCGAATATTTGGACCCTACATTTGCGTGCAAGGTTAAATGCTGCGACCTTTTTGGAATTTTTAAAGGCTGAACATGCAAATATGTGGGATGATGTTATGTTGGATTTAAGCAGATTGGCCTGGTTCCAGCTTGATGGTTGTCCAGCTCATTATTCGAGAATAGTTAGAAACTGGCTGGACGAAAATTATCCAGAAAGATGGATCGGCCGTGGAGGACCAGTCGCCTGGCCTCCACGATCCCCTGACCTAAATCCATTTCTTTGTGTGGGGATTTCTAAAAGAAAAAGTGTACCAGACTCCCGTAACCACAAGAGATATGCTAATAGACAGAATCAGGAATGCATGTGATGAAATAAGGCCTTATTTGAATAATGCTATACCACGTTTGAAAATTCGTAGATGTGAATTGTGTATTGAACAATTGGGTTTACATTTCGAGCAACCACTTTAGATTTTGTATGTTTGTCCTAACTATCCAATAGCATCCAATATTCATTTAATTTGTTAAAAATAATATTGGAAAACTAAACAAATTAATATTATGTTTTTTTGTGTTTATTTGGAGTTAGGAATTATTGCTGTGTTTAAAAACACAATCTAAACGATCATCTTAATTACTTGTAATGCCCAAATCGAAAATGTAAAAAAAAATATTATTTTCCCATAAATAATTAAAAATGCATCGAACCATAAAAATCGAAATATCCCAAAAACGGCTAACTATAACGAAAACTCACAGGAGAGCTTTTTTATGCAGAGAAGTGCGAAGAATCAGTATTTTTATTCAAAAAGCAAAAAATTGCACTAAGAAAAATTTTTCGGTCATTTTAATACACTACAGGTATAGTAGAGAGCGCCCTCTAGCGGCTACAGTAAAACTGTGCCCATGGTTCGTTTTGTCGTACCAAAAAACCCTTGTATACCAATTTTCACTGTTATACATCAAATATTGTTCGAAATATTTAAAAAAAAAAACTATTTTAGAAAGTAAATTTAAACACCCTGTAGTTCGGAAGCCACGCATTTTTCGACCCATGTTTATATAGACTTTATGCGTTAATTTTAAAAGTTCTATCGAATCTTAAAGTTATGCAACAATAAAATGAAACACCCTGTATATTCGCTAAGGCAAGTGTGGTGAACCTAAGCAGAAGCTGTGAAGAGAGAGGAGCTCATCCAGACCAGGCGACAGGAACATCCAGGTACGTGCCAATCCTACATTGCCTTTGTATGTCTCGGGTGTCGATTACCTTATTAACTTAATTATATCTGAACGCGCTTACAGTCCCGCGGCTTTCCACAATTTAGAATCAACTTTGCAATAACATGTTTCTATAGAAATAAAGCAGCCGGAAAAAAAGGGAATGACCTATGACTACTTCACTTGCAGTGACAGTGGATGATAACATGATTTGCCTTCACGAAAAGCACGACGCGGGGTTCGTATAACAGGGACACTAGAGGTACATGCTCATTGAAGGGAAGGAAGCGCTTTAGGTGCATGACGATGTAACCCAACAAAGCTTGAGATACGGCTATCTCTTTCTGACTTCGATGTTGAACATTGTTGATTGATATTTATGCACGACTCAAATCGCTTCCCTTCCTCATCAATAACAGTGCACAAAATATGTTAAACTGAGGTTGCATACCGCAGTAGTTGCTAAAAGTGCGACTTTTTCATCGTTCGTATAAGATTTCAGTTGAGGAGTATAGCTATAGACGTAATTCTTACCATGGTATGTAAATTTTCTCTTTCTATATCCTCATCGGTATTCTTCAAAATGGCTTTCAGTAATAAGCCATACTTGGTAAGCCTCTGCATCGGCTGCACCAGAATATCCATTAGCCTTAACCTGGAACATAAACATGCAAATTGTTACACTAAAATGCTCTCCAATGCAATCCGTCTTGACAACAAGAAATGGTTTGAGGAGAGCAACTTTCAACTCTTAGCGAACTCACAATTATCTACTCAACAGGCCTTATAATAAGGGGCCCCAGAATTATTTTTTGTGGAGAGAAAGTATAGGGTTTTCCATTAAGGACTTGACAACTTTCTTTTTAAATAAAACGCAAGCCAATTGAGAAATCTCGAAAATTTTATTATTGGATTGAGGTATACTCAAAACATTTATGTATGGAATTCGACCTCGTTCATATGTCCACCACGGGCACGTTCGCAGCGATCGATTTGTTGAACCCAATTTTCAATGACTCGGCCACGCATTTCGTCATCAACAGTCCTATCTCTCATTCAATATTGACTCTGAGCTCCTCTAACGACGCCGGCTTGTTGTCACAGAGCAATGATTTAACGTAGCCCCACAAAAAAGTCTACAGGTGTTAAATCATACGATCTAGGCGGCCATTCGACAGGACCATTTCTCGATAAAGCACGTTCACCGAATTTTGATTTCAATATGTCGATTGTTTCACTCGCTGTGTGGCTTGTCGCACCGTCCTATTGAAACCACATATCATTAATGCTTAGCCCATCCAATTGAACAAAAAAATAACGGTGCAACATGTCTCTGTAGCGATCTCCGTTGACGGCAACATGACGGTAATTTTCATCAACGAAAGAAAAAAAAACGGTCCAATGACACCACCGCTATGAAAACCACACCATAGAGTTATTTATATGATGAACATGTCTTCTTTACGGAATGTTTTGACATTGACAGTTCGGTAATTGATTTAAAGGTGCGTTCACACTGGAAGTTCAAAGTTGTCAAGTCGCTATTGGAAAACCCATTACTTCATGTTTCATGATCGATATATCATGAAAAGCCAAGTAACTTACAGTATATTCAGATAAGAGATAGACCGGATGTAAACAAAAGGTTCGGGTGATTTTCACGCTAACGCCGCCGTCTCGACGTAAAACAGGAGCCCTCATTGGTCAATTCGCAATTAAATGCCTATGCCGAGCGGCAGAGCAGTCGTATCAAGGCAGAGTCACATTCAGGTTCAGACGTGTTACGTATGTCGTGTGCATCATTGCAATTTGATATTTCTTTGGACGTTTTCGTTTGTTATCTTATTAAGTTATTGAGTTTGTCGTTGTTATTGTTATACCTTGTTATTGATTGTTATTGTTATCAACTGCTTGCGCAAAATGCCCAGTAGTACAGATACTGCCGATGAAGTTGTAAACTCCTGTAGTCCACCTAGGAAACGCTCTAAAAAAAGACACCTGAGTGCAGAAATGAAAGAGGTCATTTTGAATATATATAAGATCGAGCGCGAGGAGAACGAGGCATCAACCATCAAAGAAGTTGTTGTGAAGGTTTCTCACAAAGTTGGGGTGTGTCGCGCATCAGTGTTTAATGTGTTAAGACAATACAAAAAAAATCACACCTTTTCTGAGCCAATGACCAGTAAACATCACAAAAGTATTGTTAAATCATTGGATGAAGCTGATAAGCATGCGATTAGGAGGAAAGTGCATGAATTCTTCTTTAGGAATGAAATACCTACTATAGATAAAGTACTGCAGGATGTAAATGGAGATACAACGTTGCCAAATTTCAAACGATCAACTTTCCATGCGTTACTGAAGCATTTAAATTTCAAATGGAAAAAACGGGGTCGTAATAGTTTACTACTGGATAGAGAAGAAATTGTGCTATGGAGGAGGGATTATTTAACAAAAATTGGGAAATATAGAAATCAAAACAGGAAGATTTATTACCTTGATGAAACGTGGGTAAACGCAGGACACACTACAAGTAAAGTATGGGTTTATGATTCTGTAACTTCATCCAGGAGGGCCTTTCTAGATGGACTGTCCACCGGATTAAAAAATCCAGCAGGTTAATACGAGTAATAGACAACAATCGGATGTTTTTCAAACCTTGGGAACAAGGTTCTAAACATTAATTCCAGGGGGCAGATAAAACATATTACAAGTAACAAAACTTTTATAACTTTCGATAAAATGCGTGGATGTTTTATTGTCATTTTCATTTGTTAGAACTTTTTTAAGCCATGTTTTTATGTGTTTTCGATATTTCAATAATTTTTTAATATAATCTTAAAATATGTCGAATATTATAAACTTAAAAAAGTTACTAAGTTTTATATTGTGTACCGTTCCTAATATTTCTAATCATTTTAATTCATACTTTAAGCTTTATAAAGTTATAATTTGTTAATATTAATATTTGCGCGTATTTCAGGTTCCTGATCATTCATTTTTTAAAGGTTTATAACTTTAAATTAAATTGTGAAGCGCTGAGTAATCATACGACGTTCAATATTCTTTCTTTCAATATGACTAAATAATCCCAATTATAGCAATCTGATACTCATGTCTCAATGTTTTTTCGCTGAATGTGATGAAAACATTTGAAAAAGGTTCGCTTATTGAAATAAATCTATACCAGTTAATACTTCGATTTCCAGGTAAAGGGAAAAGGCTCATTATCTGCCATATTGGCAGTGAGGATGGATTTGTTGTTGACGGTCTGTGGTGCTTTGAGTCTAAGAAAACTGGAGATTACCACGAGGAAATGAATGGCGAATCGTTTGAACAGTGGTTTTCAAAAATTTTACCGAACTTAGAGGAAAACGCAGTAATTGTGTTGGATAATGCGCCTTATCATTCTCGAAGAATGGAGAAGGCCCCAACAACGGCTTCAAGGAAAGTTGATGTTCAAAATTGGCTCCGCTCGAAAAATATCAACTTTGAAGAAGCAATGCTGAAAGTACAATTATTAAGAATTGTCAAGGATCACAAGGCGAAATATCAAAAATACTCCATTGAAGAAATGGCAGCAAGTCAAAATAAAAGTGTGCTCCGTTTACCTCCATACCATTGCGAGCTCAATCCCATTGAGCTCATATGGGCAGAGGTTAAAAATTATATAGCTAAGCACAATACAACTTTTAAATTTTGTGACCTCAAAGGACTTTTCAAAGAAGCACTAGAATTAATAACAGCGCAAAAATGGGAAAACTGTATTAAGCACGTGAAAGACAAAGTTGAAAAGAGAATGTGGGAACTGGACAATATTTTAGAGGAACAAGTCGAGCCATTCATTATTGACGTTGGTGCTTCAGGCAGTAGCGATGATGAAAGCTCATCAAGCTCATCTTTCCAATAAAAGATGTCGTTCATCAAATTCGGTAAGTTATAAGTAATTATAAAGCTACTGTATTTTTTAATTAATTATTGACATTTTTGAACCCATTTTGGCAAAACCTATTCAAGAATCTAATTTCTGACAATGTTCAACCATGCAAATTTTTTTACGTTTTGAACGTTTTAATTTGGTTACATATTTACCTAGAAATCAAAAAATATACTAATCAATATTCTAAAAGCAATTTTAAGAGATATACGATTATTTTTAATTTAGGCTAATTTAAACGCCATTTTGAGATTATATTCGACTGTATTTCACCAAACATCAGACGGCATCCGAAGCTGGAAATCGAAGCGAAAATTTTGAAACCCTTATGTATATTTACATCATTATATATTTCTTACCCCACCCCCACATGATCCTATATCCATCACCAATCGTATACACATCGAATTGTGCTAATTTACTACAAAGTTACGCAAAGCAGCATCTACTATCTAAAATATGTACTGCGTAACTCTTAATACGTCCCTGCCGAATGTTACAGCGTTCGATGATCACGTGGTCTTGTTTATGTCCGGTCTATCTCTTATCTGAATATACTGTAGGTCGATGGGTGTGACAGAGGCAAAAATACTTTGAAGATTTTATCAGTGTAGTCATCAAATACTAGAAATTCTCTATAACTCTGTAAGTATGGCTAGAATTTTAATGAAATTTCGAGACAAGGTTACTGTAATGGCAAAGACGAAAAGCTTTTTAGTTTTTTAAAATCTGTTGGATGACGGAGAAGTTAAGACCAAAAAACTTGTAGGAGGTGTTAGAGGGTGACTCTTTTGTTTATTTTCAAATAATGGTAGCTTGATGACTTACAAACAATAAGATATTATGCCAAATTATACACAGATATAAAATAGATAGAAGTCTTTTAAAGAGGGCACCACTCTAATCGTAATAAATATCCGTAAATGGAACAAGCATCCATAGAACGAAGTCCTAGCATACCGTGATACGGGTACTTACGTAGCAGGTAAAGTGTTATTACGGATCGGGAAACTTTGTAACGATCGCGTTTTTATCGTATACTGGAAGAACTCGTGTACGTATATAATACGACAATGCCGGGGCACGGACCAAGTTTCTGGCAAACTTTAGTAGCATAACTCATTAGCAATGATTATGTCCCAAGAAATATTCGTAAAAAACCTGACGGATCCACAAACAGCATGAGAGTTAAAAAATGGTGTTTAGTAGGTTGACTCTGCACTTTCCACGCAACACTACCATCAGTAGATTAAGGATTATTTTCGGCACAAGTTACCGCTCTAAAAAGTAGATAATAAGGAATATGTGTACCAAGGGAATTGTATGAATCAAATCATTCAAATAAGCCCAAAACATTAGTTCCTAGTACCCATTTGGCAACACTGCGATCTGATTACAGTTGCTATGACTAAACCTCAACAGCAGCCAGGACGCGATGGGTTTGTTTTCTATCTATACTAAGTGACATATAAATCCGAACACCCAGTTTAAACGGTTTTATTTTAATAAAAGTTGGTGAATGTATTTATCTTACTGTAAATAACAAGTGAAAAAATTTTCAGCCTTATCAGTTGGACATTCCGGTTTTTATACTGCTTTTTTTTAATTCACTAACGCTCTAAAAATGAATATTTCAGTCGCAGTAAAGAATCAACGTTGGCGGATTTTGGTTCTTGACATCCTTCACGATCGGTTACGATGCCTAGAGTACGGAGACCTGTACGATTTCGTCAACTTAGTGAGTTTGATAGGGGCCGTATAGTGGGACTTCGGGAAGCTGGACTTTCTTTTCGGGCAATTGCAGTTAGAGTGCAAAGAAGTGTAGACACTGTGGTTAGGTGTTGTCAGGCATGGCTTCGAGAAGGCCGTACGCAAAGAGCAAGGGGCACTGGACGCCGCCGTAGAACAACAGACCGTGAAGATCGCCGCCTAAGATTATTGACCTTAAGGGGCCGTTTCTCCACTACCAGGTCCATTGCAAATGAATGGTTTGCAGAACACGGAAGACCTATTGGCATGCGAAGTGTTTACCCGACGAATGAGAAGTTTTGGCTTGTTTTCATACCGGCCACACTGGGTCCTCCCTTTAACTCGAGAACACCGACGTAATCGCCTTGAGTGGTGCAGACAACGGTCACTCTGGGATCAGGAATGGAACAGTATTGTCTTTAGTGACGAGTCTCGATTTTGTTTAGGCATGCACGATGGTCGTGCCAGGGTTAGAAGGCGACGTGGTGAAAGGAGGAATCCACAGTTTTTTGTTGAAAGACATGTTCATCACACTGTTGGAGTTATGGTTTGGGGTGCTATAGCTTATGGTTCCAGGTCACCTTTAATCTTCATCAGAGGTAACATGAACGCGCAGCGTTATATCCACGAAGTTCTAGAACCCCATCTTTTACCCTATCTTGAAACCGATTGCAGATCCAACTTTCCAACAAGATAATGCCCGACCACATGTTGCAAGAGTCACAATAGACTTCTTTCAACATAATGATGTCACATTGTTACCATGGTCACCAAGATCTCCCGACTTATCCCCAATTGAGCACGTGTGGGATATGATGGGTAGGAGATTGCTCAATTTGCAAAGTCCTCCTCAGACTCTAGAAGCACTTCGAGAGGAGTTGGTGGTTGCCTGGAATGAGATACCACAGGAGGACATTGACCACCTGATCAGAAGCATGCCTAGGCGCGTTGGAGAATGCGTAGCACATCAGGGTGCATCCACACATTATTAAAGGTCAAAGGGCTTTAAAGCAGTGCAATCATTTTGAAATTTTTATCATATACTTATTATGCTTCATTAAGCCTACTTATACAAAATTTTATTAAAATAAAACCATATAAACTGGGTGTTCGGAATTATATGTCACTTAGTATATATTGTTGGCTTGGCGTGGCTATTGGAAAGATCTCTATCAATTCAGTCTTGAGGGCAAATGTACGTTGAAATATATGTATGAAGTATGATTAACGCGAAACAATTGGTTATGTAAGTCCTTACTCCCTGAAACCATCCCCCCCACCCACACTTTTCTGCCACTCAAAAAAATTACAAAAATGAGCAAGAGTCTCTGGAACGTAAAAAAAATATAGTATTGAGAGATTTCAGTTTTTCGACCGTATTTTCGCCGCCACTGTAGAAAATAATATCCATTTCTAATTAATAACTGGAAGGTGGACCACCTAATATTTGTTTTTAAATTACTATTACTGCCCACCCTTTAGCAGTGATGTATATTGGAAATATTTCTATCATTCTACCCGTAAACCTTAGCAAAAGTACGGGAAAATTATGTATGTATTGTGTATATAAATAAATATGTCTAACAAGTGCGGAGAGTTACCGGCACGGGTATTGTAAAAAACCTACAAAACGTCAAAGAAAACCTATAAGATGTCAACTTGCAGACTAGGTAGTTTTTAGGGCGCAAACAGTCATTCCACGTTTGCTCACTGGGATCAACGTGAACGTCCATCTATGATTGAGTGATTCCTTAAAACTCAACTAAACTACACGCATTATTGGTTGCATAGTTTTGTGAGGCTGAGTGATCCGGGTCTGTAGTTTTTATCTCTGAGAAGAAAGTTGGTTGAATAGCAAGATCGTATCTCGATGATTATGTGCATTGGGTCTGCATGTGTATAAAATCAGTGATATTACTGAATATGTTGAATATGACGGGCTGGGCTTTCTGAAGAGAGGTTATGTTCAAAGTTATAAATTACGAAAAACTGAGGAGAATTACGGGAAATCATCACCGCGCCCGCGTTGTGTGTAATTACTGCTAGCATGTACATGGCTTGTACTTCGATAGTGTTCAGTGAATATAATTAATTCCGATCTCTCTCATTTTTGAAATTCAGCGTATTTGTATATGTAATTTCCAGTATGTATAAGAAAAAGTGGCTGCGCAATTAATTTCTAGCTTTGAATCTCGATTAAGTGTATTTGAGACAAGAATCCAATGGAATTATCATCAATACATACAACTTGCAGCCTAGACCTCCAGTAATGCCATCTCTCAGCAGATTTTACATAAAATCAGAGTCAAACATTGATAACTAAAGGCAACACGTACAACTAAGTGCTAAGTCAATATCTTGTAGAAAAATCGGCATAATGTCACTTTTCAAGATACGTGATACCCGTGCGGGGTTGGAAGTGTATTAATATACTTATACATAAAAATGAGATATACCTCCCGCTCCCTACAATCTCAACCCCCAATTTTTAACGCCCACAATTTTTTTCTGAAAGCGATCAGCAGCCTCTGAAATACCAAAAAACGAAGTTTGAGCGATTTTCAAAACCTATAAAGCTTTTTCGCCGATGGCATAGTAGTTACCTCTTGGAAAAATTTCATCAAAATCTGAGCGGTACTTTCCAAGTTACATACGGGTCAAGGATTAGCGGACAGACAAAAATAAGTGACATGGTTTTTCGTGGTAACATCTCATTTTTGAAAATACAAAGAAACACATACACTGAGAATCAAATTTGTTTGACGGCTTGAGGTCAATGTGCACGAGAGACGTGTGCATAGACGAACAGATAGAAGCCGGCGAAGCTAATCACCTCGTTGCTTAGCAACGCTGACGCGGCAATCTACAGCGTGGTCAATGTGTTACAACAGTTCCTTGAATTAAGATGCATACCGAAAATATGAGTTAGTTTATACTGTACGTCGAAACAATGGTTTTATTTTAAGCGTACGCATTTTTGAATCGTGAATTGAGTCGAACCTGTTTATGATCGATTCCGGATCGGTCCTAACGGCGCTACATTTTAGGTCGAAATGAAAGGTCAGGATCGCCACAAATTCTGTAACATTGCATTATTGGTTCGTTTAATAATACCGCATCTTGTACACCTCCATTATTTGTTACATTTTCTGACCGCAGCGCCTGCGGAAAATATAATAATAACTCAAGATGTTTTGATTTCATCACCATCGGTGGAAATCAATTAATTCTAAAATAGAATAAAATAATAAGTTGCATCAAAATTGAAATATTATAATCAAATGTTCGAACAGAACCCCTTCTTGGGTTTGATAGTAACTATTGTAGCGAACATTTTCTGGGGTAACATATTGGCAACGCGGCAGATTGCACGGCCTTCTGCATCACCTTTGCTAGGCCATGTGGTGATAACCTTCGCGCTTCTCGTACAAATTAAACTCAAGTCGTCAGATAAATTCGGTTTTCACAGTATAGTGTTGAGGTTTGTGCAACCGCCGACTTTCTTGTACTACAACCATTTTACTGAAAAGGCACAAGCAAAGATGCAAACATATACGTAGTCGTGCCATAAGTTCTGTCCCATGATAATCTCATGATAAAAATGAAACAAGATAAGATATATTTATATGAAAGATATTATTTATTCGACAACATTTTTAGAATTCATAATCAAACAGTTTTATTCAAAATGTCCCCCCTTGGCCTTCACACACTGCTTCAATCTCGCGGGCCACTCATCTATCACTGCACGCACAGCTTCCAAAGAAATAGCTGCCGCTGATCGGATCAAATCCGCTTTCAGGGACTCGATATTACGGTGGGCTTTGGAGCAGGCCAACTGCTCTAGCAGGTCCCACAACTTGTAGTCTAAAGGAATGAGGTCCGGACTCCCTGAGGGCCAATCTTCCGCAGCAATGAACTCTGGCACATTGCTTTCCAGCCAGCGCTGCGTACTCTTAGCCTTGTGAGCGGGGGCGGAATCCTGCTGGTAGACCCAGTGTTGGTTGGCAAACAATGTACCACTTAAAGGCTTGACGATAGGATCCAGTATGTCGCTCTGATAGTTTGCCGCTTTTGTTTTCACGCCCTGTTTACAGAAATGGAGCTGAGTGACCCCTTCGTAGGACACCCCCCACCAAACCATGACTGACGCAGGGTGGTGGCCTCTCTCAACTCTCGGAATGATCTCCGAAGCTTCCTGTGAACTCCTTGCATACACTTTGTCATTTTGTCGGTTGAATTTTTCTTCTATGGTGAAGATTTTCTCATCCGTGAACAAAATCTTTCGGAATCCCCCAGCTGCGTACCTCTCCAAGAGCTTCTTGGATCTTGTCGCCCTGATGTGTCGCAAGGTGGCCGTAAGTCGCTGGCCCGTACGTCTCCGGTAAGCCCCTAGCCCTAGGTCTTGTTTAATGATGCGCGACATCGTCCGGACAGGAATCTTCATTTCCCTGGATAGGATCTTCTGCTTCCGGAGTGGATTCCTTTGAATCCTGGCTTTTACGGCTTTGATGGCTGCTGGAGTGCTTACTTGACGAGGTCTTCCGCTTCTTGGCCTGTCATCAACAGAGGACGTCTCATTGTACCGCTGAATGGTCCTAGACACAAATTTACGCGATATTTGAAGGCCGCGTAAGAGTTCAAAAATCTGACTAGCACTGTGATTACACTTATGTAAAGCTATCACTGCAATACGGTTCTCTGCCTTGCCCCACTCCATCGTTATGCTTCGAGAGATCAATACAAACTGAGGTATATGTAATTACCCGAAAAGCGCTTAATCAACTGACACCACAATGTAAACAATCGGACAAGTATTAACAGGTCTACACTTGTTTGAAAACGAGGGACAGAACTTATGGCATGACTACGTAGCTTATGGAAAATTTGACAAAAAAATGTTTAATAATGGGAAAGGGAATAATAAATTAAGGAGGGAAGACGGGAGCGCAGAGGTAGAAGTGCGTCAATTTGATGGATCTTGAACTTAATTTAGAGATTGGCTGTTGAAAAATTATAATTTCGGTTGCACCTAAAGTCGTATGATTTAATTTGGTTCACAGTGAGAGCTGCGGCCTTGAGTGCTCTCGAACTATGTATGTAGTCTACTGACTCGCGTAACAAAGGGTTGCTATGCGAGAGTGATGATTTTGACATTTATGCAACGACTTGTCACTCTCCCTGTCCGTCAATATTTATATGTGAGTGGGTAGCATAAGACGTTACGGACTATATGAGAGCTGTAGTAGACGTCAGGCGATGAGTACATTGCTCTGGCGAGCGTGTTCTTCGAGAAGGAAATTTTTCGATAAATTTTTTTATGAATAGAATACAAGTTTCTGAACCACATTGCATTGATATTAACGTTTTCAATAATCTTTTTTTAGCATTCCAACATCAATTAGTGGTCCTTGATCAGAATATTTATAATATATATTTAGCCACTGTCTAATGTACGTTAGTCAAATCTGTCAGTCCTGGTTGCCCAGAAACCAGGCAAAGTCAAGGAAAAACAGAAAGGAAAAGAGAAGAAAAAAGAAGAGCAAAGAAAAACGGATGTGCTTAGTTTAAGAGGAAACACCTAGGCTTTTTGACTTGGTACACGGATTCATTTTGAGGTGAACTAAACAAATTTTTGATTAGGTTTTGTTAGAGTGTAATTTTGAGTTGGCTAAAAATTCGCGCTAACTTTTGATTACAGTACGAGCCGTGGCCTTGAATGTTTACAAACTTGCTCCACTGAGTCACGCAACAGAGGATTGCTGTGCGATTCCGCTTGCTTTTATCAAGGGTGACACCGAGATACTTGGTAGATATTGTCTATGGTACACGATTTCCGTCTACAGAAACCTCTGCTGGGGGGCTGCGACGTTTTTTGGTACAATAAATAGCCTGCGTTTTTGAATGATTAATTTTTATCAGCAACCGTACCGCCCACTCTAGTCCACCGCATTCTGCAACCCATCGTGAACCAGATCACCAGTACACGACTGGGCGTGTGCAGTGTCGTCAGCATATAGGTGGACTTCACAGTTGCTGGGGCAAGGGACGTCATGGATGAAAAGCGAATAAAGGATTGGTCCTAGGACCGAACCCTGAGGAACACCGTCCCGCATTGGCCGTGTTATTGCCAAAACATTTTTAATTTTGATCCGAAACTTCCTTCCTCCAAGAAAGCACTTCAGTAATTTTAGAAGCCAAAAAGGAAAACCCTTTTGGATTAGTTTATAGAGGAGGCCCGCGTGCCACACCTTGTCAAAGGCTTTTGAGACATCCAAAAGCAAGATGCCAGTACTCATGCTGAGGGTGAACCCTCTGGTTACATGTTCCACCTGCCTGACTGCCTGTAATCACATGGTGATTTGACGAAAAATTCTCAAGGTGACGATAAATCACCTTTTCGGCGAGCTTGGAAGGAGCTGACAGCAGACTTACGGGACGGTAATCCTGAGGAAATATCGAACCCACCTTCTTTGGAATCATGATGACCTCAGCACTCTTCCACCCAGCAGGGAGGTACTGGATTCTGAGCGTCGCATTGATTATTGTCACCAAATATGTCAGGGCTTTCGGCGAGAGTAGCTTCAACGCCTTGTTGGTGATTTGATCCACCCCAGGTGCTTTATGCACCTTGGAGTCTTTAATATGACTTAGGAGCTCCGCTGGCGTGCAATGTGGAACCTCGGAGGGTTCCGCTAATGTGCGATGTGGAGCCTCAGACGAATCTTCTGAAGAAGAGTAATCTGAAGAGGATTCAGTGCGTCCGCTAACCCCGTTGGCCCTAAAATATCTCCTGACGGATCGTACGATGTGCTGTTCCTCGTCGAGGTCATTATCAAGATCATAGTTGGGAGGGAACTGTTTTTCCATGGCATCAGCGAACACCTCGACCTTATCCTCCGTTCTGAAGACTATGCCTTCAGGACCGTGGATGTGCGGGAGTTGTTCTCGCTTTCCGTTTCTGAGTGACTTTGCGACCCTCCAGAGAGGAATACTTGAATCAAGCATTCCCGCCAGAAAGTCGCTCCATTACGTCCAAGTAAGTATGACTATTGGGCTATGAAATTGTGTGAAATCCAGATGTTCGATGTCAGCAATGACAGATGCCAGAAATGACGACATCGTAACTTTTAGCGACAGACTTTAAACTTAAAAACAAACAGTGAGCAAACCTCACAGCTCCATGGACATGAGAAAGTACAAAGAGCCAACCACTTTTAGTTTTTAGAACCACCCTATTTATAGAATTACTTTATAACTAGTTAGCATAAAATGTATCATTTATTTCAAATGGTACTCACCTATTGCACTCCTTTTGACTTTCGCACCACGTCAGGTACGCAGTGAATACTTCGCTGTCCATGTTTTCTCTGCAATAATGCTGACATCTAGACTGTTCAGCACAGTATTTGTAGTACGGTTGGAAGACATCCTGAAGGCTTCTGAAGCCTTCCAGCATCGTTTCTATACAAGGAGGCCGCCTGCACAAAGGAAACAAAATGTACTTAGTTCAGTAACCTTGGAGTATTCAAGTAAAGTTATTTCACAGTGTGCAAATGGTACCATCAACACTGGATCTTAGAATATGCAGTCAATTTCTTGGATTTTTTTATTAGTTTAGATTAGTCCGAAAAACATGCGGCTTGCCAACACGGGCAGATTCCTGCTTTCTCTTAGGAGTTATATAAAAAAATACATATTTTTCTTGGTGATAAAGAGAACAGGATATATACTAAGTGACATATAAATCCGAACACCCAGTTTAAATGGTTTTATTTTAATAAAATTTTGTATAAGTACTTAATGAAGCACAATAAGTAAATGATAAACATTTCAAAATGATTGCACTGCTTTAAAGCCCTTTGATCTTTAATAATATGTGGATGCACCCTGATGTGCTACGCATTCTCCAACGCGCCTAGGCATGCTTCTGATCAGGTGGTCAATGTCCTCCTGTGGTATCTCATTCCAGGCAACCACCAACTCCTCTCGAAGTGCTTCTAGAGTCTGAGGAGGACGTTGCAAATTGAGCAATCTCCTACCCATCATATCCCACACGTGCTCAATTGGGGATAAGTCGGGAGATCGTCGTGGCCATGGTAACAATGTGACATCATTATGTTGAAAGAAGTCTATTGTGACTCTTGCAACATGTGGTCGGGCATTATCTTGTTGGAAAGTTGGATCTGCCAGGATGTCAAGATAGGGTAAAAGATGGGGTTCTAGAACTTCGTGGATATAACGCTGCGCGTTCACGTTACCTCTGATGAAGATTAAAGGTGACCTGGAACCATAAGCTATAGCACCCCAAACCATAACTCCAACAGTGTGATGAACATGTCTTTCAACAAAAAACTGTGGATTCCTCCTTTCACCACGTCGCCTTCTAACCCTGGCACGACCATCGTGCATGCCTAAACAAAATCGAGACTCGTTACTAAAGACAATACTGTTCCATTCCTGATCCCAGAGTGACCGTTGTCTGCACCACTCAAGGCGATTACGTCGGTGTTCTCGAGTTAAAGGGAGGACCCAGTGTGGCCGGTATGAAAACAAGCCAAAACTTCTCATTCGTCGGTAAACACTTCGCATGCCAATAGGTCTTCCGTGTTCTGCAAACCATTCATTTGCAATGGACCTGGTAGTGGAGAAACGGTCCCTTAAGGCCAATAATCTTAGGCGGCGATCTTCACGGTCTGTTGTTCTACGGCGGCGGCCAGTGCCCCTTGCTCTTTGCGTACGGCCTTCTCGAAGCCATGCCTGACAACACCTAATCACAGTGTCTACACTTCTTTGCACTCTAACTGCAATTGCCCGAAAAGAAAGTCCAGCTTCCCGAAGTCCCAGTATACGGCCCTTATCAAACTCACTAAGTTGACGAAATCGTACAGGTCTCCGTACTCTAGGCATCGTAACCGATCGTGAAGGATGTCAAGAACCAAAATCCGCCAACGTTGATTCTTTACTGCGGTTGAAATATTCATTTTTAGAGCGTTAGTGAATTGAAAAAAAGCAGTATAAAAACCGGAATGTCCAACTGATAAGGCTGAACATTTTTTCACTTGTTATTTACAGTAAGATAAATACATTCACCAACTTTTATTAAAATAAAGCCATTTAAACTGGGTGTTCGGATTTATATGTCACTTAGTATAGTTGATTGCTTTTATATTTTTTCTTTTGATAAAAGTACCCCTATATAATCACCCAGCATACACTGTAACGTAACTAGAAAGGAAGTATGTTTTTACCTGTATCGTCGCATATCTCTGACTAATGGGAATAGTGTGTTACGCCAAAAAACGACGTTAGCATCCAATATTTCTGTGATGTTGGAGAAAAGCTTGTCGGTGTCAATCTCCTTCAGTAGGTGCCGCGGCTGGAGGTCCTTCAGACAGGCCAGGAAAAGCTACGAAGAATGAATTATTTATCAGTACGGTACAAGGATAGGATAAAAAAAGGTCGATTTTGTGGGTAGTTTGAAAGGCGCTTAATTTGTATGCCTATGGCAGACAGCAATACGTTGTGTGCATTTGTATCGATGGTCTAATTCTAATACCCGGTATCTGCAAAAAATTCGAATTTTACTTTTTCGCACCAGAATGTTACTACTTGAGCTGCATGATTCTGTAAATCAAGAAGTCGACGTACGTGAACAAAAACATAACAGCATACTAACCACTGTTACGATTTGCGATCGATTGCTGGTTCGATAAGAGTGATGATGACCGACGCGCTGTTGTCGTGTGTGTTTTGAATATCCAATTTAATGAAACTTACTTAGTTACTGACTACAAATTTTGGCTTAACTAAGAAAAACTTAATGCCATTTATTTGTTAATTACCCAGTTTAAAAACGTTTTAGATTAGATTTCAATAATGACTATCATAACGTTTACACCCTGTATTATGTATCTACGCATTTTGCTACCACCAAGTACTTCTATCTCGGAAAACCTCATTTTTCGTTTAAGTTCAAGCTTTCGAAATTACAGAATCTTGAGCTACTTGACGCGTTATTCTTTTATAAATAACACTGATCAACAGCCAAAAAATATCCTAAATAAAATCAACAAAATATTACTATTTTTAATGTGCTAAAACCGGAATGAAACTTATTTTTTCAATATTAGTTCAAGTTTTAGAGATACGGTAATTATATGTGTTCCTGCTGTGACAGTGTTAATATACTGTAATTCACAAGAATGCACGTGCTACATTTTTATATTCGGCAAGGAAAGATGATGTAATCGGCATGATTGTGTTACGTTATACATACGTGTACATTATATTGTTTTATATTAGCCATTTTTTCCTCAGTTGGCTGACAGCGTTCATGCAAGATGTCTTGAAAGTGTGTAAACAATTCAGACCAGTTTTGTTACGTGTGTGGTGATGTGAGTTTTGCGTCTCAGAGACGGCCTATTACTCCACTAATAACAAAGGCATATCAGCTTTATTTCGGTTGTAAACTAGGTGATCGAGACAAACAGTGGGCACCCCACATCTGCTGTAATACATGTGCTTCAAGTCTGAGGAGCTGGTTAAATGGCAAAAAACGGTCTATGCGCTTTGCTGTCCCAATGGTTTGGAGAGAGCCTACAAATCATATTAATGATTGTTACTTTTGCATGGTACCTTGTGTTGGACAAGCCACAGGCATGTCCAAGAAAAAAAAATCGGTTATTAACTACCCAAACATACCATCTGCGATGAGACCTGTGCCTCACAGTGACGAAAATTCTATTCCAAAACCCCCAGAATCCTACACTTGCGAATCAGAAAACGAATCAGATCATGGCGATCGAGTGATTCGTCAGGAAAAAGATATGCCATCAACGTCAAGAGATCCTGATTTTATACCGAGCACGTCATGCCACCAACCGCACAAAATAACACAGTCAGAATTAAATGATCTTGTAAGAGATTTAGAACTTCCAAAATGTAAGGCAGAGTTACTTGGATCAAGACTGCAGCAGTGGAACTTGTTAGAAGACGATGTTTCGGTATGTGTTTTTCGTAAACGCCACAAAGACTTAGAACCATTTTTCAATATGGAGAATAACTTGGTTTTCTGCAGTAACATTAACGGCTTACTGGCGGCTTTAAATATAAACTATAACCCAGAAGAATGGAGATTGTTTATAGACAGTTCAACATTGAGTTTAAAGGCAGTGTTATTGCATATTGGAAATATTTTACCATCTCTTCCTGTAGGGTATGCAGTTCACATGAAAGAATCATATGACAATATGAAGTAACTATTGACATGCATAAAATACGATGAGCACCAATGGCATATTTGTGGCGATTTGAAAGTTGTTGCACTTTTACTTGGGCTGCAGCTAGGCTACACAAAGTTTTGCTGTTTTTTGTGTGAATGGGACAGTCGGGCAAAGGCACTTCATTACAATAGACAAAACTGGCCTGTTCGTCAATTCCTAGAGCCAGGTCAAAAAAATGTACAGCATATGCCATTAGTAGATTCGAAAAAAAATTTATTACCACCACTGCATATCAAGTTGGGCCTAATGAAAAACTTTGTCAAGGCATTAGATAGAGATGGGTCAGCTTTTCAATACCTACGTCAGAAATTTCCAAGACTAAGTGAGGCAAAGGTTAAAGAAGGTATTTTTGTTGGGCCACAGATTCGAAATATTTTGAAACATACACAGTTTGAAAACACTTTAACAGGTATTGAAAAAGCTGCTTGGAATGATTTCCGTCTGGTGGTCACTAATTTCTTGGGAAATAGAAAAGCTGACAACTATAAAACCCTTGTCAAAAATATGCTGTCATCGTATCAAAAGATGGGCTGTAATATGTCTCTTAAGATACATTTCCTACACTCACACCTGGACTTTTTTCCTGACAATTGCGGAGCCGTAAGTGATGAGCACGGCGAACGTTTTCATCAGGATATTTCAACAATGGAAAAAAGGTACCAGGGAAAGTGGAATCCTTCCATGCTTGCAGACTACTGTTGGACTGTTGCTAGAGATGCTCCAGAAACGATCCATAAAAGAACAGCAAAAAGACAGCGCATATAGTGATTCTTATAAGTATATGAATCTTGTTACTTTTTTTAATATATCCTTAAAAATAAAAAGTTTTTTTTCTAAACCGCAACTAATTTTTTTATTTCATTCATTCATTCAGCGCCCCAAAATTAACAAAGAAGTGCACTTTTCCCACAAGATACAATTAAAAAACTAAAATTTGTTGTCCAGTGTAATTTTTATATTTTTGACCACACTATTGATCGCTGGCTGCAGGATAAAAACTTGACCCCAAAACTCATATTGGAAATCGTCTTTTAATAAAAAATTGTGTGTTGTGTTCCAAATTTCTTTAGCGAACTTATCGTCGACACTTTTACTTTAATTATATTTTATTTCATAAAAAATACATTCCATCTGACCGCCAGATCAGTGAAGGTTAATAAATATCCTGTAGGCCATTGAGAAAAACGACGAAATAATCAAACTACGTAAAAATATTTTATTATAATCGTTTTCTGTGCTCAAAATAATACTCTATCTCACTAAACGCTATCGGGTCATCCATTGTTTTTAAATTGAGAAGTATTTAGTCTCTCACCTTAGTAGAAATTATAACGAATTGGAAGGAGGGAATTATACTAAGTGACATGTAAATCCGAACACCCAGTTTAAATGGTTTTATTTTAATAAAATCTTGTATAAGTACTTAATGAAGCATAATAAGTAAATGATAAAAATTTCAAAATGATAGCACTGCTTTAAAGCCCTTTGACCTTTAATAATGTGTGGATGCACCCTGATGTGCTACGCATTCTCCAACGCGCCTAGGCATGCTTCTGATCAGGTGGTCAATGTCCTCCTGTGGTGTCTCATTCCAGGCAACCACCATCTCCTCTCGAAGTGCTTCTAGAGTCTGAGGAGGACGTTGCAAATTGAGCAATCTCCTACCCATCATATCCCACACGTGCTCAATTGGGGATAAGTCGGGAGATCTTGGTGGCCATGGTAACAATGTGACATCATTATGTTGAAAGAAGTCTATTGTGACTCTTGCAACATGTGGTCGGGCATTATCTTGTTGGAAAGTTGGATCTGCCTGGGTGTCAAGATAGGGTAAAAGATGGGGTTCTAGAACTTCGTGGATATAACGCTGCGCATTCATGTTACCTTTGATGAAGATTAAAGGTGACCTGTAACCATAAGCTATAGCACCCCAAACCATAACTCCAACAGTGTGATGAACATGTCGTTCAACAAAAAACTGTGGATTCCTCCTTTCACCACGTCGCCTTCTAACCCTGGCACGACCATCGTGCATGCCTAAACAAAATCGAGACTCGTCACTAAAGACAATACTGTTCCATTCCTGATCCCAGAGTGACCGTTGTCTGCACCACTCAAGGCGATTACGTCGGTGTTCTCGAGTTAAAGGGAGGACCCAGTGTGGCCGGTATGAAAACAAGCCAAAACTTCTCATTCGTCGGTAAACACTTCGCATGCCAATAGGTCTTCCGTGTTCTGCAAACCATTCATTTGCAATGGACCTGGTAGTGGAGAAACGGTCCCTTAAGGCCAATAATCTTAGGCGGCGATCTTCACGGTCTGTTGTTCTACGGCGGCGTCCAGTGCCCCTTGATCTTTGCGTACGGCCTTCTCGAAGCCATGCCTGACAACACCTAACCACAGTGTCTACACTTCTTTGCACTCTAACTGCAATTGCCCGAAAAGAAAGTCCAGCTTCCCGAAGTCCCACAATACGGCCCCTATCAAACTCACTAAGTTGACGAAATCGTACAGGTCTCCGTACTCTAGGCATCGTAACCGATCGTAAAGGATGTCAAGAACCAAAATCCGCCAACGTTGATTCTTTACTGCGGCTGAAATATTCTTTTTTAGAGCGTTAGTGAATTAAAAAAAGCAGTATAAAGACCGGAATGTCCAACTGATGAGGCTGAAAATTTTTTCACTTGATATTTACAGTAAGATAAATACATTCACCAACTTTTATTAAAATAAAAACATTTAAACTGGGTGTTCGGATTTATATGTCACTTAGTATATTACGCCATATATTCGTAAGCAATAGTAATTAAAGGGTTAAGGGAACATTGATAATACAAACTCATGGGAAATCACATTACGGCATACACAAAATTTGTGTATTAACATTTGATGATCTCGTCATGCTATATTGATTTATACGTCAATAAATAAATAATGTGATTAGCCCCAATTTTCTATTATTATATGCCGGCATTGAAGTCTGAAATAGATATATCGGACTTTCATTTGAACTTGTGTACAGTGATAATGTTTCAGAAATGTCTGTGAGTATTTGGAAACGCAAAGGGGGATTAAGAACCTATGTAAAAGAATAATAAAAAAATGTATGCATCCGGTCCCTCCTGCGAAACGGGGCACATCGCATATTTTTACATTCTCAGAATTCGCCAATAGTCACTTATTGATGTTGATGGAAAAATAAGTAAACAACTTATTACAAGCTGCGAACACATCCGCACTATGAACAGTAAGGTTTGAAATAACTTCTTCTAATCCTTTGCATCCTGTAAAGTAGCCTCGTAAAAGTTTGGTTCAACAGACTTTCATGTACTTAGTGGATTCTTACCACAATGACGTTCTTACAGTCCAGAACGGTCATTTCCAGAGATCAGTTAGTCCATAAGAAAAGAATACAAAGTGATATAGATATAATCATTCTATCCGAAACATGGCAAGTGGGCGATGTGACTCTGTTTCATTTAGAAGGGTACGATACATTGTATAATTTTGGTAACCATAATCAAAACGATGGAGTGATGGTGTATGTACGAAACAATCTGCCTTATAACCATACCATATTTACAATCAACAATGAACTAAAAGGTATCAATCTAACAATGCAAATTGAAAATCGTAGAGTCAAAATTACTTGTGTTTACTGACCACCATCTTCAGATCCTCATACATTTATAAGAGACATAGATGAACTATTAAAAAACAATGAAAACAATCACCTTCATAATCAAATATTTATAGGCGACATCAATATAAACATTTTAGAGGAAAATTCTATGGTGAAAGAATATTTAAACATTTTATCAAGTAATGGTTTTTATCATACATAAATAAAGTAACACGACCCACCAGTAAAACCTGCATTGATCACTGCTTTATAAAGGATATTTCCAATATTTTTTCTTACATGCCTATTATCTATGAAACCGATATTACAGATCATTATTCCACTGTATTATTGATATCTTCACAAAATAAAAACCAGAACTGCCCAAGGGCAAAAAATGAAAGAAACCTTGAATACAAATATTTCACTGACAACTCAAAATTAATATTTAACGCACAAACGGAATCGTGGGACGAAATTTTATTAACAAATTCTTTAGACGAAGCTACAAATTTATTAATACACAACATTCAAAAAGTAATCGAAGTTAGTACTAATAAGGTTAAAATAAGTCACAAGCAAAAAAGCAGAAATGATTGGATGACCAAAGGACTAATAAAATCTGCAAACGAAAAAGAAAGATTGTATAAAATCATGAAATATTTACCCACGAAAGAAAATATAGATCATTATAATCAGTATAAAAACAAATTTGTAGAACTTTTGAGAAAAGCAAAAAAAAATTACTATATAAAACAATTGAATAATAATTCACATGACTCTAGACATCTATGGTCCACTGTCAATGATATATTCAATAAGTCATCCTATTCAAAAAACAATATTAATGAAACAAAAACAAAAACAGGACAGAAAACAGACAATATTCAGCAAATATGTGATGAGTTCATAGAATTTTTCACGAAAATAGGAGGAAACTTAGCAAATAATATCAAACAAAATGCTGATATTCATCTGCATGAAACAAGACTGAATAATTCATTTGTATTAACTGAAGTAGACTATCAGGATGTTTTCAATGCCATTATGACTCTAAAAAATAAAAAAAGCCCTGGAGTTGACGAAATTAGAGCTGAACATCTAAAGATACTGGCCAAACAAATAACAGAACCACTTGCTTATATCATTTACAAATCCTTCCAATCTGGAGTATTTCCATCAGCTTTCAAGACAGCAATCATCATACCTATCTATAAATCTAATGATAATACGGACGTCACTAACTATCGACCTATTTCACTTATATCAAGTTTAGCTAAAGTTTTTGAGAAATCACTCCTTAATAAAATGATTAATTTTCTTAATAAATTCAAAATTCTAAATTCAAATCAATATGGTTTTATAGCGGGCAAATCTACAACAGATGGGGTATTAAGTATAGTAGATGAAATAACCCAAAATATAGATGGAAAAGTACCATCGATATGCGTATTTGTGGACTTACAAAAAGCGTTTGACACAGTTAACCACAATATACTTTTGGAAATCTTAGAAAGAATAGGTTTTCGTGGAAAGGTGTATACTTTAATGGAAAATTATTTATCAAATAAACCGCAATCAGTAAAATTATTAAGCTCGTATAGTAAAGAAATGTTTGTTAAATGTGGTGTTCCAGGTACAATTTTGGGTCCTCTGTTATTCAATATTTATTTAAACGATATATTCAAAATTAACAGTACTGGTAAAATAGTCAGTTTTGCAGACGATACTGCTATACTCTATAAAGGTAAGGATTGGAACGACTTAAAAGATATTATCCAAAATGACTTTTGCAAAATTATTTAGTGGTTTAATAACCGAAAATTAACAATTAACTTTACTAAAACTCATTTTTTACCATTTTCATCACTATCTAATCATCTACCAAAATATAACCACCTTCGGTTTAAGGTAAATGATAAAAATATAAAAATCAATAGAGTTAATGATACAAAATATTTAGGAATTTATCTAGATCCCCACTTGAGATGGGATGTACATATTTCTCACATACTAAAGAAAATTAGATTCATAGCATATAAAATAAAATTTCTAACCGGTATATTATCTGAATATTATCTACGAATAATATATCAAGCTTTAGTCGAGCCACACATAACATATGGTATAGTAGTGTGGGGTGCTGCATGCACGACATACTTTAACGATTTAGATGTACTTCAAAGAAGAATTTTAAAATCAATGTTAGGCAAATCAAAATTATACCCAACTAATGACTTATATAATGATGCACAAGTATATGATACTAAACAACTTTACTTCTTACATACCATCACTCATTATCACAAAACTATTAGTGAACACGACATAATTAAACATAATCATAAAACCAGATATAAATTATGCGCAAAAAATGTTCCTAAACCAAACAAATCCCTAATGAAACGATGTCACCTGTATATAGCTCCAAAATTGTACGAACATTTACCAAATAATTTAAAACAATTACGCAATACATTAGGCTTCAAAAAAAATTAAAAAAATTTATTAACACGATTGGGAGAAATCAAATTAATAAAATAATCTCAAATATTACACAATAAATGCTCTACCATTCTTACCAATAATTTCTTTTTTCTCTCTATTTTATTATATTTTGCAATTCAACATACATATGATCCATGCACAGGCGTTGTCCTCCTATGGATATATTATATTTATTTACTCGTTTCGTGTTCCCTGTATTTTAGAGTAAATAAATATTATTATTATTATTATTATTACTCGTATTATAGGTAGGCAACATCGTATCATTAATTTGTTCGGGTGAGAGTACCTGATGTAAAAATTCTTGATGGAACAGGCTAAGTGTTGAAATACAGATGAAATCAATTTTTGCAAAAGTAAGGCCTTTGAGTGAATCTCTAAAAATTAAGCAATTTGCGACTCACTGTGTATATTTTTGAGCACACAAAAGAAGCGGCCAACAGAATTTTTCCGTCAAGGTCCATATGTTTTTTATTTGATTCACTATTGCTGAATAACCAATATTACCATAAAAAAAAACACTCATATGTAAATTACGAGGGATGTCTTTTAAGTTTTGCATATAGAGACATAGTAGGAAGCGCGGATCGAACGTCAGTACTGAATCTTAACCTCACTCTTTAGTAAACTTAAAATCAAAGTTTCACAACAATACGTGTAGTGTTCTCACTACGGAGAATTTCTAAGTGTCACCAAGTCATTAGAAAAATGGAACTTAACCGAGAACATGTTCGCGCCATAATTTATTACAACTTTCAGAGACAATTATCGCAACAAGAATGCCTTGCTGAGTTACTGTCTGTTTTCGGCAACGAAGCGCCACATCAGTCGACAATTTCCCGTTGGTATGGGGAATTCAAACGTGGACGGGTGAGTCTTAGTGACGATCCCAGGGTGGGTGCACCAAAAACGTCAGCCACCCAGGAAAATGTCGATGCTATGCGCAAACTCATCATTGAAGATAGACATCTGACATATCGCGAGATTGAGGCGTCCTTGAAGATCTCAAAGACCTCAATTAAAAAAATTTCACATGAAGAATTAGGAGTAAGAAAATTAGTTTCTCGTTGGATACCCCACCTGTTGACTGAAGATCAGAAAACAGCCAGGGTTAATTGGTGTCAAAAAACGCTTGACAGTTTCAATTCCGGAAACTAAAAAAATGTGTACAGCATTGTTAGTGGTGATGAATCGTGGAGAATACTTCGAAAAACAATAAAGTCATTTAAAACTACCTACCGTGTTGTTTGATTTCCATATGCAAAACTTAAAAGACATCCCTCGTATAGGAAGATCTCACATTTGCTGACACCGCCGATATTCCGAACAGCCCAATTTGAACGATCGTTCAGCTACCAAATTTGTTCCATTTGTAACACCCTTCCGGTACAATATAAAACTCTGAGCATCTCAAGTTTCAAAACTCAGTTAAAAAAATATCTCTTATCCCAGCAGTAACCATGTTTCAGGAAAATATTGATACAAGTTTATGATTCATTTTAGTAGATGTATTAATGTAAGCACTGCATATATATTTAATATTTGTAATGTGTATAATAAGTAGGTCTCACTCACCTTTTGTAGACTTTTTTATAGCGGGTTAAGTGGAAGAGCAGCTACAGCTGAACTTCGCCCGTATTTGGGTATTTTTTTTATATAATCAGTCTATTTCGAAATAAAGACGTTTATTATTATTATTATTATTATTATTTAATGGAGACCGTGGATTCGACTCCGACTTATACGGGGATTATCGGAAAGCACAAGGTAAGTCTTTCAGATTGTTTCACAAGTTTGGAACCGAAGAATAGCAAAAAAATTTAAGTTTTTATGGCTTATATCAATCCATCAAAATATCACTTCACTATCAAGGTCAAAGGAAAAGTGATATCAGTTAAAATGTATTTTGTCTTATTTGCTGGATATGAACTTCAGGTAAGCATGATAATGTACATAATCTTAGTCGATAAAAATCGAAGCTACAGCTTAATGACTATAATTTAGTTAGTCCAGGATGTTCTTCAACACAGCTTGCAAGGTATATGGTCGAAGTCATAGGATGCTCGTACAAAAAAATTGTGCTTGGTGTACTTCCAAATATATTGTTTATTCCTAGGAAAATATCCAGTTGTAACACAATTTTTTGATAAATGGTCTAAACTCGCAGTCAAAGTATTCAAACGTCAATCTAATGCTCGTCCAAATACAGTTGGTTTATTTTTTGAAACTTGGAAATCGTTCTGTAATATAATATGTTCAACTGTTTGGAATGTTTTAAACAATAGTAAAATCCTTTAAGTCAAGAAATGAAAAACTAGATATGAATATTGACCCAAAAAGTTCCCGAATCTGGATCGATCCAAATCACCTTAGTCAGGTTATCAGTTAGAAAGGTCGCCCCTATGGGACCCTAACCTCTAAAACGTGTAATTTTTTAATACCGCAATTTTTCTCAGAAGATTTTGAAAAAATCGCATATGCTATATATATTGCTATATCCTACACAACCAAGATTTTTTATAGTTTTTTGGAACTTTAACTTCCGAGAACAATTCTTTTTTCAAATTCTAGGTTATGTGACGAGATTTTCGCAAATTTGAAAAGCCACTGTATGCCAGTAGCTTCTTGTGTTCTGTTCAGAGTCACTAACAAAATCATGAATTTTTGCTCGGAATATCGTGAACAATGGGAAAACGCACTTTTATCAACTTTTCTTAATTTTTGGCAATTTAAAATTTTGATTTGCTTGCCGAAAAATTGTGAAAGTAGGAAAAACCGCATTTTCGCTAATTTTATTCGATTTTTCACGGTTTTGATTAAGAAACGAATAGTTGGCCTACCTAGTAATCTATTGTAATGTGCATTTATTACGTTCTTTTCAGTTTCGTTGTTAAAATGATTTCTTGTTTGGAAAATTCTCCAAAAATTGGAAAAACCGCATATTCACCGATTTTTCAAATTTCGTAGACATTCTTAGAGAAGGATATCATAAGTTCATTAACTCCAAAACAATTATTTTTTTAAATTGTAGGTTATATGATGAGATTTTCGCAAATTTGAAAAGCCACTGTATATCAGCAACTCGTTGTGTTCTTTTTAGATCCACTAACAAAATCATGAATTTTTGCTCAGGAAATCGTGAACAATCGGAAAACGCATTTTTATCGACTTTTCTTAATTGTTGGCAATTTAAAGTTTTGATGTGCTTCCCGGAAAATTGCGAAAGTAGGAAAAACCGCAGTTTCGCTAATTTTCTTCGATTTTTCACGCTTTTGATTAGGAAACGAATAGTTGGCCTACCTAGTAATCTATTGTAATGTGCACTTATTACGTTTTTTTCAGTTTCGTTGTTAAAATGATATCTTGTTTGGATCATTCTCCAAAAATTGGAAAAACCGCATATTCACCGATTTTTCAAAGTTCGTAGACATTCTCAGAGTAGGATATCATAAGTTCATTAACTCCAAAGCAATTATTTTTTTAAATTCTAGGTTATATGATGAGATTTTCGCAAATTTGAAAAGCCACTGTATATCAGCAACTCGTTGTGTTCTTTTCAGATCCACTAACAAAATCATGAATTTTTGCTCAGGAAATCGTGAACAATCGGAAAACGCATTTTTATCGACTTTTCTTAATTGTTGGCAATTTAAAGTTTTGATGTGCTTCCCGGAAAATTGCGAAAGTAGGAAAAACCGCAGTTTCGCTAATTTTCTTCGATTTTCGACGCTTTTGATCAGGAAACGAATAGTTGGCCTACCTAGTAATCTATTGGAATGTGCATTTATTACGCTCTTTTCAGTTTCGTTGTTAAAATGATTTCTTGTTTGGAAAATTCTCCAAAAATTGGAAAAACCTCATATTCACCGATTTTTCAAAGTTCGTAGATATTCTAAGAGTAGGATATCATAAGTTCATTAACTCCAAAATAATTATTTTTTTAAATTGTAGGTTATATGATGAGATTTTCGCAAATTTGAAAAGCCACTGTATATCAGCAACTCGTTGTGTTCTTTTCAGATCCACTAACAAAATCATGAATTTTTGCTCAGGAAATCGTGAACAATCGGAAAACGCATTTTTATCGACTTTTCTTAATTGTTGGCAATTTAAAGTTTTGATATGCTTCCCGGAAAATTGCGAAAGTAGGAAAAACCGCAGTTTCGCTAATTTTCTTCGATTTTTCACGCTTTTGATTAGGAAACGAATAGTTGGCCTACCTAGTAATCTATTGTAATGTGCATTTATTACGTTTTTTTCAGTTTCGTTGTTAAAATGATTTCTTGTTTGGAACATTCTCCAAAAATTGGAAAAACCGCATATTCACCGATTTTTCAAAGTTCGTAGACATTCTTAGAGTAGGATATCATAAGTTCATTAACTCCAAAACAATTATTTTTTTAAATTCTAGGTTATATGATGAGATTTTCGCAAATTTGAAAAGCCACTGTATATCAGCAACTCGTTGTGTTCTTTTCAGATCCACTAACAAAATCATGAATTTTTGCTCAGAATATCGTGAACAATCGGAAAACGCACTTTTATCAACTTTTCTTAATTTTTGGCAATTTAAAATTTTGATTTGCTTCCCGAAAAATTGCGAAAGTATGAAAAACCGCATTTTCGCTAATTTTCTTCGATTTTTCACGCTTTTGATCAGAAAACGAATAGTTGGCCTACCTAGTAATCTATAGTAATGTGCATTTATTACGTTCTGTTCCGTTTCGTTGTTAAAATGATTTCTTGTTTGGAAAATTCTCCAAAAATTGGAAAAACCGCATATTCATCGATTTTTCAAAGTTCGTAGACATTCTTAGAGTAGGATATCATAAGTTCATTAACTCCAAAACAATTATTTTTTTAAATTCTAGGTTATATGATGAGATTTTCGCAAATTTGAAAAACCACTGTATATCAGCAACTCGTTGTGTTCTTTTCAGATCCACTAACAAAATCATGAATTTTTGCTCAGGAAATCGTGAACAATCGGAAAACGCATTTTTATCGACTTTTCTTAATTGTTGGCAATTTAAAGTTTTGATATGCTTCCCGGAAAATTGCGAAAGTAGGAAAAACCGCAGTTCCGCTAATTTTCTTCGATTTTTCACGCTTTTGATTAGGAAACGAATAGTTGGCCTGCCTAGTAATCTATTGTAATGTGCATTTATTACGTTCTTTTCAGTTTAGTTGTTAAAATGATTTCTTGTTTGGAAAATTCTCAAAAAATTGGAAAAACCGCATATTCACCGATTTTTCAAATTTCGTAGACATTCTTAGAGTAGGATATCTTAAGTTCATTACCTCCAAAACTCAATGCACATACAGTAATGGACAAAAGTATATAGACAAATTAATATTGTGGTGTATTTCTTTTTTAACTTGTTTTATTAATACACCAACCTGTATACATAATTCGTTATAGCATAATACTCACTTATACATAAATAAATTCATTAGACTCCCTTCAATAAAAAATTAATTGAAAAAAATGGAACTATGAAGGACAAAAATATAAAGACAAAGCAAAACAATAATTATAGAAAAAAGAAGCAAAGTTCATTGAACTATAGAAAACCAACCATGTTTGTGTTAATATTTTGTAGCATAACCATTATTATCAATCACCGCCTAGCATCGCCTCGGCATAGATTGTAGAAGTTTCTTGATATAAGATTCATCAACCTGACTCCTCTTTTGCTCTAAAACGGCAAAAAGTTCATCATTGTTTGAATCATTTTTATCTCGTATTAGCTTATCTAAGTATTCCCTTAGATTTTCAATAGGGTTTATATCGGGAGACTGTGAAGGCCATTTGAGAACTGGTATTTGTTTCATCCAGAAAGAAGTTCCTTGCGAGATTTGAAGTGTGCTTCGGGTCATTATCTTGCTGGAAGATTGATCTTAAGGGCATAATGTCTTCTATTCTATGTAAAGGTCCCGAAAAGCACCCCCAAACCATAACAGACCCGCCTCCATGTTTGACAGTGGGCAAAGTGTACTTGGGGTTCAATCTAACGTAATGAACACCATCTGATCCAAACATATTGAACTTGGATTCGTCACTGGAACATACCCTCTTCCAGTCATAGATGCTCCAATCAAGATGCAACCGTGCAAATTGTAATCGGTCCTTACGGTTTTTCCTCGAGATTAGCGGCTTCTCACTCGGGCGACGTGTAAATAACTTTAAATCATTTAATCTTCTACTTATAGTTTTCGTAGAAACACTGACAATTCCTTTTGTCTCGATTTCGGCTTTTATTTGTCTTGGGCGTTTTAAACGGATTATTGGACGAAATTACTTTTATTAATCTAACTGATCTAGCATTTAGTTTTCTAGGCCGACCACTTCTCTTAGAGGCTGTCAAGATACCTTTTTGTTTATATTTGTTCAATATTGTCCAAACTGCTTTACTCTTCAGCTTCAAATTTTTGGCAATGTCGACTAGACGTTGACCATCTTTGTATAACTCAATGATCTTAGTTTTCACATCGAAAGAAATTTCTGGACCACGCGGCATGGTCTCAAAATAACTCAATTTATTCCACAATACTTGATGAACACAAACTAATCCTCTTCTGACACGAAACTGTATTAAAGTAATGTTGAAAAGAATTTGTCTACATATTTTTGTCCCTCATAAAAAAGTGCTTATATTCAAACTTGTATTGTGTTCATTGCAGATAATGTAAAAACAAGGAATTTAGTTTTTCTACTAATAACGCATTTGTTTATGGAGCAATTAAGTATGAATTCGTTTTAAAAAGGTATTTAGGTAAATATTTATATTTATCTATATACTTTTGTTCATTACTGTATGTATTTTAGTACATTTCTTCAGATTTCATTGTTAATTGTGATTTATTACCCGGAAAATTGCTAAAATAGGAACAATTTCAATTTTTAACAAGACCAGTTAGCTAATACAACAACGCTATCCATGAATTAAGTTTTTACGCTCTATTTAGTTCCATCGACAAAATCATGATTTCTTCTCTTTTGTTCGAGGTTGGACAATATTTAGGTGAGGAGGTTAGAGACATTAAAATGGGACACCGTGTATGTTGATTAAAAATGTGTATGTCACATATCCTCTATATTAGCAAAGTTCTAAAATTCATTGTATTGCACGCCGCAGCTTTTCCTAACAATCCGACTGGTGATCCTATGCAAGAACTCCGCGTTGCGCCAAGTTACGTCGCGCGATGCACAATGAATTATAAACTAGGAAGTAAGCTGGTCGGCTCAAGCGGAATCTACTTACATCCGTGACTACTTTCAAAGTTTTGATATAGGCAACTTCCGTCTTGATAAGCTCCCAGAGCGCCGTCTGCTGTTGCTGCTGTTTTTCCGTCAGGTCTGGAACAAATGGAATATTTAGTCAGGTGATTTGTCTACAAGGACGGACATATTTTTCGCGTTTTCTTATATTTATACGAATTTATTCAGATGGATTTCTTCAAAGTCATCCTGATTATGTTTTGCGGTAATTACTCGTACATCAATGGGCAAATTCATGGATTATCTGTCAGTACACAGTGCTGCCAACCACTCAACAAATCCTTGCTCGAAACATTTTGAGTGTTTATGCTTATGAGAACAATTTGTTACCAGACCATCAATCGGGATTTAGGAAAGGATTCAGCTGCGAAACTGCACTGTTAAATATAACTGACGACATCTTCAAAGCAACAGATTCCGGAAAAACCACCGCTCTCGTGCTCTTGGACTACTCCAAGGCATTTGATAAACTAAATCACGAAATGCTGTTTGGTATTTTACACTATACAGGGTTATCCAAATTAAGTGTCCACCATTAGTAACTTTGTTATTAGTGAAAATACAAAGTTGTTTGAATTAGCAAACTAGTAGCATTTTTAACGCTGGTAAAAATGAGAGATAAAAAAAACAATTGAGAGTCGTTATTTTGATTTTTTTCAGTAAAATAACATTTTTTTAAATGGAAACCCCTGTATATTATATTTTTTTCTGTTAAAGCATCAAATTTTAAACAAAAAAGCTTACAATAACTTTTCTCCTAGGTTACAAATTGTTGAAGTTATGGCCTCCAATCTGAAACAATTAAATTGTATCGACAAACTTTATTTTCAACATCAACTTATAATCTTACAAAATACAATAACAATTTTTTTTAAAGAAGATGCTCGAAAACACCACCTTGTTCTTCAATACATTTTTGGGCACGTTTTTCAACTGCTCGAACTGTCTTAAGTATGGTCCTACCATCTATCTGGGTTATCTTTTCCCTAACTGCAGTCTTTAACGTGTCAAGGTTATCGTACCTTCGCTTGTAAATTTGGTTCTTTAAGTAACCCCACAAGAAGTAATCAAGTGGGTTTAGACCTGGTGATCTGGGAGGCCACTGTATTGGGCCATTTGTTCCTATCCACTGGTCATTAAAAGTAGTACTTAGAAAATGATAAGTACCTCTGGAGTTGTGGGCAGGTGCGTCATCTTGCTGAAAATGCAGATGATGTCTACTTATAAGATCCAATTCGTCTAAGAAATTAGTCAGAATTTCTGACATAAATTCCACATATCTTTCACCAGTTAGGGTTCCCTCATAAAAGAACGGGCCAACAATTTTTGAACCAATTATACCGCACCAAACGTTGAAACTGAAACGGACTTGTGGGCCTCTTGGATGTACTAACAAAAGATTTTCTCTTGACCAATAATGGTGGTTTTTTCTATTAAACATTCCAGAATTTGAAAAATTTGATTCATCTGTCCATAAAAGGTAACGAAAGTTATTTACATTTTGGCGACAGAAGCTAAGATACCAATGGCAAAAAACAAGTCTTCTCTCTGGATCCCCTGCCAAAAGCGTTTGAACTGGTCGGTACTTATACGGAATAAATTTGTATTTTTTTAAAATCCTTTGAACAGTACCATAACTGAAATTAGAGTCCTTGAGAATATCTGCTATTGAATTCTCACGATAAGCTTCAAAATATCCAATAACTGCAATTTCCGTGGCCTCGCTTATTATGAATTCTTTTTTTGCCCTTGTTTTAGCAAAAACATTTTCGTTGCCCCTAAATTTTCGATAAAGTCTCAGAAAATAATGTTCATACGGTTGAATGCGAGCGGGATATAATTCACTGTAGTATTCTCTTGCTCTCAAGGAGGATTTTCTGCACACTAAATAGCATTCTAACATATCACACTTTTCTTCATGGGAGAACATTTTTCTTTAAATTAATGACATGACACAATAAAGCTTATAAACAAGTATTTACACTAATGTTTGACATTATTTGATTTTATCATTGTTTTCCAAAGCCTTCTAGTTGCGAGTATGTCCAGTTTAACAATTTGTCGCTTATGTTAATGCTGTCAAATCGCGAACGCCATGTTGTTTTCATAGCCGTCTTAATATTATAATACTGCAAATAATTAAAAATATTTATCGTTGTTTTGACTTTATTTTTGACTTTAGCGGAAAAGTCATTATGAACTTTTTTGTTTAAAATTTGATGCTTTAACAGAAAAAAATATAATATACAGGGGTTTCCATTTAAAAAAATGTTATTTTACTGAAAAAAATCAAAATAACGACTCTCAATTGTTTTTTTTTATTTCTCATTTTTACCAGCGTTAAAAATGCTACTACTTTGCTAATTCAAACAACTTTGTATTTTCACTAATAACAAAGTTACTAATGGTGGACACTTAATTTGGATAACCCTGTATAAGGTTTTCCGAATCTGCTAGCACGCTTATCTGCCACTAGTTAACTAACGGAACACAATATGTAGAAACAGATAAAGGTATGTCCTCCAAAGATGTCATCCCGTCGGGTATTCCACAAGGCTCCATTTTAGGACCTCTGATTTTTAGTATTTATACGTCAAACCTTTCCCAATGTCTCCGAAGTTGTCAGGTACATTTGTATGCTGACGATACTCGACTTTATTTTTCTTTCAATCCTAACGAGAAACGTGATGCATTGGCCATTATTAATCGAGATATTGAAAGATTAGTTGTATTTTCGGAAAATCATGGTCTACAGATTAATGCAAGCAAATCACAACTCATGTTATTTGGCAGAATGAAAGACAATGTTGAGCCCACTTTTACAGGGTATCTCGCAACTTCTGGACTGAGGCATGTTTAGGTCAATTCACACATTTTGGTCTGTAGTATCTCCAGTTTCGAGATTTCCCAACCTTTCACAGGAATAAAATGATAAATTAGATGTGATAAAATGAATTATGAATATGAAATGAAAGAGGTTTTTTGGGTAGAGTCTTCCTCTGATCAGGACTTCTATCGCTTTAACGTCCAAGTCTCCCACCTGTCGAATTGATAGAACAGCTCATCAAATAATACGGAGAAAATCATTTCTTGATCTAATTATCCAGATTCCAAATAAATAATGTCACTTTTAAATGCGACATCACTGCATGAATGACCATACGTCTGATCTCTTGATCCCAGTAGATCATCCGGGAAGACCAGGTATTTAGTCCTGTGCTTGGGTTTCAAGAGAACAAACAGCGTGATTTTTCCATTCTTTAGCGCCTAAATTCTCAACTTCACTACGGCACGGCTATTACGTATCTTGAAAAGTGACATTTCGTGTTTTTCTTGACATTTCGTAGATTCTTTCAAAATGATGCGCCACAAGACCCCCGTTTTTTTCCAAGATGTCGCCAAGCGGCCATCTTGACATTTTCATCTGTCAATTTTACTCTAAAATATGGTATCCACGCATCAATTTCATTACCTCGAGTTTCAATTTTTTGAATTGATCCGTTCAAAAAATCAAAGGGGAGGAGGACATTAAAGAAAAGCACTGCATATACGTATATGATTCATTATTATTGTCATAATAACTAGCTAAATGAAAGACTTGTCTTTTGGGATATCGACAAATGCATTGACGAAGTAAGTAATTAAATTCTAATTAATTGAGCATGTTTTGCTATTTACTATTTTCAATTTTATCTTTAGCTCCTGAAGATGACAGCATAGCCTGTCGAAAGCATGAGTCTTTGCAAGTCAGAAGGGTACACTTTGCCTAATTTGTCGATATCCCCAAAGACAAGTCTTTCATATACTTCGAAGTTGAGTCATTTATTTTAACAGTGAGTAGATCTGATCAAAAGAAATGTTTTTTTCCTTTACCATTTTTCTGGTAAAATTAAAGTAACAAAGTTATAGCCCTTTGGAAGTTTGAGTACCGCCCTGTCTCAATAATAATATTATGTGCTCGTGTTTGGCGACAACGGATATAATTCGCCTTATCGGTTCATCGCATCGGAAACAAAAAAGCGAAAGAATTTGGAACGATGTTTTTACAATTATTTCATTCAGTTGTATACAGTCAGTGTCAGTCGGTAGTGGATAGTGGTGTCTGTTGCGTGGCTCAAACGAAATAAAAAATGGCACATGTTTATGCGGATCGGTTTCCCAATCGAGTGCAACCAACCCCTCGTGCCTTTGTTAATGTAGTACAACGGGTTCGTGAATCATTTGACTTAAGACCTCACATATGGACGGCATGCCGTTTGTTGGTGGAATCGGTCAAAACATTTACTCATATTTGCTAAACTGCGAAAAATTGGAGAATTTACATATCTCCCCAAATTTCGACTTTTCACAACCATAAATATAATCTGTGTTTTGACCGATTCCACCAACAAACTTCAATCCACTCAAAATCTAATAATTCTCTTCTCACGATTTATTAATAATTATTAATTTAAAATTCCCATCAATTAAAATATAGTTTATTCAACTGCCTCTGGTCGGTTTAACAATTTCTTACATAACATTTTGAAAATCACATCATCTGAAGTGATTTGGCAACGTTTGGCACACGCCCACAATTCGTTCCATCTTTTAACACAGACATTGACAACCTTCGGCCTTCTGTCAAAGGTTCATCTCACTCATTATTCCATGACCACCATTTTGTGCAATCATCAAGTGGCTTCACGACGTAATGCTCTAATGTTTTCTAAATAATTTTTAATCTGTCTTTAACTTGTCTTGTCATATTTTATATAATTTTAACCACTGTACCATGTATCCAGCTCTCACCATGTTACTGGACGTTTCCCTCATCCTATACGAAAACAACAATTAGCAACATCCTCACATACTACTGTAAGTTGATTGAATTTAAATTCATTTTACACTTTTGTTGCTACTGTTATCATTGTAATTGCAGCTCCTGATGATGATGGCAAAGTCCATTGAAAGCTAGATAGAATTAAAAAAAGTATAAAGAGTCCTCTTTGCTTAAATTTTGTCGAAGTACCCAACAAAAGGCGGAAGCTTTAATTTTTCACCTAACTGGTCTAGACGACAATGACCACGTCTCAAGTTATATATATATATAAATATATATATATAAAAAGTAGGAAAATAATGGGCAAAATCCGCAAAAAGGATGAAAGTGGATTCGAGCAGAAAATAGGATAGGTAACCCGAGCGATACGTATTTCTGCTGGTTGGCTTCATCAGGCCCGAAATGAATGTACATATGCAACTACACATCCGGATACGGGTGTAACCTGAGGAAACGAAGATGGAGAGGGAAAAAATCGGTTAATATGTCGATAGCAGCACCAGTTCAGCTTTACTATCGATCCTGGAAGATCGTCGGAAAATTTAGATTGCGAGCTCATCGCAGAACAATATACACGTATTATGAAGCCGACCACATGGGATATTTGTGGGACAAACTTGACAATCCTCCAACAAATGTAAACTGTTCATGTGCCAACTTTTGGAATTATTAATCTACTACAACACATCCTCCAACATAGTTAGAGGTACCCACTAGCATACAAAGCTCAAAACCGCATTCGAATGCAATCTAGCTGGCGATCGACAATATCCATGAAATAACACTGAATATGTGTACATGCCAGATTCCGCTAATGGACTAATGGATTTCAAATTGAAACGAAAACCTCTCGCGTATGCATTAACGCTGTCAGATCTACGCATTTCTCGTTGGATCCGTTTCATATGGTTTTTAAATTCGCATCTATGTATACAGCGTTGCTTAAAATAGAGTTTGTCGATTATAAGGATAAAAATGTATGAGCCAAAACAGAACTTGAAAGCGGTATTATACAATTTTATATTAAACAATTTTTTTCTAGTAACATATACACCAAAATACTGAGATGTTACGCTCCCTAAAATCAATCAAACCTAAACAATATCTAATCCGGTCCTGCACCTCGATCAGATCAAACGTGAACACGTATGATGCGCATCGCGCTGACCGCGTTGGCAATCAAAACCCTTACACATCGTTCTAAAAAAGAAAACAAAAATTTCACACTCAGACACCAATATCCATATTATCTTAATTTACGGCGAGTGTCTTCGAAATGTAACCGAGGCTTCACGAGCGCCTGCAGATCGTTTTTCAAGATCTTGATTGCTCTAAGTTAACAGGAAAACCCCATGCAACCGTGAAGCTGTAAATTAAATGATTAGATTACGAAATACCACATGTCCACAAAAAACTGAATGATAAACCGAACAAAAAAATGAAAAATAAATAATAGTTTAAAAAAACTAAAAACACGTTTTTATATCTAACCGAACTAAAAAGTAGAAAATAAATTTTAATTACAAAAATTTTATATTACAGTAGTAGATGGTCGAACAATCAATCATAATTAATGACCCCGGGCCAATTTTACCAACAACAGTCCGTTATTCTCCACCTATAGGGTAACAGACCGTCAGATACAGCGAATGAGCTTCAAGTTCCAATCACCAAATTCTAGCAACCAGTAGCTATGATATGTTGAAAACAAAATACTGTCAAAGTATGAGATGACAACTTGTCATTGAAACATCACCAGCTTATTGAATATTAAGAAATTACATATAATTCAGTCAAAATTTTAAGAAATGTTTGATTTTTGAATTAAATTCATGTTTTAATTACTATTGTTGATTTTTTATTCATGTTTATATTATTTTCTTCAATTGATATGTGATACTGGGTGTTTTTTCCTATAAACCTCTTGCAGATAGCCATTAAGCACCTTCTTGATGACAGGCTCTACCAAAAGATATTGTTCGTTTCCAAACATTCATTCATTTACTTGCGGTTCATCAGAACCATTATGGCACCTTAGATTGATATTCCCACAAAACCATTTAGGTTTTTTGATATCCATACATCCATAAAGTTGAATACTTTTCGTTGTTCAGGAACTGAACAAACATCCACACTATATTCACAGCGATTAAGAAATTCCCAAATATATGCCTTAAAGCTACCAGCAAACCTAAAACCTGCAAAAAAACTACAAATTTGTTGTATTTTTCTTTTTCACGAGTACACATTCTAGGTTATATTTATATTAGACATTATTTGAATAGAGCTGATTATTGCATTTCAAGGTGTGACACATGTGTGGGATCTGTCAACTCTTGGTACCAGTCACAAAACATATACTCTGAAGGTTTAATTCCATGCTAATTCCCGAGTGCTGATATCTGCATTGATTTCCACGATATTTAAAATTTGTTCCTTCTGCTTTACAGTAACCTGTCTTTCACGAGTGCGAATATTAGTGGGCAGAACACTTCCTGTATCTCGAAGTCTTTGGTACACTTGCACAAATGTCCTTCTGTCTGGGTGTACCCGTTGGCGAAATCTGCAAGATTTGAATCCTGACGAGCTTCACCGTAAACTAACAACATGTCGGCGAACTTTTGATTCGAGTACATTGTAAATAAACACGACGACGTACGCGAACAAAAACAAAACAACACGCCCGATGCTCTGCTCGACAAAACGATAAAGTAATTTATCTACGCCAAACGATAACTAACCACTGTTACCGTTTGCGATAGATTGCCGGTTCGATAAGGGTGATGAAAGACTGACGCGCTGTTGTCATGTGTGTTTTAAATATTCAATTTAATAAAACTTACTGCACGCTGAATTTTAGATGGAATAATTATTTTTTCAAAATAATGAATTCTATTTACAGAAAAAAGTGTTATCTGCAGGAGGTAATATCGATAGATGTATTGAAAAGATGTAACAACTCCACCGGAAAAAGTTTTTTACACTCAGTATAGTGATGATGCGAATTATGGTATGATCAAATTTACAAACCGCGTCGTATAATCTATAGTGTATCTAACGAAGCTACAAAGTAATCGTAAACAGTGGTTGATTCGTGATCAACGCGTGATCGGTAGCCATGGCGTTCTGTCGGCCTCTTCCTGATTGGTTTGTAGCGACGAGCCTCCAGACAAAGTCGCACGGTTGCCACGCTCGGCGAGTTTTCGCCAGAGTGGTTGATCACATTCGCATGGATCACAAATCAATCTGTTGGTGCAATACGTGCAATAACTGTTGTAAAGGACATTATATAACAATAAATGGCATCACAAAGGTATATTCCAATTTGCATAGTAGAGGGAACTCTCAGCGTCACGTTGATGGTTCGTCACCACGCACAGGATTGTAATCAGTTACGGATACCCGTTTATGAGCGCGAACGTTTTATGCACGTCTTGACTTGATTTTTCTTGCGGAAATTTAATATTAGTCTAAAATGTCTGACACAGATACAGCTGATGAAGTGGTTGAAATCAGCTTAACGCCACCCAGAAAAAGGGCTAAAAAGCTTCATCTTAGCGCAGGTGAAAAACAAATTATTCTAAATATCTACAAGAACCAGATGCAAGAGAATAGTGGATTGGCTATAGAAAATATCGTATGTAAGGTTGCTGAAATTTCTGGAGTAGGTCGATCAAGTGTTTACAAAATCTTGAAGGAATATAGACAAAATCACTCACTATCTGGGCCAAAAACATATCCAGCGAGAAAAAAAATCATCGAAAAAATAGATGACTTTGACAAAAGTGCCCTTAGAAGAAAAGTACATCACTTTTTCTTCAGGAATGAAATACCTACAATAGATAAAATATTGAAGCAAGTGAATGATGATGAGGACCTGCCAAATTTTAAAAGATCTACGTTCCATAAGCTGTTGAAAGAACTAGACTTTCGATTTTTGAAAAGAGGAAGGAATAGTTTATTGATAGAAAAGGAGGAAATTGTTATCTGGAGGAGAGAATACCTTAGAAAAATTAGGCAATTCCGCGCTGAAGGAAGAAAAATTTATTCTTTAGACGAAACATGGGTGAACGCGGGGCATACGCAGGGAAAGGTTTGGGTAGACAGATCTGTGAGGTCCTCAAGGCAGGCTTTTTTAGATGGCCTTTCGACGGGATTGAAAAATCCTGCAGGTAAGTTTCGAAGTATATGAACTTTTTTGGATGCAGATAATTCATTTTCTGATCGAATCAATGATTTGGAAGCTCCGAACTCAGTTTTGCTATCTCATCCAAGTTTCTGAGTATTTCCTTCACCCAAAAACTAATCTAAGACCCTATCCTACACTAACCTAAAAAGAGTAAGTTGCTTAATTTCGTCATTTAGTGCGCTCGCTGAGAAGTAAAATAACTAATTACTTTCAGGGAAGGGAAAACGCCTGATCATTTGCCACATAGGTAGCGTAGATGGATTTGTTCCTGAAGCATTGTGGGCATTTGAATCCAAAAAAACTGGAGACTATCACGAAGAAATGGATGGTAACTCATTTGAAAATTGGTTCAAAAAAATTTTGCCGACACTTGATGATAACGCAATTATTGTGATGGATAATGCCCCGTACCACTCCAGAAAATTGGAAAAAATTCCAACAATGGCCACCAAAAAGGCAGACATTCAACAGTGGCTTGTCTCAAAGAAGATCGACTTCGACCAAACAATGGTCAAAGCTGAGCTGATAAATATAGTCAAGCGACATAAGTATAAATATGATTTAAAAATTGTTGACGAAATGGCCAAAAACCAAAATAAAACGATTCTCAGGCTGCCTCCCTATCACTGCGAACTGAATCCTATCGAGTTGATTTGGGCCGACATCAAGCAATACGTGGCGTCAAATAACAGCACTTTTAAGTTTTCTGACCTTAAAAAACTGTTTGATGTTGCTGTCGATAGAATTACGCCAGCAAAATGGAGAACATGTATTGTCCATGTCCAAGAGAAGGTTGAAACCAAAATGTGGGATATGGACAATATCATTGACACCCAAGTTGAACCCCTTATAATTGACATCAACAATTCTGATGATTCAAGCTCCTCGGAATACAGCATATAAATCGATTGATACCATTAAGACTGGCAGTTTAACGGGCTTTTTGGCAAGACAGGTAAGTTCATTATAGACTGCAATCAAAGTGTATGTTTCTAGTTATTAATGTGGAAATTCCAAATTTATAATTACACAAAATTAGGGTTATTTTAGGAGTTCCAAAGCATAATAGTGCCATTTTGACCTTCTTCCTATTTCTCATGTAAATTTTAATAGCAATCAAACTAACAAACTTTATGGAGTCTGTAATAAACTTTTGTACTACTACTACTACGTCTGTAGTTTCTATTTGCTCAAAAAAATTTGCTCTGCATTGTGAATAGAAGGTTGATTTGTAAATATTATTGGGTATATATGTAAGTTAATAATAAAATATGAACAATTTCAATTGAGATGGTCCACAAGTTTTTTTCGTGTGCGTTTTAGTAACACTTTGCTGAAATGGTGAATACAGAATTTTTTGCACTGATTCCTAATGTCGAAATATGATTAGAAAGGCGTGGTATATTCCTGATAATTTACTATGCTTTTGATAGAATTTACAGCAACACATATCTTGTACGACATTTTTTGATAGATCAGTCACAATAGCTTGATACGGTCCTGTAGCGTCTCCTACGGTTAAGTTCTTGATCACGTGCAATACGGGTGTATATGTTTGATTTTACTTTGTTTCTTCGATGGATACAGTTTAGACCTTACAGATAATTTTGAGTAACTTACCGCTAAAGTCTATAATGTCTCTCCAGTCGTCTTCTAGCCTATACAGAGCGTCTACGGATTCACACTGTCCTTGAGGATACTTCAAAACATGTGGGATACCCTGCTTTGAGTATCTATCCAGTTGGTCGATCAAGCCTTCATATTTGCTATCCTGCAACAAAAAAGACACATAAATTAACCGCTCCAATTTAACATACATCACAGAATTCAAACTCGTATAAAAAAAATGTCAGATTCGAAGGTGTGATAATCCCCCATTCTTGCCTGGACAATAAAACCACATGTATTTGGAGAATATTCTTTATGCATGGTGTAAGATGTAAAAGGTGTGTTGCCTTGATATGTTCAAAAATTGAAAAACTCATGAATACAGAACTAGAAAATAAGACATACAGGCACAGACAGTCAAGTAGTGTATAAACAGAATGAAGGGTTTCCTTAAGCGTGAAAAACTTATTGACGTGGCGCAATCTTCAAGTAAACCAGCATTATGTGCCAAATTAAGTAGGAACAAATAGCCCCACTTCCAGAAAGTTGCACTTGAACTTGGTGGAAACTTGCCGAACCATACTTTTCTACAGTAACGGCGCGGCGATAAAAAGTTTCCGCATACTCGTATTATTCGGTAAGAAGATTGGAGCGGTGAGCAAACTGTACTTGCCAACTGCCATACGTAAGCCGTGGTGCTAATTTCAGCCGCGACAATGAAGTTTTAATGAAATGCAAGCTTTAAAACTAACAAGGGCATCCATAGTGGTAGCATCTACGGGGTCAAACAATATACGTGAATATTATTTTACGATACCGAAACAGGTATTGCGTTTCGTAAATATTTTTATGAAATTGGTGATTATCTGGCAAAAGAGATTTCAAATCATATACACGGTGTTTCACCACTTATCCGACAGATTTTAACCACATATGCACTGTTACGAAAGAGGTTGATTTCTCAAAAAAATGTAATACTTCGAAGTTGAGTCATTTATTTTAACAGTAAGTAGATCTGATCAAAAGAAATGTTTAACATTTTTGTGGTAAAATTAAAGTTACAAAGTTATAGCCCTTTAGAAGTTTGAGTACCGCCCTGTCTCAATAATAATATTATGTGCTCGTGTTTGGCAACAACGGATATAATCCGCCTAATCGGATCATCGCATCGGAAACAAAAAAGCGAAAGAATTTGAAACGCTTATCACGATGTTTTTACTATAATTTTATTCAGTTGTATGCAGTCAATGTCTCAGTCGGTAACGCGTGAGTGAATAGTGGTGTTTGTTGGGTGGCTCAAACGAAATAAAAAATGGCACATGTTTACGAAAATGCTGAACTTGTAGACATGATTCTTATTTACGGGGGGGGGGGGATTCTTTACAAAATGATGCCGCGGTATCACGGATTTATGCGGATCGGTTTCCCAATCGAATGCAACCAACCACCTGCCTTTGTTAATGTAGTACAAAGGGCTCGTAAATCAGGTGACTTAAGACCTCACAGGAGAGGGCATGCCGGTGCTCCAAGACCGCACGATCAAATACAGGTCCGCACTGAAATACTTGTCGGGAGGATACTTTATAAAACAAGGTAACATTCTTTTTTAATTTTTACACACATATTTTGGTTTATCTTCCTTCTACAATCATTATCTGAAAATTAATGACTCAACTTCAAAGTATAAGTCCTACAGAAATTAAGTTTCAATAATAAATTGATAAATAAATATCTGTATTTTGCGTTCATCGTCGTGAGATTAGAACACGCATTAATAATTTATTGTAGTAAATGTTGTACCAAACAACTGACGAAAACTAAATACCAAGATTTTTTTGTTTTTTCATACTGATAAGAACGTGTAAATAAGGTTTAATCTGTATCGTGGGTAATCTGAATGAAGAACGGTTGATTTTTGTGAAGTTAAATAAGAAAGTACTTTGCGAGTTCATGTTTTTAGTTATTTATTAATGAAAATGGCTTATGTGTACACTAATGCGGAGTTAGTGGAAATTCTTTTAGTGTACGGAAAAGCAGGGCAAAATTCGCGAGCGGCTTCTCGTTTGTAGCATACCGATTTCCGAACAGGCACATACTACATCACGAAACATTTAATAATAATAATAATAATAATAAATGGCCTTTATTCGTCACATGATTACAAAATATACTAAGTGACATATAAATCCGAACACCCAGTTTAAATGGATTTATTTTAATAAAATTTTGTATAAGTACTTGATGAAGCATGATAAGTAAATGATAAAAATTTCAAAATGATTGCACTGCTTTAAAGCCCTTCGACCTTTAATAATATGTGGATGCACCCTGATGTGATACGCATTCTCTAACGCGCCTAGGCATGCTTCTGATCAGGTGGTCAATATCCTCCTGTGGTATCGCATTCCAGGCAACCACCAACTCCTCTCGAAGTGCTTCTAGAGTCTGAGGAGGACGTTGCAAATTGAGCAATCTCCTACCCATCATATCCCACACGTGCTCAATAGGGGATAAGTCGGGAGATCTTGGTGGCCATGGTAACAATGTGACATCATTATGTTGAAAGAAGTCTATTGTGACTCTTGCAACTTGTTGGAAAGTTGGATCTGCCAGGGTGTCAAGATAGGGTAAAAGATGGGGTTCTAGAACTTCGTGGATATAACGCTGCGTATTCATGTTACCTCTGATGAAGATTAAAGGTGACCTGGAACCATAAGCTATAGCACCCCAAACCATAACTCCAACAGTGTGATGAACATGTCTTTCAACAAAAAACTGTGGATTCCTCCTTTCACCACGTCGCCTTCTAACCCTGGCACGACCATCGTGCATGCCTAAACAAAATCGAGACTCGTTACTAAAGACAATACTGTTCCATTCCTGATCCTAGAGTGACCGTTGTCTGCACCACTCAAGGCGATTACGTCGGTGTTCTCGAGTTAAAGGGAGGACCCAGTGTGGCCGGTATGAAAACAAGCCAAAAATTCTCATTCGTCGGTACACACTTCGCATGCCAATAGGTCTTCCGTGTTCTGTAAACCATTCATTTGCAATGGACCTGGTAGTGGAGAAACGGTCCCTTAAGGCCAATAATCTTAGGCGGCGATCTTCACGGTCTGTTGTTCTACGGCGGCGACTAGTGCCCCTTGCACTTTGCATACGGCCTTCTCGAAGCCATGCCTGACAACACCTAACCAGAGTGTCTACACTTCTTTGCACTCTAACTGCAATTGCCCGAAAAGAAAGTCCAGCTTCCCGAAGTCCCACTATACGGCCCCTATCAAACTCACTAAGTTGACGAAATCGTACAGGCCTCCGTACTCTAGGCATCGTAACCGATCGTAAAGGATGTCAAGAACCAAAATCCGCCAACGTAAATCCTTTACTGCGGCTGAAATATTCATTTTTAGAGAGTTAGTGAATTAAAAAAAAGCAGTATAAAAACCGGAATGTCCAACTGATAAGGCTGAACATTTTTTCACTTGTTATTTACAGTAAGATAAATACATTCACCAACTTTTATTAAAATAAAACCATTTAAACTGGGTGTTCGGATTTATATGTCACTTGGCTTAAAAGGAATAGTGACGAAAAGGTGGAGTGTCAGCTTATGCTGTTTTTCAACCCGACCTAAAAAACATTGACACAAACTATAATGAAAAAAAAGTACCTACATTTAAATGGCACAGTTCACAATATTGACCACCAAAAAGAGAAAAGCTTAAAATATTACACTTCTCAGAAAAAGGAAACAATCAATTATCCGTGGATATGCGTAAAGTTAAATTCTAGCCATCCGACTGCTTTAAACTCATCTTTAACCTTTTTTCTCCTTCTTTCTGAAGAGAGGTTATGTTCAAAGTTACAAATTACGAAAAACTGAGGAGAGTTAGGAGAAATCAACACCGCGCCCGCGTTGTGTGTAATACTGTTAGCATGTACAGGGTTTGTCCGGAAAGTAATAGGACTGAGTCGATTCAAAAAAAAATTATTGAGCCAACTGTTACAATTCTTTAAAAACTTTCAAAATAGGCTCCTTCTACGTGAATGCAGCGCTGAAAGCGCGATTTCCAAGCATTGAAGGCGTTCGTATAAAAGCAAGTCAACAGAAGTGATTACACATTTATTCACTTAGTCTCTGGCTTACTTAGAAAACAAGGGTCGAAGTCGGGAGAGAGTCTCTACAGTCCCGGTGACAGTCCAGTCTTTCCGAAAAGTCGTTACGATCTTGAACAATAAATATTTCAAGGACACGCACAACTCATTCATTTGGGCTAGGCGGGTTGCTTTTGTCACCGGGAGGTAGAGCAGTGTCATCAGAATCAACTTCCAATATGAAACTATGTTTTCGATCGCGGAGTTATTCTCTAGATCCGTTACACAATCTTGCGCGCCGGCAGGAATTTTCTACTTTTTAGATTTATATTTACAATTACGGCACTACATACCTAATAATAATCATAATGTGTACTGACTCAGAAAAAAAAGGACAATGAGGGAGAATATAGCAATAGAAAAGGATTTTGGAGCATAAACATCGAAAATATACCCCACTGAGTACTAATGCACTGTGATTGGAGAAATAATATATACAGGGTGTTTCAGTTTATTGTTGCATAACTTTAAGATTCGATAGAACTTTTAAAATTAATGCATAAAGTCTATATAAACATGGGTCGAAAAATGCGTGGCTTCCAAAATACAGGGTGTTTAAATTTACTTTTTAAAATAGTTTTTTTTAAAATATTTCGAACAATATTCGATGTATAACAGTGAAAATTGGTATACAAGGGTTTTTTGCCACGACAAAACGAACCATGGGCACAGTTATACTGTAGCCGCTAGAGGGCGTTCTCTACTGTACCTGTAGTGTATTAAAATGACCGAAAATTTGTTCTTAGTGTAATTTTTTGCTTTTTGAATAAAAAAAACTGATTCTTCGCACTTTTCAACATAAAAAAGCTCTCGTGTGAATTTTCGTTATAGTTAGCCGTTTTTGAGATATTTCGATTTTTAAGGTTCGATGTATTTTTAATTATTTATGATAAAGTAACGTTAAAAAGTCAGTATCTCCATAATTTTTAGAAGTAGGCTGTGCATGCATATATTTTTGAAATTGAAAGCAGAATAAGGTTAAACGTCAATTAGTTGACAGTTAGTTTTGTTGTCTGTTGAAACCTGAAACGTTTTTTTGCAATTGTGAATGCACGAAATTTAGTTTCTTTTACCTGTTTTATTTTGTAAGTTTTATAAAAATGTCAATTTTATTCTCCAATCGAGAGTTAGTGGATATTCATTTTGTGTATGGCTTTGTAAATGGAAACGCAGCAGAAGCAGCCAGAGAATATGCACGAAGATTTCCAAACAGACGACATCCAACTCGCTCAGTATTTGTAAGAGTGCATCGCCAAATAATTGAAAATGGTTTTGGAAATCTCCAAAGGGATCAAAACATAAATGTTCGTCAGCGCAGATTTACCCGTGTGATTCTGCGTAAGTTTGATAGAGATCCGACCACAAGTGTTAGGAGAGTTTCTGGTGCCTTGGGAATTTCAGCAAGCCATGTTCACCGTGTTCTTAGAAATGACCATAGACTTTCTTACCATTTGCAATCTGTACAAGGACTACAGCCAGGGGACGGAGAACGAAGAATCACATTTTGTCAGTGGATTCTTGATAGAACTGATAATAATAGGGAGTTTTTAAGTAACGTTTTATGGACCGATGAGTCATGTTTCACTAGACGTGGAGTGGTAAATTTTCATAATCAACATATTTGGTCGCATGAAAATCCGCATGCAGTTCGGGAAAGAAATTTTCAGCATGAATTTAGTGTGAACGTGTGGATTGGTATCTACCGTAATCGACTATTTGGACCCTACCTTTTGCCTGCAAGGTTAAATGCTGCGACCTTCTTGGAATTTTTAAAGGCTGAACATGCAAACATGTGGGATGATGTTATGTTGGATTTAAGAAGATTGGCCAGGTTCCAGCTTGATGGTTGTCCAGCTCATTATTCGAGAATAGTTAGAAACTGGCTGGACGAAAATTATCCAGAAGGATGGATCGGCCGTGGAGGACCAGTCGCCTGGCCTCCACGATCCCCTGACCTAAATCCATTAGATCTCTTTGTGTGGGGATTTCTAAAAGAAAAAGTGTACTAGACTCCCGTAACCACAAGAGATATGCTAATAGACAGAATCAGGAATGCATGTGATGGAATAAGGCCTTATTTCAATAATGCTATACCACGTTCGATCATTCGTAGATGTGAATTATGTATTGAACAATTGGGTTTACATTTCGAGCAACTACTTTAGATTTTGTATGTTTGTCCTAACTATCCAATAGCATTTTAGTTGTAAGTAATTAATTTAATTTGTTAAAAATAATATTGGAAAATTAAACAAATTAATATTCTGTTTTTTTTCTGTTTATTTGGAATTAGGAATTATTGCTGTGTTTAAAAACACAATCTAAACGACCATCTTAATTACTTGTAATGCCCAAATCGAAAATGTAAAAAAATATCATTTTCCCATAAATAATTAAAAATGCATCGAACCTTAAAAATCGAAATATCTCAAAAACGGCTAACTATAACGAAAACTCACAGGAGAGCTTTTTTATGTTGAAAAGTGCGAGGAATTAGTTTTTTATCCAAAAAGCAAAAGAATGCACTAAGAAAAAAATTTCGGTTATTTTAATACACTGCAGGTACAGTAGAGAGCGCCCTCTAACGGCTACAGTAAAGCTATGCCTATGGTTCGTTTTGTCGTACCAAAAAACCCTTGTATACCAATTTTCACTGTTATACATCAAATATTGTTCGAAATATTTAAAAAGAACTATTTTAAAAAGTAAATTTAAACACCCTGTATTTCGGAAGCCACGCATTTTTCGACCCATGTTTATATAGACTTTATGCAGTAATTTTAAAAGTTCTATCGAATCTTATAGTTATGCAACAATAAACTGAAACACCCTGTATTTCTATATCTATACTATCATAGTACGGTGCGGACGGGAAGAAAAAATGTTTTTTTAGAAATTGATAGTCAAGTACCTACTGTCTATTCATGCCTTCACTCTTACAAAGCCTTCACGTACTTTGTCTATAAGGTACACCAAACTTTCTGACTGGTAATACAAGACAATATCAACTGCAAAAAACGTTATACTACATTGACATGTCAAGCAAGAATAGGTAATTTAGATGAATTGGGCCTAATATTGTGCCCTGCGGTACTTCGTGAGTAGGCCACAGGATAACGCTAAGTATGCCGTCTATTGACACACAAACAAACAATTTTTAGAGTTTCAGGCAGCACTCAGGATATGAGTAAAGCATTCCAAAAATATTGTTGCTGAACGACATTTTGACAGCTTTTAGAGTATAGTACCATGATCCAAGCTGTTGAAATCTTTTGACTGCATCAACTTATCCACAAACTGCCGACAGTATTGCTTACTAGATTATAAATTATTCTTAAATTAACTGGTGTGCTTTACCGATTTTTCAGAAGTTGCGGGGTCTTGTTCTGTTTAGTAGTAAGCTTATCTGGTAGACGAGAATGCACAACTCATTTCTAGTGGCATAGTTTTGCTACCCCTTGGGACGTTCGTGCAAGGACCAGCAACCCAAGCGGCTTATTTTTATCTCATTACGCGCAGACACTTCAACACAAACACATCTACGGACAACTCGAGCCAACAAGCAGATCCACTTCGGGACCCCTGGTGGCTGGAAAATATGGATAACTGAATTTGCTGGAACAACCGGACCGAGTTGATGTAATGAAAATGGCAACGAACCTCTGGCTGCTGTCCTTCAAATTTCTCAACTTACCTAATGCGATATACCCTTTATTAATGATAACTTACTTTGCTCTGATGAATTACCTCTAATCAAAGCAGCTGTCACAAAAGTTCGAGATGTTTGACAATACGCTATTTAAGAGATTATCTTTAGTAGTTTGTCGACGATTCTTATTGCATTCTCTTTTCAAAAATCCCAATTTTTCATTGTGTATCTTTGCCTTGAAACGAGACTTCCCAGGTTCGTATATTAGTTTTTACTTCCTAGGCCGCTGGCGAGGAAGAATTGTAATCGCGCCCCACAAAAAATAATAGTAAATTGGACACCTGAACGGGGAATATTTTTGTTGCACTATTTGAAGATAATAAAAATACTGTAGCACACGGCTCGGCTATCACACCAGCTGTAAGCGTTTTCATGGCCGGACAATAGTGAAGATACCAGCAAGTTGACTTTTTCAAATCAACAAAACTTTTTTGCACTGATGCTTTTCCACTCTACCATCTTATGTCAAGCTACAAGGATTTTCCTGGCTGTACCAGTACTATACGAGTAGATGCTGAATAATATCCATTTGTTCATAATTCCGAGCTCAACCTACCTGACGCCATTTTTTTCCAATATTGTCTGTTGTCCAATTAACTGATTTTTTAATTGTTTCAGTTTTTCCGTTCTGGTTGCAGAACGTAATGGGAATGATTTTTCAAAATTCGAATGTACAGTTTTATAGTGCCTATCTATACTAAGTGACATATAAATCCGAACACCCAGTTTAAATGGTTTTATTTTAATAAAAGTTGGTGAATGTATTTATCTTACTGTAAATAACAAGTGAACAAATTTTCAGCCTTATCAGTTGGACATTCCGGTTTTTATACTGCTTTTTTTTAATTCACTAACGCTCTAATAATGAATATTTCAGCCGCAGTAAAGAATCAACGTTGGCGGATTTTGGTTCTTGACATCCTTTACGATCGGTTATGATGCCTAGAGTACCGAGACCTGTACGATTTCGTCAACTTAGTGAGTTTGATAGGGGCCGTATAGTGGGACTTCGGGAAGCTGGACTTTCTTTTCGGGCAATTGCAGTTAGAGTGCAAAGAAGTGTAGACACTGTGGTTAGGTGTTGTCAGGCATGGCTTCAAGAAGGCCGTACGCAAAGAGCAAGGGGCACTGGACGCCGCCGTAGAACAGACCATGAAGATCGCCGCCTAAGATTATTGGCCTTAAGGGACCGTTTCTCCACTACCAGGTCCATTGCAAATGAATGGTTTGCAGAACACGGAAGACCTATTGGCATGCGAAGTGTTTACCGACGAATGAGAAGTTTTGGATTGTTTTCATACCGGCCACACTGGGTCCTCCCTTTAACTCGAGAACACCGACGTAATCGTCTTGAGTGGTGCAGACAACGGTCACTCTGGGATCAGGAATGGAACAGTATTGTCTTTAGTGACGAGTCTCGATTTTGTTTAGGCATGCACGATGGTCGTGCCAGGGTTAGAAGGCGACGTGGTGAAAGGAGGAATCCACAGTTTTTTGTTGAAAGACATGTTCATCACACTGTTGGAGTTATGGTTTGGGGTGCTATAGCTTATGGTTCCAGGTCACCTTTAATCTTCATCAGAGGTAACATTTACTTATTATGCTTCATTAAGTACTTATACAAAATTTTATTAAAATAAAACCATTTAAACTGGGTGTTCGGATTTATATGTCACTTAGTATATATTCCCTTTTTTAGCAACGGAAATAGATGTATTACATAACAAACATACATTTTTACATTTAACTTCTGTAAAGAAATATTGTTTTTCCCATACCGAATGGAAATGGTATGTCTTTATATTCTTACTACGGCTAATGTTTTTAATTGCAGGCCAACTCTAACCCAACCGCGCCTTGCGTATTTATTCCGTTCAAAGTAATCGAGATCGTTCTCGAACAGATCGCTCACCGCAGTGTTGCCGCTGCTTGTGTTTATTATGAGAATTTACAAAATTTACGGAAGCTTCTATGATTTTTACACCTTTTTATAATTTGTTGCGAGCCACCAGAATTACCATTGCGAGCTACCGGGTTGCCGACCACTGCTGTAAAGGAAAGTCACAACACAATGCTTCATTGATTATTCTTATCGATGTTTTTTATAAATTGAATTTTTTTATTTAACCATTTTGCATAACGTACCTTTGTGTTGCCAAAGAACGCAGTGAGTCGCTGCTTAATTTGTTTCTTGTTTTGATCACTTTCGTGCAATGAAAGCGTAGAACTGGCAACATTTGCATCTTCGGTACTTGAACTGAAGAAACTCGATGCTTTGGAACGATTCTGCGAAATAAAAGAAAGAATATTGTACAGTGTGGAACATAATACAGGGAAACTAACATATTTAGTTATACACCTTGGGAAAAAACATTATTATACATTATGATGAGGAAGAGAGATGGAAATATACAAAAGTATGTAGGTGCGTGAAAGACACTCGATTGTAGGATCCTATGTGGCAGCGTCGGAGTGTGACGGACAACGGGGTAAAGTAGAAGAGTGATAAAAGAGAGAGATGGCAGAACGGGCGCTGGCGCCTACCGCTTAGACGGATGCGCTCAACAAATGCGATTTGTCTCTCCCATTCGCAGAGTTGCCGATACCAATATGTCATATTTCTAAGAAATCTAAGTCTACCCAAATTTCGGGAAAAATAGCTGCGGATTCCACATAAGAGTATTCCAAAAATGAAAAAAGTTCAAACTATTAAAATTGTATTAATGTTTCATGGTTCAAATCATATTTTTCATGTTTGTATATTGTTGTATAAATGATTTTGTAATCCCTATTCTTGTTGCCAGTAGAGATACAACAGTATTGAGAGAAATCATGGACCGCTAGATAGGGCTACAACTACCATATGACTATCAAATAGTAGTGATAAACAGGGTTTGTTTATAGCACAGTTGCCTGGTGTGGCGAATTTGCGCCATAGGGGCGATTTGACAACTTTGAAGGACAACTATAACGGTTACTATGGTGCCCGGTATTCGGGTATCTGGCAATACCTGATGATTCCTAACGTTTATTACGCCAAATTGTTTGCTGACTTGCGCAGTACAACATGACAATCAACGTGACTGAGCACCAGGTAACCCTGGTTTAAGGTGTTATATTTAAAGAGCTTGGGGCTGTTAGGTATCTAGGTCACATTTTTTAATGTATTTCGAGAAATCCGTAATGTTGAGTAAATACTAGATCACGTTTCTTGCTTAGTTTGCTGAAAATTCTACAATAGACGTACATTTTGAGAAACAGAGATTTGGTGACGACAAAATCGTAAAAATATAACGCATTTTCGTAAAATAATTTCTTTGTTGAAAAGACTGTGGCTTGATGACCCATTGAACGAGTATAGTGTCCCGCTCCGCTTTGAATATTCGAAACACTATACTCCAGCAGCATTCAGCTTCAATGTTATCTTTATGAAGTTCTAACGTCTAGGCCATGCTGATTAAAAGCTTGAATGAATCAACACTTAACTCTAAATTCCCCACAATTCGGGAAGCTCTACTCAAATTGGCAACACAGCGTATCTGCCTATTATTCTCATTCGTGATACAGGTCTGAGGTTAACGGTAGGAAATATGTACGAATAGCGATGAAAGTAGACGAGCCGATGCGCTGTTGCCAAGAAATGATTTCCCATGTATAACAATGGTTTTTCCTAAGGTGTATAGGGAAACATTGAAATTGAAGACGAAATGTTCCAATGCAATATACGTTGAAAACAAAAAAAAACACAGGATCAAATTAGACCATGCTGCAAACGCTGAATGATCTGCTAGCGGTGAAATACTTTCAAATTTGTATTTTAATGCAAAGTTTGTAGGGGTGTTGATGTTGGAAAGGAAATGAAGAGGACCCGCTAAAAATGTGATGTATAACTTTATGAAAACGGAGGGTTATTCGTAAAACCTGTAAGTTATCGCCTAGCTGATTTGCTCTTACGATCCTACGCGAGAAATTTCACGATTTAGTTCAGTTGGAAATTGTATTGTTTCTAACTCTAACTCTAGCTAGCAGAGCACTAACTATTTGCTACATGAATTGGATTGATTTTTGTCAAGTCTTTAAGTTGAAATGACGTAAAACCTCAAACCTTTTATACAGGGTGTTTCAGTTTATTGTTGCATAACTTTAAGATTCGATAGAACTTTTAAAATTAATGCATAAAGTCTATATAAACATGGGTCGAAAAATGCGTGGCTTCCGAAATACAGGGTGTTTAAATTTACTTTCTAAAATAGTTTTTTTTTAAATATTTCGAGCAATATTTGATGTATAACAGTGAAAATTGGTATACAAGGGTTTTTTGGTACGACAAAACGAACCATGGGGATAGTTTTACTGTAGCCGCTAGAGAGCGTTCTCTACTGTACCTGTAGTGTATTAAAATGACCGAAAATTTTTTCTTAGTGCAATTTTTTGCTTATTGAATAAAAAAACTGATTATTCGTACTTTTCAACATAAAAAAGCTCTCCTGTGAGTTTTTCTTATAGTTAGCCGTTTTTGAGATATTTCGATTTTTAAAGTTCGATGCATTTTTACTTATTTATGGGAAAATATTTTTTTTTTACATTTTAGATTTGGGCATTACAAGTAATTAAGATGATCGTTTAGTTTGTGTTTTTAAACGCAGCAATAATTCCTAACTCCAAATAAACACAAAAAAACAGAATATTAATTTGTTAAATTTTACAATATTGTTTTTAATGAATTAAATTAATTATTTACAACTAAAATGCTATTGGATAGTTAGGACAAACATACAAAATCTAAAGTAGTTGCTCGAAATGTAAACCCAATTGTTCAATACAAAATTCACATCTACGAATGATCGAACGTGGTATAGCATTATTCAAATAAGGCCTTATTTCATCACATGCATTTCTGATTCTGTCTATTAGCATATCTCTTGTGGTTACGGGAGTCTGGTGCACTTTTTCTTTTAGAAATCCCCACAGAAAGAAATCTGATGGATTTAGGTCAGGGAATCGTGGAGGCCAGGCGACTGGTCCTCCACGGCCGATCCATCTTTCTGGATAATTTTCGTCCAGCCAGTTTCTAACTATTCTCGAATAATGAGCTGGACAACCATCAAGCTGGAACCAGGCCAATCTTCTTCAATCTAACATAACATCATCCCACATATTTGCATGTTCAGCCTTTAAAAATTCCAAGAAGGTCGCAGCATTTACCCTTGCAGGCAAAAGGTAGGGTCCAAATAGTCGATTACGGTAGATACCAATCCACACGTTCACACTAAATTCATGCTGAAAATTTCTTTCCCGAACTGCATGCGGATTTTCATGCGACCGAATATGTTGATTATGAAAATTTACCACTACACGTCTAGTGAAGCATGACTCATCGGTCCATAAAACGTTACTTAAAAACTCCCTATTATTATCAGTTCTATCAAGAATCCACTGACAAAATGTGATTCTTCGTTCTCCGTCCCCTGGCTGTAGTCCTTGCACAGGTTGCAAATGGTAAGGACGTCTATGGTCATTTCTAAGAACACGGTGAACATGGCTTGCTGAAATTCCCAAGGCACCAGAAACTCTCCTAACACTTGTGGTCGGATCTGCATCAAACTCACGCAGAATCATACGGGTAAATCTGCGCTGGCGAACATTTATGTTTTGATCCATTTGGAGATTTCCAAACCCATTTTCAATTATTTAGCGATGCACTCTTACAAATACTGAGCGAGTTGGATGACGTCTGATTGGAAATCTTCGTGCGTATGCTCTGGCTGCTTCTGCTGCGTTTCCATTTACAAAGCCATACACAAAATGAATATCCGCTAACTCTTGATTGGAGAATAAAAATGGCATTTTTATAAAACTTACAAAAAAAAACAGGTAAAAAAAACTAAATTTCGTGCATTCACAATTGCAAAAAAACGTTTCAGGTTTCAACAGACAACAGAACTAACTGTCAACTAATTGACGTTTAAACTTATTCTGCTTTCTATTTCAAAAATATTTGCAGGCACAGCCTACTTCTAAAAATTATCGAGATACTGACTTTTTAACGTTATTTTATCATAAATAATTAAAAATGCATCGAACCTTAAAAATCGAAATATCTCAAAAACGGCTAACTATAACGAAAATTCACAAGAGAGATTTTTTATGTTGAAAAGTGCGAAGAATCAGTTTTTTATTCAAAAAGCAAAAAATTGCACTAAGAAAAAAATTTCGGTCATTTTAATACACTACAGGTCCAGTAGAGAGCGCCCTGTAGCGGCTACAGTAAAACCATGGTTCGTTTTGTCGTACCAAAAAACCCTTGTATACCAATTTTCACCGTTATACATCAAATATTGTTCGAAATATTTAAAAAAAAACTATTTTAGAAAGTCAATTTAAACACCCTGTATTTCGGAAGCCACGTATTTTTCGACCCATGTCTATATAGACTTTATGCATTAATTTTAAAAGTTCTATCGAATCTTAAAGTTATGCAACAATAAACTGAAACACCTTGTATAAGTTAATATATTCGCTTCCTTGTATTACATTAATTTTATCAAAAAGCTTTTCAGTAATGTTGGCAAGTTTGTAGGAAAGAACAATTTACTTCATAAATTAGTTCTTAATGTTTGAATACTAATCATAGGTAGTATATAAAGAAAATACAGGTAACTGAATATAAACAAAAGAAGCAGTTTTGTTCCACGTGCTAACTAGCGACAGCTGTCGTTTGTAACCGGATCTCTCAGAACTAATAGCGCACCTTCCATCAAAATGTTTACGTTTCTCCGTACTTTCCCTTTTTATTGGATTGGCTACCGTCTAGGTACCGTTGGAAAGTTTAATGGGAGCTTATTTTTCGTATAAACATACATTAAGCTTGCAACGTATGCTAGGATATTGAAATCTGTGGAGATTTATCAAAATGCGGGTCCTCAATTTATTACCAAAAGAATACTTACACTACCGTTCAAAAGTATTTGAAAACCTGCATATTTCCATATAAGATCATAACAAACAAACAAAACTATTCAGTACGTATTTATTTTTCTTCATTTATTGAAAACCATCACCATGGAAATCAAGCATCACTAAAAGGTCATTGAAATCAACATTTTGTTCACACTATTATTGGGATCTCATCATTATCCATAATAGGAATTTCGTTGCCTTTAGAATATTGTTATGTTTTTGTATAGGAATTCTTTCTTAGGATTTGTTTTTCGATTATTTCTTTTAATTTGTATTGTACCTAAACCCATAACACAGTTTTACTTCAGTTATTAAGTGCGTTGTCGTTTATTTTTTTGGACAAAATGCGTAAAACTAAAGAATATTCCGAGGACAAAAAGGAGTTATTATTGGTCTTCATAAATCCGGCACAAATATTCTAAACTTCAGAAGGTACCACTGTTGGTGACTGGATGAAGGTCCTCTGGAGCGATGAATCGAAATTTGAAGTTTTTAGTTGTAAGAAAAGAATATTTGTCCGCCGTCGGCCTAACGAGAGAGCATTAGAATCATGCACCGTCGGGCTGTTTTGGTGGTTCCGCTCTGGGGGTATTGTGAGAGTACAGGGAATACTGAATAATTAAGGTTACAAAAATCATGATGTGCCTTCTAGGACTTATTGGTCTGGGGTTTGTCTTTTAGCATAAAATTTTCGGAAGCAAAAGAAGAACGTTCAAAAGTATTTGAACACCTGCATATTTCCATTTAAAATCATAACAAACAAAACTGTTCAGTACGTATTTATTTTTATTTATTTATTGAAAACCATCACCATGGAAATCAAGCATCACTGAAAGGTCATTGAAATCAAAATTTTGTTCACACTATTATTGGGATCTCATCATTAGCCATAATAGGAATTTCTTTGCCTTTAGAATATTGTTATCTTATTGTATATTAATTCTTTCTGAGGATTTGTCCTTCGATAATTTCTTTCAATTTGTGTTGTACGTAAGCCCATAACAGTTTTACTTTAGTTATTAAGTGCGTTGTCGTTTATTTTTTTGGACAAAATGGGTAAAACTAAAGAATATTCCGAGGACAAAAAAGAAGTTATTATCGGTCTTCATAAATCCGGCACAAATATTCGACAAATTTCTAAACTTCAGAAGGTACCACTGTTGCTGACTGGAAGAAGGTCCTCTGGAGCGATGAATCGAAATTTGAAGTTTTTAGTTGTAAGAAAAGAATATTTGTCCGCCGTCGGCCTAACGAGAGAGCATTAGAATCATGCACCGTCGGGCTGTTTTGGTGGTTCCGCTCTGGGGGTATTGTGAGAGTACAGGGAATACTGAATAATAAAGGTTACAAAGCCATACTACAAAATCATGATGGGCCTTATGGGACTCGTCTTATTGGTCCGGGGTTTGTCTTTCAGCATAAAATTTTCGGAAGCAAAAGAAGAACGAAATATTTCAAAGTCATGCAATGGCGTTCTCAATCTCCGGATTTGAATCCGATAGAGTTGCTCTGGGATGAACTGAACAGACAAGTAAGGAAATGTTTTCCTACATTTTAAGAACACTTATGGAGAATATTACAAGCCGAATGGCGAAAAATAACCCCATCCACTTTAGAAAAATTCCCGGGGTCTAATAAAAAGGAAAGAAGGACATATTGATGACTCAAAAATATGATTATTTTGATTATAAATGTATGTTGTCAAGAATTAAGAAAATAAGTGTTTCATACAGATATTGTAACGTTCCCTTTAATAGCTTCCACCATTTTCCTTGTTTTCTGTGTGTTCAAATACTTTTGAACGGTAGTGTAGATGTTTTTGTTTCATTTGTTTTCATGTTTTCGGAATTGTCCCTTTGGAGCAAATACAGACAAAAATATGATGGAAATGGGTACATACATATGAGTCATGAACTTAGATACCCGCAATTTAGTAATGGTCGGGCGAAATATGTTGAAAATATTGAGGCTTTCACCTATGGAGAGAACTAAGTAATTTTTCTAGATGTTACACTTATCCATCAGGTATGAACGCTTGTAAAAATGGCATATCCAGTACATATGCTGACATTTTAGCTAACACTAAGCATACCATAACTCGTCAAAAGGCCGGTGTTTTACTATTCACTGGACAACAAATTTTAGTTTTTTAATTGTATCTTGTGGGAAAAGTGCACTTCTTTGTTAATTTTGGGGCGCTGAATCCAAAAATGACAATGAAATAAAAAAATTAGTTGCGGTTTAGAAAAAAACTTTTTATTTTTAAGGATATATTAAAAAAAGTAACAAGATTCATATACTTATAAGAATCACTATATGCGCTGTATTTTTGCTGTTCTTTTATGGATCGTTTCTGGAGCATCTCTACCAAGAGTCCAACAGTAGTCTGCAAGCATGGAAGGAGTCCACTTTCCCTGGTACCTTTTTTCCATTGTTGAAATATCCTGATGAAAACGTTCGCGGTGCTCATCACTTACGGCTCCGCAATTGTCAGGCAAAAAGTCCAGGTGTGAGTGTAGGAAATGTATCTTAAGAGACATATTACAGCCCATCTTTTGATACGATGACAGCATATTTTTGACAAGGGTTTTATAGTTGTCAGCTTTTCTATTTCCCAAGAAATTAGTGACCACCAGACGGAAATCATTCCAAGCAGTTTTTTCAATACCTGTTAAAGTGTTTTCAAACTGTATATCTTTCAAAATATTTCGAATCTGTGGCCCAACAAAAATACCTTCTTTAACCTTTGCCTCACTTAGTCTTGGAAATTTCTGACGCAGGTATTGAAAAGCTGACCCATCTCTATCTAATGCCTTGACAAAGTTTTTCATTAGGCCCAACTTGATATGCAGTGGTGGTAATAAATTTTTTTTCGAATCTACTAATGGCATATGCTGTACATTTTTTTGACCTGGCTCTAGGAATTGACGAACAGGCCAGTTTTGTCTGGTGTAATGAAGTGCCTTTGCCCGACTGTCCCATTCACACAAAAAACAGCAAAACTTTGTGTAGCCTAGCTGCAGCCCAAGTAAAAGTGCAACAACTTTCATATCGCCACAAATATGCCATTGGTGCTCATCGTATTTTATGCAAGTCAATAGGAACTTGATATAGTCATATGATTCTTTCATGTGAACTGCACACCCTACAGGAAGAGATGGTAAAATATTTCCAATATGCAATAACACTGTCTTTAAACTCAATGTTGAACTGTCTATAAACAATCTCCATTCTTCTGGGTTATAGTTTATATTTAAAGCCGCCAGTAAGCCGTTAATGTTACTGCAGAAAACCATATTGAAAAATGGTTCCAAGTCTTTGTGGCGTTTACGAAAAACACATACCGAAACATCGTCTTCTAACAAGTTCCACTGCTGCAGTCTTGATCCAAGTAACTCTGCCTTACATTTTGGAAGTTCTAAATCTCTTACAAGATCATTTAATTCTGACTGTGTTATTTTGTGCGGTTGGTGGCATGACGTGCTCGGTATAAAATCAGGATCTCTTGACGTTGATGGCATATCTTCTTTCTAACGAATCACTCGATCGCCATGATCTGATTCGTTTTCTGATTCGCAAGTGTAGGATTCTGGGCGTTTTGGAATATGATTTTCGTCACTGTGAGGCACAGGTCTCATCGCAGATGGTATGTTTGGGTAGTTAATAACCGATTTTTTTTTCTTGGACATACCTGTGGCTTGTCCAACACAAGGTACCATGCAAAAGTAACAATCATTAATATGATTTGTAGGCTCTCTCCAAACCATTGGAACAGCAAAGCGCATAGACCGTTTTTTGCCATTTAACCAGCTCCTCAGACTTGAAGCACATGTATTACAGCAGATGTGGGGTGCCCACTGTTTGTCTTGATCACCTAGTTTACAACCGAAGTAAAGCTGATATGCCTTTGTTATTAGTGGAGTAATAGACCGTCTCTGAGACGCAAAAGTCACATCACCACACACGTAACAAAACTGATCTGGATTGTTTACACACTTTCGAGAAATCTTGCATGAACGCTGTCAGCCAACTGAGGAAAAAATGGCTAATATAAAACAATATAATGTACACGTATGTATAACGTAACACAATCATGCCGATTACATCATCTTTCCTTGCCGAATATAAAAATGTAGCACGTGCATTCTTGTGAATTACAGTATATTAACACTGTCACAGCAGGAAGACATATAATTACCGTATCTCTAAAACTTGAACTAATATTGAAAAAATAAGTTTCATTCCGGTTTTAGCACATTAAAAATAGTAATATTTTGTTGATTTTATTTAGGATATTTTTTGGCTGTTGATCAGTGTAATCAAACTACGTAAAAATATTTTATTATAATCGTTTTCTGTGCTCAAAATAATACTCTATCTCACTCTCTCTCACACATCTATAAAATAATTTTATTTTTTATTTGAATTTTGTTTATTCTGGGTTAATACTTGTTGCGACAAGTATACGTAATGTTATCTACCCTATCCGGACATTTGTAGGCATAATAAAACATAACGAAATTCTGCCCATTGAAGGCGCACTATGTTTTACTAAGTTTTATACATATTATTAATTAGTGCTGTCAGTATGCTCGTGAAGGGTAGGTAAGATAATACGTTTTACATATCAGTCCGCAAATAACTGACAAATTAAGCGATTCATACTGTTTTTGTTTAATAACCCATATACATTACAAAAAGTACTAAGTCTACTTACCCCGGATTGTTTTCTGGAGTGATTGCTGTGGATAGAACCAGATAATTTTTTATTGCTTGTTTCTTTCGCTGTAACAAAAAGAAGGATCAGTTCACACCTTAATCAAAGGTTTTCTAGGATAACACAAAAAAAAATTATGCAATATTTGTACATTGCTAGTGAGATACAGATTAAACATAAGCTTGGTAACGATGACTTTCAGTTACGAAATATCTAATTCATTATCTTATCAATTACAGATACAACAAGAAACTCGTAGAATGTCGAGGCGTGGTATGAGTATATTTTTCGAGAACATAAGTATAAGGTAAAAGTATAAGGTCTTGCTTCGGAGAAAGAGGTAGAAGTATAAGCATATCCTTGTTTTCATATTCATAATGATTACCTTATACTCGCGAGGATATCCTCCAAGAAGAAGTAAAAGTTTGACTGGTATTTGTATCTTGAGCGACATGTCCTGACTTGTTCCAGCTTGTAGTTGACGTGGGAGTTCGTTCACTCAGCATCACTAACAGTTGTACTCCAGAGCTTACACAGACCGTTCCGTATTTTTACTGGATACAGTTTTCTATCAAATTAATAAGCATGTCATCCTCAAGTGATGAGAAAACTATAGAAAATAATGGCAACGACCTGCAGTTCATCGCAGATGAAATTACCATTGCTCCCATTATTTTGAAAAAGTCACAAGTTCCAAAAATAAAAATGAGAAAGGACGATGCCTTGAAGAAGACGTTGAAAAAATATGAATCAACATTCGGTAAACCATCAGGTACTAAAGGCTTATTAAAAAAAATCAACAACATGAAATCAAGATTAAAGAAAAAAACAGATCTAAAAAAAACTGCTAATAAAGCAATTAAATTGTTAGATTGGGAAAGAAAGTTGCTGAAAGCTATGGAAGGTGACTGTAATCCTACAATTGGGAAAATTAGAGGTGCCATTCAAGTTGATAGTGTTCAAGAAGAAGGAAGTGAACTATATACTGAGCGCAGTGAGCAAACAGTTAGTATTACAGAGCCAGCAATTCAGAAGACCTTGCCACCAAAAAGAAAATTAGCAACAGAGAAATACGAAACTGAGGAAACCAAAGGGTTAACTACAAAAGAACTGCAACGTCTAGTGCTATTACAGCTGTACCAAACAAGTATTTTTAAACAAGATTATTATAAAACGAAATTAGAAACGATGCAGCATCAGAAGCCACCTGTAACTTATGATGTTCACGAAAATAAAACTTATTATAACTTATAAATACACTTTAATCAGTAAAACTATTTATTATAATACTCAAGTTTCTTCTTATTTGTTGACCTAGTCACATTTAAAGTAGGAATCCCCTTTCGGTTGATATACTCATCTCCATGGCGATTTGGTTTCAGGATTCCTATGTGTGTACAATCAATTACACCAATTGCTGTCGGAAATTTATACATGCTATGCCATATCCGCTTGGCCTCCATCAGTTCATGGTTGGTAGTTGGAAACTTGATCCATTCGTTCGACTGTGCAACTATGCTGTTCACAACTCTATCCACAGTCTGAGATACCGTTGCTTGACTAACACCAAGTTCCTGACCAATACCTTGTTGATATCCAGGGTCTCCGAGATAGCGTAGACATATCTTCATTCTATGTATACATGAAAATGCTCCTCCTCGAGTTTCCTCATTCTCAACTAAAAATCTGTTTTAACATCCCTAACATCCACAATTTCCGGCATCATCGTTTCACCACCTTTCGTTACGGAATTAAGTCTGCTACTGACCACACTCAGAACTTTTTAAGGATATGCTTCCTATGCCAAGTATAAGGTGAAGATTATGAATATCCTTTTACTTAAGTCACTGCTTTGAAGCATTTACTTCAAATGATTATAAAAACCATCTCGAGGATGTCCTTCAAAATTTGCAAGTACAAGGATATCCTTTGTTTTATGAATACGGCTCAATGTGATATCAGTGGTGTGCAAATGTGTTGTGTGTTTTTAAAATGACAGTTCTGAGTACTGTTTGATTATATATGCCGTTTTTAAGAAAGTGCACATGACTCCATAGCATATTTTATAACTTACCAAATATTCTCAATGAACGGTACTTGAGATTTTGAGATTTTTAAAACTTAAGTTTGTATTATTATTATTCATCTAAGTTGGTGGTGGTTTGCACGATAATTCTCAAGATTATAAGCACAAAAAACATATATAATAAAAATGAAACATTTTTTCATGGTGAAAAGCGTGGCATAGCACTGAAGCATACAGAATAAGCCTCATATTATTTAGAATCCAAAAATCCAGGTAGACGCCGAATAAAAAATGAACGCAATTTGTTCGTTCTGCCCTTTGTTCGCTAGAGTTTTGTGCAACCTCGGGAAATCAGATAACGCTCTTAGTGTATTTTTTCATGTGAAACGGGCTGAGAAAGGAAATTAATCTCAATATGACTGGGATTTTGTGCGAAGCTGCTAAAAATGGGTGTCCCAGACTTCACGCAAGGATTGAAATAAAAAGAAAACAGTTCTTCAAGATTACTATTTTTCTGTTGGATCATAAAGTACTCAGGATGGGGTTATAATAATAACAATAATGTGTCTTTATTTTTTGGTGAAAAGTACATAAAAAAAAACTCATTTTATGAGGGACGCGGTTGCTCTTCCACGCAGCCCCCGCAAATAATACTATACTAATAATAAGGATAACCTAACAATTACAGATTAATAATAGTTGTAACTAATACAACAGCAAAAATAAAACAAATGTAGTCCTTTCACATGGGATTTGACCCTATTTCGGAAGCTACTAAGTGAGAGCGAATTTTTTAATATATCTGGGAAAAAGTTGTACATTGAAAATGCAACATAAGTAAATGATTTTTTAAACTGTTCAGTACTATGGAACGGGACATCATCGAGCTTACAAGTACGAGTTGCATAATGAACCAGCCAGAGGCTCAAAGTTCATAACTGAAGTGGTCATATTTTTATATGTATATGGGGTGACTGATCATGTTGATAACTTTCTCGGCTTTACTGGTATATTCGCACTGTATTGTAGATATGGACTTCAAATAATCCCATAAAAGAAATCCAATGAATTTACCTGCTTTACGGGCCGTATGGTATGCGACAATGCCTTAGTGAAGTCAATCGTTAATTAAACCATCATCTTTGAATCATTTTTATTCAATTTAGGCAGAAACAATTTCAAAGAGAGATCTAGAGAGTCAATTCTCATCAGCGTAATCCGAGAATACCCGACCAATGAATGGCTGAATCAGTAATTGAGTTGTTTCACGGTATGTTATTACGTCAAAAACCTAATGTCAAACTTAAAATGTCAACTTGTTGACTAAGTAGGCTAGTGTGCAAATAGTTCATTCCGTGCTTGCTAAAGTGAGCATGAAGTAAACGACGTCATAGGAAAAACGTCATGTATAAAAAAAAACCGACTCTCCCTGCTGACATCCGTCGGAAAAGCAAGCAAAAAGGTCTTGTCACCCTGATGATATTCGTAGAGCGACAAATCTCGTACATGAAGTGAGAAATGCACTCCATGAATTCTGCAATGAGCAGTGGAGCGACTTGAATCAAGTATTCCTCTCTGGAAAGTGGCAAAATCGCTCAGAAACGGAAGGCAAGAACAACTACCACATATTCATGGTGCTGGAGGCATAGTTTTCAGGACTGAGGATAAAGTGGAGGTTTTTGCTGACGTCATGGAAAGAGAGCGACAACAACATCAGTGACTCCTTTTCAGAAGATTCTTCTACGGAAGACTCTTCAGATGAATCCCAGCATAGCACATCAACGGAATCCTCGGAGATTCCGTTTTGCACACCAGCAGAGCTCCAAGGCCACATTAAGGACCTAAAGGTGCGTAAAGTACCTGAAGAGTATCAAATCACCAACAAAGCACTGAAGTTGCTTTCGCTCAAGGCTTTGACTTATCTGGTGGCAATAATTAATGCAATGCTCAGAACTCATTACTTTCCTAAGGCATAGAGGATCGCTGAAGTCATCATGATCCCAAAGAAGGCAGGTTCGGTATTCCCCCAGGATTACCGTCTCATTAGCCCGCTGTCAGCTCCTTCTAAGCTCGCTGAAAAGGTGATTTATCGTCACCTTGAGAATTTCTCGTCAGATCACCATGTGATTCTTGACACAGCATAGTACGGAGCTACTGGCAGTTAGACTGGTGGAGCATGTAACCAGGGGGTTCACCCTGAACAAAAGTGGTGGTATCTTGCTTTTAGATGTATCAAAGACATTTGACAAGGTGTGGCACATGGGCCTCATCCAAAAGGGTTTTCCATTTTGGCTACTAAAACTGTTGAAATCTTTTCTAGAAGGAAGGAAGTTTCGGATCAAAATTAACAATGTGTTGTCTTAGGTCCAATCCTTTATTCACTTTATATACATGACGTCCCTTGCCCCAGCAACTGTGAAGTCTATCTCTATGCTGACGACACTGCACTGTTAGCCCAGTCGTGTTCTGGTAATATGGTTCACGACAGGCTGCAGAGTGCGGTGGAGGAAGTACTGGAGTGGGCGGATCGGTGGTTGATCAAAATTAATACTTCGGAAACGCAGACTATCTACCGTATTAAAAAACATCGCAGTGCCCCCTCAGAGATATCAGAGAATGGAACTCGTCCACGGAAGCAATCTGTCAGGTACCTTGGAGTCATCATTGACAAGGGATTGACCTGGCAGAAACATACTGTTATTTTGAAAACAAAATTCCAAATTACCTTTCGGCAGCTTTATCCTTTGTTGTGCAGAAATTCAAAATTAAGGTTGATCAACAAGATTAGGTTGTATAAAATGGTCACAAGACCCACAATCACTTACGCATGCGCGGCTTGGTGTTTTCTTGCCAAGACGCACATGCAGAGAGTGCAAGTCCTGCAAAACAGAACCCTACGCACAATCACTAACGCCTCTTGGTACGTGTCAAATGAGACCATTCACAGAGATCTTGATATCCCATATCTAAGGGATTATGTAAAACAACAGGCACAGCGGCGTTATAATCAAGCCGAATCGCACAGCAACCCTCTGTTGCGTGATTCAGTACACTACACAGTCGAGCAAGTTCGCAAACATTCCAGGCCTCGCCTCGCACCGTGATCAAAATTAAATTGTGAACTCAGACCAGCCAAAATTATTTCAGTATATAAAACCGATCAAAATTATTTTTTGGAGTTACAAAATTATTCGAGTAGTCAAAGCAATAATGCTTAAGCTATTTCAAATGATTTACTTCTATTCTGTGCTCTATTTCTTCCTTCCTGTCTTTCCTTTTCTCCTTAAACATGTTTGGAATCTGGGTAGCCAGACCTGACAGACTAACAGACCGACGAGGCCTTTAACTAAGAGCAAAGGTCCACCGGACCGCTCTGATGAACAATGACGAATAGTAGTCATAAAAAACCGACATAATGTCAAACAAAACCGACAAAATGTCAAACAAAACCGACATAATGTCACTTTTCGCGTTACGTAATACCACTGACGCTCTTCTTGAATCATATGTCTTGCCCACATCAATATTGATCAGTTAGGCCCACTTGAGCTCATGGATTGCAACAACAAAACTCATGCAAGTTTATGGAAAGTGGTCACGGAAAATTTAGATAAAAGATCGCGGATACGCCTGCAAAGATAAATAGGTCATTCGCTTGATCTGTCATTCCACATATACCCCTATACTGGATGCTTTATGATTCAATAAGAAATAAATTTCTAGAAAATTCAATTGAAATCTTGCGTTGTCGGTTTAATGTATTTATTGTTGGAGAATGTCGAGAAGGAGTTATGACTAATAGCTCAAAAGCACGAGAAACTTCAACTATCAAAATAATTTGAAATTTCGTAATTATATTCGCCGGAAGCAAGAGTAACTGTTACATTCGCATTAGATAACAAAAGACAAAGGGTTGACTCTGCACTTCTTACGCAACGTCCTTAGCGGTACGTAAAGGAATATGTATATATATGACAAAGTAGATCATCTGAGAAAAACAGGTCCACACAATTAGTCCAAAGACATTTTTTCCCTGCCCCACCGGTACTGCATCAGGAAACTTTGCCACTTCCCGTTACCTAACTCGGGCAGACGTGGCACTGTGGGCATGGTAGTATGGCCAGAGCATAGAAAACACTATGCTGTTACTCGTGTGTGAATTCATAACAGAACAGTAGCAGCAGCAGCCACGGCCGATAGGTACGCGATCCGCCTCCCGAGAATAGTTTACCGGGCTACAGAGAAATCTATGTTGTGTGAACTAATAGGAGCAGAGAATTACCATAATGGGTGTGTATAAATGTACCAGGATAAAAATTGAAATAAACCATCCCCACCCCATTACGACCCTCGCCACCAAGTATTTTTACCTCTAGAATTTTTCAAAAATTAGGATCTTCTGAAACGTTTTAGGCCTTCTCCTCCGCCGCCACCGGACCGTTTTTCAAAAACCAGAAAGCTCTTGCGTCCTTGGCATAGCATTGTGTGAAAATTTCGTTTTAATCCGAGCAGTACTTCTCAAGTTACAGGCGGTTATAAGATTAGCGGACAGACCAACATCCTAAAACACAATATTTCATTTTCGATTGAGTGGGCGGAACGGTGGCTCATGAAAATTAATCATTCGAAAACGCAGGCTATTTATTGTACCAAAAAACGTCGCGGCCCCCCAGCAGAGGTTTCTGTAGACGGAAATCGTGTACCATGGACAAATTCTGCCAAGTATCTCGGTGTCACCGTTGATAAAGGCATGACCTGGCAGAAACATACAGCATCCATAAAAACAAAATTCCAAATTGCGTTTCGGCAACTATATCCTTTGTTATGTAGATCCTCCAAATTGAGTTTGATAAACAAAGTTCGACTATATAAAATGATTATTAGACCAGCCATTACTTATGCATGTGCGGCTTGGTGTTTTCTTGCCAAGACACACATGCAAAGTCTTCAAGTACTGCAAAGCACAACTTTGCGGACAATTGGCAACGCTCCATGGTATGTCTCAAATGAGACACTACACAGAGACCTTGACATTCCTTACTTGAGGGATTATGTCAAGCTTCAGGCGCAGCGACGTTATAGTTAAGCGGAATCGCACAGCAGCCCTCTGTTGCGTGACTCAGTGGACTACACAGTGAAGCAAGTTCGTAAACATTCGAGGCCACGGCTCGCACTGTAATCAAAAGTTATCGTGAATCTTTAGTAAACTCAAAATTACACTCTAACAAAACCGAATCAAAAAATTTGTTTAGTTCACCTCAAAATTAATCCGTGTACCAAGTCAAAAAGCCAAGGTATTTCCTCTTAAACTAAGCATATCTGTTTTTCTTTGTTCTTCTCCTTTTTTCTTCTCTTTCCTTGACTTTGTCTGGTTTCTGGGCAACCAGGACTGACAGATTCGATTAACGTACATCAGACAGTGACTAATGGGCAAAGGTCCTACGGACCGCCCAGACAAATAAATGACGAATAGTACCTCATTTTCGAAAATTTTCTCGATTACTCCAGTAGGCGTGGGAAGTAAAAAGCGAATAACACGGTTTGGGTCAAAAATTGGCGGATGTGCAATTCATACTGCCCAAGCGCATTCACCATTACTGAAAGAAGCCTATAATTTGCTTGGATACCGATTGATCTAGATCAGGGACCTATAGAATTTTATAATCGAAGCTGAAAATATAAGACTATTTTATGGAAAAAGCAACTGTACGATATTATTATATTATGTATTGTAATGTATTATAATTGCAAAAATTATGTGAAAGACATACGTTTACGTCGGCCCGTCTGTCTAGATGTCCGCTAACACTTGGCCTCTCTATAGCTTGAAAAAGACTACTCGGAATTCAATAGCTTTTGTTTTAAGGTCATAATATTCTTCGGATAAGCGTATCCGCAACAGCAAGTATGTTTAGTAAACACCAGCTTAAGATAAAGCAACACCTGCTCAGTTTTGAAAATTCTTTTGATGGGCAAGCAATTAGGATGGTTGTTATATCTAAATTTTTTGCCATTAATATGTATATAGAGAAAATGGTCATGCGGAGAAAGGTATATAACCTAACAAAATAATGGGCAAAATCCGCAAAAAGAAGTAAAGTGGAATCGAGCAGAAAATAGGATAGGTAACCCGACCGATACGTATTCTGCTGGTTGGCTTCATCAGGCCCGAAATGAATGCACATATGCAACTACAAAAGTAGATACACATGCCCATACATCCGGATACGAGTGTAACCTGAGGAAATGAAGATGGAGAGGGAAAAAAATCACACATGAAGTCCACAACAAGAGCCAACCTACACATTTTGTGTGTGGAAACGAAGATGGAGAGGTTACACTCGTATCCGGATGTATGGGCATTTGCATCTCCTTTTGTAGTTGCATATGTGCATTCATTTCGGACCTGATGAAGCCAACCAGCAGAAATACGTATCGCTCGGGTTACCTATCCTATTTTCTGCTCGAATCCACTTTCCCTCTTTTTACGGATTGTGCCCATTATTTCCCATTTTTGTTATATACCTTTCTCCGCATGATCATTTTCTCTTTGTAGATCCTTTGGGCTTGAAGTTACACAGCAAGTGGCTTTTTTATTTGAAAAGAAATTTGTCAAGTCCTTAATGGAAAACCCACTTATTTGACATATTTCACACATACACTTCCTAGCATATTTACACTTAAGATATCAAGTAAAAGGTTTACTCATCGGAACAGTGATCGCACCGTTATCAGGTGGTAAGTTCGGCAAAAGAAAAACTTCTAGGTCAGAACATTGTTTAATGGGTAGGGACTCGAGACTACTTGTGTGACTACTGAAATGACAGCGCTGCGTGGGTGCAGAAACAACGTATCTATATATATATATATATATATATAACGCTTACCTATAATTCGGACATGTCGTCCAACTAAGTTAGCTGTATCATGATGAAATGCTAGTAGAGTCTCTGCACTGCTTTCCTTATCATGTAGCCTAGCCTCACAAGCTGACAGGTCGACGTTTCGTAGATCACATTGTTTAGCCAAAGCATCACTGAAACAAAAGAAAGATACTTTTACATCCGAATTTCCAACCGAAACAATAAAATCCAACATAGGTAGATACACAAACATTCTGAATCGGAAAAAATCTAGTCGATAGAAAGTTTAGGTAGGGCTAGCGTGACAGGTATGGATGAAATTTATATCAGTCGGTGTACACACACGCACGTACCACACGCTTAACAGTTACAAAATCGGATTAAACACAGAAGTCGCCATACCGAACGCTCCTTACCGATTGCCTTTAATTTTTGTGGTAGATGCTGCCCAGGTTCCATACAGTTACACTCATGAGTTCATTGGTTGACATGATTTCAAGCAGTCAAGCCAAGTATTAGATATCAGCAATGTAAATCAAGTCGAGTAGTTTTTACGTCAAGTAAATTTTGAACATACGAGCCCCTTCCCACTTCTGTTGGCCCACTTCAAGATTTGTACCAAAGTATGCCTTTATAAACTAATCATGACGAAACTATTTATTTCTAAAACAATTGATTTTCTCAAAAACATTTTAGATACACTCTGGTCGTAAAAAATACATATTTGAAATCACTTAGACCTATAACTAATAGAACATCTGAACAAATAAACAATGTGCGAATAAATGCGCGAAGTTAACAAAGCAACAATTGAAAGATTACCATTGGGTACCATCACCTTTATTTTTTATTACGGCTGAAATTCTTTGGGGCATAGTGTTAACCAAGTTTTGGCAAAAAGTTAGTGTAAAACAATCCCATATTTCTTCAAGCTTTTGTCTCAGTTCGGTGATTGTACGAGCAGGATGTTGTCGTAGAACCTTTTTCATCTCGTGCCACAAAGTTTTAACAGGTGACAGATCTGGACTGCTAGAAACCCATTTTAAAAGTGGTACATTATTTTCTTCCATTCATTCTATAGCCTTTTTTGAGGTCTGGCACGCTGCATCATCTTGCTGAACACAAAATCTTGGCCGGATGTCAAACATTCTTCCATCACTGGTAAAAGTGTTTCTTCCAAAATTGCCAAATATTTGTTTGTATCCACATTTCCATCAATAAAATGACGTGTTCCTACTCTTTTTGATGACATACTGCCACAGACCATAATGAATGCTGAGAATTTCACTTTTCTCTTCAGACAGTCAACATGGAATGCTAATGTTTTTTGCGAATAACTCTACTACGACTGTCACCAAGACAAACTTCGAATCGGGCCTCATCACTCCATTGTATTGCACATACATCAGTACTATACTGTATTGAAATCTTTCTTCTATCTGAGAAATTTCTTCAAGAAATATTGTTGGTCCCTCGTAGACAGATTTGTTTCTGCCTACAACCTGCCCATTGGCAACCAGCGCGCCATCTTATGATGTTTACACGTACTAGCCATATACAGGGTGTCCGCAAAGTTGGGGTTTTCCTTTACACGACGTGTAGATCTTGAAAACATAACCAATTTTTCTTAGTACCATATACACCAATGTCTTAAGGGAACCGAAATAAAGGGCTCTGCAACATCAAAAATATCTGAATATCGTCCTGTAGCCGCGACATCCCCGACTGGGACTAGGACACTAGCTCAACCCGACGACAGAACTGGGTCGGGGTCTGTGTGTCAGATCAGTATGCAACCTTCAACCGACGGTTACGGTCACGCGTCTAGAGGTAATCGCGTAGACGAGAATCCCTCAACAAGCACTAGAGACGTGGCTAGAGAAGTGCAAGTATCAAAAACTAAAGTGTGGCAAACGCTGCGTGAAGAGGGGCTGTATCCGTTTCACGTCCAACGTGTACAAGCCCTTCAACCTGACGATTTTCCAGCAAGAGTGCGGTTTTGTGAGTGGTTGTTGCATCAACATGACAATAATCCGGACTTTTTGAAGTGCATATTGGTGACAGACGAATCTACGTTCACGCGTAATGGGGTGAATAACTTTCGCAACACTCATGTTTGGTCAGTAGAAAATCCGCACGCTGTCAGTCGGGCACATTTTCAACAAACATTTTCGGTGAATGTTTGGGCTGGCATGGTGAACGGTATGCTCATTGGACCATTTATTCTCCCAAATCGATTGGACGGGATGCAATACCTAGACTTTTTACGCAACATTTTGCCTTCCTTGTTTGCCTGCGTCTGCTCGGTAGCGCATCAGATGATTTCATTCTCTGTTGGAGCGGTATGATTTCGGGCAGAGACGTACTTAGCCCTTCTCGTCAACTGGAGAGTGAGTACTTTTTCCTTTATTTTTTTTTACTTGGTCGCCCTCGTTTCACTACACATTACCTTTGTTATTTCAAGGGTAGTTGTTTCTGAAAAGGAAAACCCCAACTTTGCGGACACTCTGTATTAATGTTTACTTTCCCATCAAGATACCTTCTTTACCGGTTTTTATCTGTTCCTTTTGATGTTCCGTCTTCAGGGCCACTTATTCAACCTTCTTTTAGGGGGTTGCGTGCGCAGATGGTCTAGCGCCATTCTACTCTCTGCTGTAGTTTTGGTTGTGTGCGGGCGTGTTTTCGTTAACCTCCAGATTTTGGGATATCAACGCCCCAAGCACCAGTTTATGGAGTAGTAGCCTTTTATTTTGTACCTTACGTTTAGTTGTGTTGGTTAGGGTACTATCTATAAGTTTGTTCAATATCTGATTCCTTTTAGTGGAAAGCCATTGTAGAGAACCACCATTCACACTCCTCCACCTTTGTTTTGTAGCTGCCTTGTAGCTGTTTCGCTGCCGACTTTGTTGGAAGCCATCTCTTCCCCTTTATAAAAACCCTGATGTCAACAGGTAAAATGTCATTTTAATTGGGATTTTATAGATATTGAAATATTGATTGTTGCTGACTGAAATTTTTTGTGTAATCTTGATTTTGTTTGGCATTTTATTTACTCAAATATAGGGTAGTGCCTACATGTCACTGTCTTTTGGGCTTATTATACTAAGTGACATATAAATCCGAACACCCAGTTTAAATGGTTTTATTTTAGTAAAAGTTGCTGAATGTATTTATCTTACTGTAAATAACAAGTGAAAAAATGTTCAGCCTTATCAGTTGGACATTCGGGTTTTTATACTGCTCTTTTTTAATTCACTAACGCTCTAAAAATGAATATTTCAGCCGCAGTAAAGAATCAACGTTGGCGGATTTTGGTTCTTGACATCCTTTACGATCGGTTACGATGCCTAGAGTACGGAGACCTGTACGATTTCGTCAACTTAGTGAGTTTGATAGGGGCCGTATAGTGGGACTTCGGGAAGCTGGACTTTCTTTTCGGGCAATTGCAGTTAGAGTGCAAAGAAGTGTAGACACTGTGGTTAGGTGTTGTCAGGCATGGCTTCGAGAAGGCCGTACGCAAAGAGCAAGGGGCACTAGACGCCGCCGTAGAACAACAGACCGTGAAGATCACCGCCTAAGATTATTGGCCTTAAGGGACCGTTTCTCCACTACCAGATCCATTGCAAATGAATGGTTTGCAGAACACGGAAGACCTATTGGCATGCGAAGTGTTTAGCGACGAATGAGAAGTTTTGGCTTGTTTTCATACCGGCCACACTGGGTCCTCTCTTTAACTCGAGAACACCGACGTAATCGCCTTGAGTGGTGCAGACAACGGTCACTCTGGGATCAGGAATGGAACAGTAGTGTCTTTAGTGACGAGTCTCGATTTTGTTTAGACATGCACGATGGTCGTGCCAGGGTTAGAAGGCGACGTGGTGAAAGGAGGAATCCACAGTTTTTTGTTGAAAGACATGTTCATCACACTGTTGGAGTTATGGTTTGGGGTGCTATAGCTTATGGTTCCAGGTCACCTTTAATCTTCATCAGAGGTAACATGAACGCGCAGCGTTATATCCACGAAGTTCTAGAACCCCATCTTTTCTCGGTAGCGGTAGCTCGGTAGCGCATCAGCTGATTTCATTTTCTGTTGGAGCGGTATGATTTCGGGCAGAGACGTACTTAGCCCTTCTCGTCAACTGGAGAGTGAGTACTTTCTCCTTTATTTTTTTTTTACTTGGTCGCCCTCATTTCACTACACATTACTTTTGTTATTTCAAGGGTAGTTGTTTCTGAAAAGGAAAACCCCAACTTTGCGGACACCCTGTATATATACAGGGTGGCGCATCGAAAACGAAACAGACGCATTTACTGCTCAGTTTTTTTTTGGAAAAACGCTCAGACCCGTCGATTTTGTTTTCGAGGGGGACACAAGTTTGGCAAGAAATCATGTTAGCACGTGCAGTCCCCTAAGCGGGGGTGACACCACCCCCAAAATCTTAAATGGAAAGGGGGGTTGAGTGATACCTCATTTTAAAGGTCTTTTAATTCCCTTTATCATGAGATAAAATTAATGTACTTCAGTTCAGTAGTTTTGAAGATTTATTGATTTAAAGCTTAAAGTAGACTTTAATAGGTACATCAGATTAGTTATATAGCTATTGGAGCATTTTTTGTGTCAAAAAAGTTATTTCTTGAAGAAAGATAAGGAAATATCTCGTACTTATTTTAAATAGGAATTTAGTACATAGTTTGCGATTGATTTGACCAAACTTTGTTGCTAAAATAACTTGTAACGCTTCATTACATAAATTAACCATGGTATATTCCACAGCAGAAAGAGTTGAAATTATCGAAATATTTTTCGGAAACAATCACTGCGCTAATAGAACAGCAGAAATATTTAACGAGCCACATGAGAACAGTAACGTGCATCGAAAATATGTTCTAGAACTTGTAGCTAGATTTCGGGAAACTGGGTCAGTCGCCAATAAAAAACACAACATTGAAAATCCCATAAGGAACGAAATCCTCGTTTACCTTCACCTGGTCGTGACTTCAAAAAAATATATCGGTTCGACGACGCAAATGTACAATGGCTTGCGGACAGATTTTTAGTTGAGAATGAGGAAACTCGGGGAGGAGCACTTTCATGTATTCGTAAAATGAAGATATGTCTATGCTTTGGTTTTGAAGCCAAACAAAGTATCTTTCACCTGATCTGTGGACGCCAAAGCGAATTCAAAGAGGGATACATTAGGTATGACGTTATTCTTATAAAAAGAAAGTGTATCAGCATCAGGTTCTATACCTGCACTAGATAAAGACGTAAAGTACCGGTTCTTTCGTCAACATCAGGTGTTTACCTTTTTATGTCACTCAGTATACATAAATATCACGGACTTTGACAAAAACAAACCCCAATGTTTTTATTATAATGTATACAGATTTCTTTATAAGTTAGTGGAATGCAATGAGCTCAAGTGCCCTGATCGGATGACACAACATTACTGCTGTCTCCATGGCCCACTTTACGGATCACTAGCCAATCCCTTCTGTCAGTGAATTCGTGCGAATAGTTCTCTGAAACGGAATCTGACAAATGGTCTCTGTAACGCGTGAGAGCGGTACAAAGCCCAATAGAGGCGGATACAGAATCGCTTTTGTGGCTATTGACAAAGCAAAGCGTTAAAGGATTCCAAGAGCTTTTATTCAGATTAAAATAAAAGATTTTGCTTTGCTAACTGAAGCTCTTGTAGCTATTAAAAGTATGAATGTGCTTCTATTTTCCTATTTATGGTAGTGGTGCGATTTATTTTGAAAACATTTAGCGTAATTTCAAACCTTATGATACCGGATCCAAATGTTGCGAAATGTCGCGCAGCCCGCTAAAGGATCAATTGTTATAGACGAAGACATATCCAGCCTATACCACGCTCATGTAGATAGGGAGAAAAAAGGAACAGTTTGGTGAGTTGAGAAGCATTTATTCTAAATGCTCCGCATTTACAAGTACGCTTTAAAAATCGGTAAACATGCTTGGTTAAGGACGCAACCCACCAGTACGATGACAGCTGACGCGAAGACAAAGTTCACTATGGGGACGAATATAATAATTATTCACAATTTTCACTCACACACTTCTCTGACTTGTTACAAGCAATATGAATCCTTAAGTACTTGCTTGCTGCTTTCAATCTACACGAGCTAGGCTCCACCAATGCTATTGGTGTCACAGGATGTCTATAGCTTGATGGCAATTTCCCCGAACTCTGCCATTACCGCGAAAATTAAAGTAACACGAAAAGCGTGTTCTTGTTCCTACACATATAAGGGAGTCAGTATCCAAGTATATTGCTAAAAGTAAATTGGAGTTGATTGATTTATATAAATATCATTTGGCACAGAATAATATAAACGGTCTAGGAATAGCGTTTTGTTTCGCTATAAATCTTAACTAGGATATCTTCTACTTAAAACCATTTAGTTTAACAGCTTCGCGCTTACCACGAACACTTTAAAATTGAATTATATTTCATACAGCAATATCCTATTCCTACAAGCTTTGTCAATCAATATTTTCTCAAGTGTATTTGGGAACCAAATCAATATTAAAAGCAAGGTCGTGTCAACCGATAGGCTATCGGCATCTAAGTAGAACAGGGTGGGCGTATAAGAAGGATCGCAGTCTAATTATTTTGGTTAGAATTAATTAACTAATTTTTTAATTTTGGATTCATCGCTCACTATCAGTTGTCGGTAAAATCGTTATTTTGGATACTAAGCTGCAATATTGCGTGACTGTATTGTCGGCGACTTTCATGTTCACTAGGTTCTTGGGTTAACTGAATTTTGTATGGAATCTGTTGGAGGTTCTATTAAAGTTGCTGGAGAATCCCTATTTAATTTCTTAGATCCAAGGTCTGTGATTACAAATTAAATTCAGTAAATTTCACTCAAATGGCGTGTAAGTAATGGAGTTGGGGTAAAGGGAAGAAAGAAATGAAACGTCACTTAAACCGAGTTTTGGTAGAAATAACGTACAATAAACTAAGCAAACTTAAGTGAGATAAACATATCTGAGGTTATGCGTGAAACGGACGAAACTAATGTCAAATTGCGAATTTTCCAAAATTCGTGCTACGCACTAGCGTAGGTGGGTATTAAGTATTTTGAAAAGTGACATTATCTCCGTTTTTTGACATTATATAGCTCTTTTGTAATAATGGGTGATTTTTTTGCTAGTATCTTTTATGGCAACACCGTTTTTGACAGATGACGCGTGAATCGTGTCTTGTGTCATCGTCAAACTTGTTTAGTTTGGTCTATAATTTATCCATGAATCGACTCACGAACGTTGGAGAATGCGTAGCACATCAGGGTGCATACACACATTATTAAAGGTCAAAGGGCTTTAAAGCAGTGCAATCATTTTGAAATCTTTATCATTTACTTATTATGCTTCATTAAGTACTTATACAAAATTTTATTAAAATAAAGTCATTTAAACTGGGTGTTCGGATTTATATGTCACTTAGTATACTTGCTTGCTACTTTCAATCTACACGGGCTAGGCCCCACCAATGCTACTTGTGTTACAGGATGTCTATAGCTTGATGGCAATTTCCCCGAAAGCTGCCATTACGGCGAATATGTTTGAAAATTAAAGTAATACGAAAAGCGTGTTCTTGTTCCTACACATATAAGGGAGTCAGTATCCAAGTATATTGCTAAAAGTAAATATTGGAGCTGATTGATTTATATAAATATCAGTTGGCACAGAATAATATAAAGGGTCTAGGAATAGCATTTTGTTTTGCTATAAATCTTAACTAGGATATATTATACTTAAAACCCTTTAGTTTTACAGCTTCGCGCTTATCACAAACACTTTAAAATTGCAGCAATATCCTATTCCTACAAGCTTTGTCAATAAATATTTTCTCAAGTGTATTTGGGAACCAAATCAATATTAAAAGCAAGGTCGTGTCAACCGATAGGCTATCGGCATCTAAGTAGAACAGGGTGGGCGTATAAGAAGGATCGCAGTCTAATTATTTTGGCTAGAATTAATTAACTAATTTTTCAATTTTCGATTCATCGCTCACTATCAGTTGTCGGTAAAATCGTTATTTTGGATACTAAGCTGCAACATTGCATGACTGTATTGTCGGCGACTTTCATGTTCACTAGGCTGTAGTTCTTGGGTTAACTGAGTTTTGTATGGCCGCAAATGAAAGTCTTCTATAAAATAGTGCGACGAATACCCAGTTCTTGAGAACGATGTCTGGTAGACGTCTCAGGGCGCTCCACTACACTTTCACGAACTCTCTCGATACTTTCCGGAGTTCGAACAGCTCGAACACGGCCCGACCCTGGCAAGTATTTAACTTCACCTTCCGCAACTGACGAATGGTGTTGACACTGGGCACATTATTTCGACCCAAATCTTGTCGTAGCTTCCGAATCGTTGCAACAATCGACTCATTATTTGAGTAAAACGTTTTATCAATACGGACGCGTTGTGGAATCGTGTATCGTTCCATGATGAATTGGACACTTGTGCTTTAAACAACTACTACGGCGCCACTTAGGGAAACAATATTCGTAACTCTAAGAGGCGATTTCTTCCATTATTCTAAGCAAAAAAGTCCATTATAACTTATTTCCGAAAATCAATCGTTTTCGAGAAAGTGAGTCGTAAATAATTAAATTTTCTCAAACATTTGGCAACGTCGCAACGCAACCGCGATACGAGCGCAACTGATTCATCGAATTGATTACGTTTGTATGATATTTTCGTTGAAAATATGCCTTGAATTATTGAATACTTTTACGCTTCTTTTTGTGGCAAATATTTTTTATTTAACAACGCTTTCTGTACATTACATTTACTTTAAAAAAAATGACAGAACTTACGTTGGCGATACACACCACCAATTCCAACGATTATCAGTCAGTTATTTGAAACAATGCGATTCACGAAAAAAAAAACAGCATCCGTAAATACAGTTAAATGTATTAGTAATCACAACAACACGCGATGATACATGCAGTGCAGGCGGAGTACGACGTTGCCAGTTGTGTGAGGGATTTTGTTTCTGTGTTTTTCTTCGGAAAATTGTATTTAATAAGCAAGAAAATTATTTTTTTAGAGACAGTTAATTAATAAATGTACATTGATACATTTTACGCTATTAGGCATATGAATTTGAATTATCAAGGTGCAAAATTAATTTATTTCATGACTAAAAAGAAATAAGTTCAGCAATTCTTTGCTCCGAAACGGATGCTTTTCGGAAATACACTATACACATGGCTTTGTTGCAGACATACCGTGTCGACCACTACCTACATCTCAAAAGCACTAAGTCATATGATAGTCCAGGACTATTAGACTTTATCTGCTGAAAAAATCCCACGTGGCTGAATTTTTTACCAGAGCTTCTTTTCAACATTATAAATCATCCCTCTAAAGTATCCATGCATCCAAGCTCTTTTTATGGGGGGGGGGTTAAAGGTCACAAAAACGCTTTTTTCCATATATCTCCGAAAATATCAATTCTACGTTAAAATGAGTAATTACCTTTTTTGTTCAGGATGAAATTCTCCACAAAAAAGGTTGTATGCATTTTTTCCGTAGAGATCGTTTTTCTATTGAAAGTTTACTTTCAATGTTGAACATCGAGAAAATTGTAAAATAACGTACTTTTTTCCATGTCACCATAGAGGTAAAGTAGCAGACGCGTTTTTTTTCATGTGGATTACGCAATAGGCCTAATTCACGAAGATAGAATGGAAAAATGATGTAATTGTTACTTTTCCTTTTCCCGCAACTGATTAATCGAATTGATTACGTTTGTATGATATTTTTGTTGAAAATATGCCTTGAATTATTGAATACTTTTACGCTTTTTGCTGTGGCAAATATTTTTTATTTAACAACGCTTTCTGAACAGTACATTTACTTTAAAAAAATGACAGAACTTGCCGGTACGTGGCGATACACACCACCAATTCCCACGATTATCAGTCACTTATTTGAAACAATGCGATTCACGAAAAAAGAAAAAAAACAACATCCGTAAATACAGTTAAATGTATTAGTAATCACAACAACATGCGATGATACATGCAGTGCAGGCGGAGTACGACGTTGCCAGTTGTGTGAGGGATTTTGTTTGTGTTTTTCTTCGGAAAATTGTATTTAATAAGCAAGAAATTTTTTTTTAGAGACAGTTAATTAATAAATATACATTGATGCATTTTACGCTATAAGGCATATGAATTTGAATTATCAAGGTGCAAAATTAATTTATTTCATGACTAAAAAGAAATAAGTTCAGCAATTTTTTGCTCCGAAACGGGTGCTTTTCGGAAATAGGTTATAATGAACTTTTTTGCTTAGAATAATGCAAGGAATCACCTCTTAAAGTTAGGAATATTTTTACCTAACACCCTGTATAATGGCGACCCTGTATAAGGATCGAAGATACCTTTTTGATGCATATCATGTAGTTTTTTATTTCACTACACAGCCATATCTATGGAATATAAATTTAAAATTTAATTCTGAATACATATAGTTTAAGTAGATATTGTGTGAAAATTTTTTTGACCTACTTCAACACCTGCAAATCAAACTGGCTATATAAGAAAATGCTCGAGCTAAATTTATAAAAGTGGCCAGTTAAAATTCATCAGAAGGTGAAAATGGAAAAAAGTTGCAACATCCCTTCGCAGCTCAATTTGGGGGGATTTTCTTAACTACTTTCGGCCATCCTGGTTTAATCAAGAATGAAAGAAAGGGTAGCAGCCGAGAAAATAAATTTATGAGCACGTTGGTCTGCTTTCTTAAAGGTAAATCAAATAGAGAAGGGCAGGCGCTAGTGGCATCGACGGGAATAAAAACGCCTACTCATCTCAAGGTTCAAATATTGATTTTGTGTAAGCTATTTTTGATGATTGACTTGACCGAGATGCACTGACACGTCAGCGCCGCAGACCTGGTATTGCCTAGACGTACGACGCAATTTATATTATACGGCGCCTTTTATGAGCTGAATCGAGAATTGTTTGCAGCCCAGCTTTGTTTATGTTTACGACGAACTTAGGGGAAATATAACGAGATGCGTTGAGGCATGATGAATGGAGTGCATTTTATAGGTATTTGAGGCTTCAAAAGGGGTGTTCCTTAAGGTACTACTTCGGTAACGACTTATTTCTATAGACTTGTGTTCCTTGCCTTTTGAAAGTGAGCACCGTTTTTATGTATACACTACAGGGTGTAAACGTTACGATAGTCATTATTTGAATGGGTGATAGAGGGGAATGAAAGAAGCAAATTACGATGGAACGCAGTGCAAATAAAGATGGATTTTGTTATTTTTGGCACTTAGGTATTATTTCATTATTTGATAATGTACTCGTAAAATGCAAATAATTAAAAAAAAACGGACACTAACTGTCTCAGCGCTTCACCTGGTGTGTGAAAGTTTATTGAACGTATTAAAAAAATCCTCTTATAAATTAGGAACACAATTTTGATACATACATTGTTTTTCTTTTTAAAACCCACACTGCACTTTTTTGTATTTAATGAAGGTGTTCAAAATATCGTCCACCACTTTCCACACAAGCTTCATTACGACGAACCCAGTTTCTGCTCACTCTAGGTCCTCGAAGTTGTCCATTTATTACTTCAGCAGCATTAAAAATGTTTTCGCGAAGTTGTGCTTCAGTTGTTATTGGACCAGCCCCATAAACCATCCCTTTAAGTTCTCCCCAATACAAGAAATCCATCGGATTGAGATAAGGAGATCTTGCTGGCCATTTTCGAGAATCAGGAGCATTTCGACCGATCCAGCGATTTGGATAATGTTCATTCAAATACTGAATGACGCCTCTAAAAATGTGTGGTGGTGCCCCGTCATGAAGAAAAGACAAATTCTGTCTCCGTTGTAATAGCATGTTGTCTAAGGTCTGTTCCAAAAGTTCTGGTAGGTTATTGGCTAGAAAGCTAAGGTATCCGTCTCCTGACAACTTTGGGGGTAACTCGAAAGGGCCAATTACCTGATCGTCAAGAATACCGCGTTGTTGGAAATGACCTTGACGAATGGTATGAGGATTTTCTTTGGCCCACGTGTGAGTATTATGGAAATTTAATATCCCGTCTCCCGTAAAAGTACAAAGATGAGCCATCCAACTTGCACATACCACTTGCATCTTCTGGCCTCCAAAAATACCGAATTGCAACGTTGTATTAGCACCGAAGACCGTCTAAAAAGCATGATTGATACTGGAAGGTAATGTCCGAGCAATAAATTATAGATAAAAGGTACCGCATTCTATAGAGGCGCGTGGCTTGGTTGTCTCCAGTGGCGGTGGGCTATTGCTGTTGATCAGGTGTAGGCTTAATTAAATTCCCAATATGGTGTGATTTTCAAAGCAGATTACATCTTTATTTGTAATATATCTCCAGGCTTGTGAAAAGCAAAATATGTCTTTCAAATTTCAATATTCAGGGAGAAGCAGGTTGTTTGATTAATTCTGATATGGTAGGTTGGATGTTTGGTATTGAATAGACATGCCATAAGTGCTAGGCTACCGAACATAGTTACGTTTGGAAACTGAACATTCTCATCTAAAATATCAATATGAAAAGCGTTTAGTTTACGAAATTAGAGCTGGTTATTTATCCTTCTTGCAACTAATTTCATTAGCTCTGAAAAGTATTTCACCAGTATGTAGTTTAACCGCTTTCTGTGTCTATACAAAACTGCATTCTGGTCTACATGCTTCTTACTTTGTAGACATACTGGTAGGTTCAGCCCCTTTAGGCAGAAACCAAATATGTAGAATTTTTGCTTTTCCAGAAATCCTCCCATTGCTAATACAAACAATTATGATCAGTTATGATTTGTTAATTTTATTCATCTGTGACTTCCTTGTTTAGTCCGATGACGGAAATTTGAAATGTGCCCATAAAAATGATTTGTGTGGTCGATTTCGCGATATTAATTGTTTCCTGTAGATTGAGATATTGCTCAACCAGTGGTGTTATCCAGGAAAAAATCTGGGGGAGGCTCAAGATCCAGGGTGACACGAAAATTTCGTCTCGGGGCGGGGAGGGGTGTCTTTGAGATATAAAACTGCACAGCAGAGGGGGGGGGGCTCGCTTAGTCTAGGTAGCTACACTTCACAGAAGGTATAACATGTATAATACGTAGAACAATCGTAATGAGCTGTTGCGCTTTGAGAGGGTAGACTCCGAGGAGCCCCAAAGCCCTCCCATGAATACGCCGCTGTGCCCATACCAGAATAGGAACAGAGGCGTGGGGTCTGTGGGTCTAGCTCAAAGAGTTCCGCGCTTCTTTCTAATATCATTGGGATTACACCCAGCCAGTGGCGGCGACGAAGTAAATAAGAAATTAATAAGTCCTTCTTGATTCAATTTACAAATTAATGCATTAATCAAAGAAACTATCATGTTTTTAGTCATAAAATATTACCAGACATTTGAGAAACAAAATAGTACGAGTATTTTAAATTTCAATAGGTATTAAGAGTAATCCATGTAATTTTTTCTTATGAATGTGGAAGTGGAACAACCAGCGGGTACGCTTATGCAGTCGGCGGCGCGGCAGCTCAAAGACAAAAGCTGTGTTTAGTGTTTTTGGCTCACAAAGAGATTGACAGTAGCTAGAAAAAAAAGTCTTAGTTTTCTATTTGACTCTTAGGTTGTGTGGATTTAGCATTTAGAAGGCTGGCTATTATTACCTCCAACCGCATCCTAATAAAAAAATTCGGCCTGATTTTTTGTTCATTTTCCTGTTGTGCGTTTTGTCACTGCAAGCAAACTGTAGCTAAACTGTTTTCACATAAAAATATCACTTTTTATTTCAGTAAGTGTTCAAAATGTTGCCTGGTTCTGGCCAAACAATGAAATAGGCGATGTTCAAATTCCTAACGGACATTTTCAAAAACCAGTTGTGAGATATCATGGCAGCTTTCGACGCAGTTCATCCAAACTTTCAGGTTGGGAAGTAAACACGATAGATTTCAAATGACTCCATAGAAAAAAGTCTAATGGCGTCAAATCAGGAGATCTAACAGGCCATTCCATATGCCTTTTTCGCACTATTAATTTATTTGAAAACTCATCGTCTAGCCATTGCCGAAACGGAAGAACATATTGAGGAGGAGCGTCATCTTGCTGGAAATATACAGGGTGGCACATCCATGTGTGGACGGAATATTACTCATAATGGGAAAATCTATTAATGGGATGTTATAAATGACATTTGAGGGCACATTTCTGAAATATTGGCCATTATATAGGGTGTCCCAATTTCGACCTACATATCAAAGTTGTGATTTTTCAAATAGAATGCCTCAAATTTTATTGCATATTTGGATAAACCAATTTAAAAAAAGAAAACTGATGTATCATACTATGTCGTTTTGGTAATTAGCTACTGAGATACAAGGTGAGGTGAAATCGGCCATTTTGAAATCAAAATAAATTTACGCACCTCAGCTTTTAGATCATTTGTTACTTTTTCGAATTTTGATTTTTGCTCACACATTGTCGTCAAAGACGCAAATTTTAATTTTCCTCAAGAATTTCAAATGCGTCACCCTGTATATTTGTGCAAGTTTGGATTCTATTTTTAATAAGCTTTTTTTGATACTAGACACATAAGGGTTTCTACGGCTATTTTTTCGGTTACACTGATCAACAGCCAAAAAATATCCTAAATAAAATCAACAAAATATTACTATTTTTAATGTGCTAAAACCGGAATGAAACTTATTTTTTCAATATTAGTTCAAGTTTTAGAGATACGGTAATTATATGTGTTCCTGCTGTGACAGTGTTAATATACTGTAATTCACAAGAATGCACGTGCTACATTTTTATATTCGGCAAGGAAACATGATGTAATCGGCATGATTGTGTTACGTTATACATACGTGTACATTATATTGTTTTATATTAGCCATTTTTTCCTCAGTTGGCTGACAGCGTTCATGCAAGGTATCTCGAAAGTGTGTAAACAATCCAGATCAGTTTTGTTACGTGTGTGGTGATGTGACTTTTGCGTCTCAGAGACGGTCTATTACTCCACTAATAACAAAGGCATATCAGCTTTATTTCGGTTGTAAACTAGGTGAACAAGACAAACAGTGGGCACCCCACATCTGCTGTAATACATGTGCTTCAAGTCTGAGGAGCTGGTTAAATGCCAAAAAACGGTCTATGCGCGTTGCTGTCCCAATGGTTTGGAGAGAGCCTACAAATCACATTAATGATTGTTACTTTTGCATGGTACCTTGAGTTGGACAAGCCACAGGTATGTCCAAGAAAAAAAATCAGTTATTAACTACCCAAACATACCATCTGCGATGAGACCTGTGCCTCACAGTGACGAAAATCCTATTCCAAAACCCCCAGAATCCTACACTTGCGAATGAGAAAACGAATCAGATCATGGCGATCGAGTGATTCGTCAGGAAGAAGATATGCCATCAACGTCAAGAGATCCTGATTTTATACCGAGCACGTCATGCCACCAACCGCACAAAATAACACAGTCAGAATTAAATGATCTTGTAAGAGATTTAGAACTTCCAAAATGTAAGGCAGAGTTACTTGGATCAAGACTGCAGCAGTGGAACTTGTTAGAAGACGATGTTTCGGTATGTGTTTTTCGTAAACGCCACAGACTTAGAACCATTTTTCAATATGGAGAATAACTTGGTTTTCTGCAGTAACATTAACGGCTTACTGGCGGCTTTAAATATAAACTATAACCCAGAAGAATGGAGATTGTTTATAGACAGTTCAACATTGAGTTTAAAGGCAGTGTTATTGCATATTGGAAATATTTTACCATCTCTTCCTGTAGGGTATGCAGTTCACATGAAAGAATCATATGGCAATATGAAGTACCTATTGACATGCATAAAATACGATGAGCACCAATGGTATATTTGTGGCGATTTGAAAGTTATTGCACTTTTACTTGGGCTGCAGCTAGGCTACACAAAGTTTTGCTGTTTTTTGTGTGAATGGGACAGTCGGGCAAAGGCATTTCATTACACCAGACAAAACTGGCCTGTTCGTCAATTCCTAGAGCCAGGTCAAAAAATGTACAGCATATGCCATTAGTAGATTCGAAAAAAAATTTATTACCACCACTGCATATCAAGTTGGGCCTAATGAAAAATTTTGTCAAGGCATTAGATAGAGATGGGTCAGCTTTTCAATACCTGCGTCAGAAATTTACAAGACTAACTGAGGCAAAGGTTAAAGAAGGTATTTTTGTTGGGTCACAGATTCGAAATATTTTGAAAGATACACAGTTTGAAAACACCTTAACAGGTATTGAAAAAACTGCTTGGAATGATTTCCGCCTGGTGGTCACTAATTTCTTGGGAAATAGAAAAGCTGACAACTAAAAAATTCTTGTCAAAAATATGCTGTCATCGTATCAAAAGATGGGCTGTAATATGTCTCTTAAGATACATTTCCTACACTGACACCTGGACTTTTTTCCTGACAATTGCGGAGCCGTAAGTGATGAGCACGGCGAACGTTTTCATCAGGATATATCAACAATGGAAAAAAGGTACCAGGGAAAGTGGAATCCTTCCAAAGCTTGCAGACTACTGTTGGACTCTTGGTAGAGATGCTCCAGAAACGATCCATAAAAGAACAGCAAAAAGACAGCACATATAGTGATTCTTATAAGTATATGAATCTTGTTACTTTTTTTAATATATCCTTAAAAATAAAAAGTGTTTTTCTAAACCGCAACTGATTTTTTTATTTCATTGTCATTTTTGGATTCAGCGCCCCAAAATTAACAAAGGAGTGCACTTTTCCCACAAGATACAATTAAAAAACTAAAATTTGTTGTCCAGTGTTATTAGCACGTCTTTTATGGAGCGGCTTAATTCCCTAAAATATCGCATCATCATTGGAAACAAATAAGTTGTTGATTAGTTACAAACTGTCAAAATTAGCTTTGCGAGCATTATAATAAAAACGTGTTTAAAAATGAATTTTTCTAAAGAAGAAATGGTGAATAGGAAGAAATAGTTTCCTACCATCTCGCATTTATAAGCATGGTACCCTAATATGCGACATCCAAGGCCGGAAACATTTTCCACACTAGGAGAACGTTTTGAATCAAGTGGAGCAGTGGAATATAGTAGAAAATGTATAAATAATCCAAGTGTTATCAATAAAGCGAATCTGTTGGAGGTTCTATTAAAGTTGCAGGAGAATCCCTATTTAATTTCTTAGATCCAAGGTCTGTGATTACAAATTGAATTCAGTAAATTTCACTCAAATGGTGTGTAAGTAATGGAGTTGGGGTAAGGGGAAGAAAGAAATGAAACGTCACTTAAACCGAGTTTTGGTAGAAATAACGTACAATAAACTAAGCAAACTTAAGTGAGATAAGCATGTCTGAGGTTGTGCGTGAAACGGACGAAACTAATGTCAAATTGCGACTTTTTCAAAATTCGTGCTACGTACTAGCGTAGGTGGGTATTAAGTATTTTGAAAAGTGACATTATCTCTGTTTTTTGACATTATATAGCTCTTTTGTAATAATGGGTGATTTTTTTGCTAGTATCTTTTTGGCAACACTGTTTTTGACAGATGACGCGTGAATCGTGTCTTGTGTCATCGTCAAACTTGTTCAGTTTGGTTTATAATTTATCCATGAATCGACTTACGAACGAACAACGCTTGCAAATTATTGAATTTTACTATCAAAATTCATGCTCGGTTAAGAGAGTGCATCGAGCACTGCTTCCAATTTATGGGCAATTTGGTCGGCCTACTGAGGGAGCTATTCGGAAGCCTGCGACTAAATTTCGAACCCAGTTTACATTATTGGACATTAAACCACCAACACGCAGACGTAGAGTGAGGACTGAAGAAAATATTGCGGCTGTATCCGCCAGTGTTAGTGATTACCGTGAAATGTCGATTCGCCGCCGTTCGCAGCAATTGGGCCTACGTGGAAAATTTTGCGACAGGATTTGGATGTAAAACCTTATAAGATACAGCTGGTGCAAGAATTGAAGCCACACGACCTCCCACAACGTTTCCAATTAGGTGAATAGGCGCAAGGCAAAGTTGGAGGAAGATCCACATTTTTATCGAAAAATTGTGTTCAGCGACGAAGCTCATTTCTGGTTGAATGGGTACGTTAACAAGCAAAATTGCCGCATCTGGAGTGAAGACCAGCCAGAAGCATTGCAAGAGCTACCAATGCATCCCGAAAAAATCACTGTTTGGTGTGGATTGTGGGCCCGTGGCATCATCGGGCCGTACTTCTTCAGAGACGACAATGGCCGGAACGTAACTGTGAATGGCGAGCGCTACCGTGCGATGATAACAAACTTTTTTTTTGCCCAGAACGGAAGAGCTGGACTTGGCTGACATGTGGTTTCAACAAGACGGTGCCACATGCCACACCGCACACGAAACAATGGCCCTATTGAGAGGCGAGTTCGGTGAACAGTTATCTCACGTTTGGGGCCCGTCAATTGGCCGCCTAGATCGTGTGATTTAACGCCGTTGGGCTATTTCTTGTGGGGCCATGTTAAGGCTAATGTCTACAGGGATAAACCAGCAACGATTGACGCACTGGAAGCCAGTATTGAGGCATTTATTCGTGAGATACCGGCCGATATGTTGGAGAGAGTGTGCCAAAATTGGACCTTGCGCATGGGCCATCTAAAGCGGAGCCGCGGCCAACATTTACATGAAATAATCTTTAAACATTAAATTATATCGACCGTTCTATCGACTCAAATAAAGATTTAATCGTTTTTCAACTTTTTTGTGTTTTTTTTTGAAAATCAAATCCTATACCTCTTAAAAAATCACCCGTTATTATGTCGACTGTTGTTTAGGCTGTAAAATGTATACTATAGCTGGGAGGAAACGGCAGTGCATACGTACGCTTAACGAGGATTTGTGTGCTAATACTCTGTGTCTATGATAATTCCCTTAGTTGCTGGTCTCAATTACGCTTACTTGAGACGTATGCAAAGCTAGAAATCGGTTGCGCATCCACTTTTCCTTATGCATTCTGAAAATTACATATGCAAATTTGCTGAATTTGAAAAATGCGGGAGACAAAAAAGAAAATCCCTGGTTTGTGAAGTATATTACAACAAACAGGTGAGAACATAGGAATATTTATGGAACGTGAAAAGGTTATTACACTTTACATTATTTTATATTTCCAGTCATATATATTTTATAGAAATGGTTGTTTATATTCTAGTGGTGCTCCACATTGACCACCAAACTGCGACTACAGTATATTCAGATAAGAGATAGACCTGACATAAACAAGACCACGTGATCATCGAACGCTGTAAAATTCGGCAGGGACGTATTAAGAGTCACGCAGTACATATTTTAGATAGTAGATGCTGCTTTGCGTAACTTTGTAGTAAATTAGCACAATTCGATGTGTATACGATTGGTGATGGATATAGGATCATGTGGGGGTGGGGTAAGAAATATATAATGATGTAAATATACATAAGGGTTTCAAAATTTTCGCTTCGATTTCCAGCTTCGGATGCCGCCTGATGTTTGGTGAAATACAGTCGAATATAATCTCAAAATGGCGTTTAAATTAGCCAAAATTAAAAATAATCGTATATCTCTTAAAATTGCTTTTAGAATATTGATTAGTATATTTTTTGATTTCTAGGTAAATATGTAACCAAATTAAAACGTTTAAAACGTAAAAAAATGTGCATGGTTGAACATTGTCAGAAAATAGATTCTTGAATAGGTTTTGCCAAAATGGGTTCAAAAATGTCAATAATTAATTAAAAAATACAGTAGCTTTATAATTACTTATAACTTACCGAATTTGATGAACGACATCTTTTATTGGAAAGATGAGCTTGATGAGCTTTCATCATCGCTACTGCCTGAAGAACCAACGTCAATAATGAATGGCTCGACTTGTTCCTCTAAAATATTGTCCAGTTCCCACATTATCTTTTCAACTTTCACGTGCTTAATACAGTTTTCCCATTTTTGCGCTGTTATTAATTCTAGTGCTTCTTTGAAAAGTCCTTTGAGGTCACAAAATTTAAAAGTTGTATTGTGCTTAGCTATATAATTTTTAACCTCTGCCCATATGAGCTCAATGGGATTGAGCTCGCAGTGGTATGGAGGTAAACGGAGCACAGTTTTATTTTGACTTGCTGCCATTTCGTCAATGGCGTATTTTTGATATTCCGCCTTGTGATCCTTGACAATTCTTAATAATTGTACTTTCAGCATTGCTTCTTCAAAGTTGATATTTTTCGAGCGGAGCCAATTTTGAACATCAACTTTCCTTGAAGCCGTTGTTGGGACCTTCTCCATTCTTCGAGAATGATAAGGCGCATTATCCAACTCAATTACTGCGTTTTCCTCTAGGTTCGGTAAAATTTTTGAAAACCACTGTTCAAACGATTCGCCATTCATTTCCTCGTGGTAATCTCCAGTTTTCTTAGACTCAAAGCACCTCAGACCGTCAACAACAAATCCATCCTCACTACCAATATGGCAGAAAATGAGCCTTTTCCCTTTACCTGGAAATCGAAGTACTAACTGGTGTAGATTTATTTCAATAAGCGAACCTTTTTCAAATGTTTTCATCACATTCAGCGAAAAAACATTGAGACATGAGTATCAGATTGCTATAATTGGGATTATTTAGTCATATTGAAAGAAAGAATATTGAACGTCGTATGATTACTCAGCGCTTCACAATTTAATTTAAAGTTATAAACCTTTAAAAAATGAATGATCAGGAACCTGAAATACGCGCAAATATTAATATTAACAAATTATAACTTTATAAAGCTTAAAGTATGAATTAAAATGATTAGAAATATTAGGAACGGTACACAATATAAAACTTAGTAACTTTTTTAAGTTTATAATATTCGACATATTTTAAGATTATATTAAAAAATTATTGAAATATCGAAAACACATAAAAACATGGTTTAAAAAAGTTCTAACAAATGAAAATGACAATAAGACATCCACGCATTTTATCGAAAGTTATAAAAGTTTTGTTACTTGTAATATGTTTTATCTGCCCCCTGGAATTAATGTTTAGAACCTTGTTCCCAAGGTTTGAAAAACATCCGATTGTTGTCTATTACTCGTATTTACTTGCTGGATTTTTTAATCCGGTGGACAGTCCATCTAGAAAGGCCCTCCTGGATGAAGTTACAGAATCATCAACCCATACTTTACTTGTAGTGTGTCCTGCGTTTACCCACGTTTCATCAAGGTAATAAATCTTCCTGTTTTGATTTCTATATTTCCCAATTTTTGTTAAATAATCCCTCCTCCATAGCACAATTTCTTCTCTATCCAGTAGTAAACTATTACGACCCCTATTTTTCCATTTGAAATTTAAATGCTTCAGTAACGCATGGAAAGTTGATCGTTTGAAATTTGGCAACGTTGTATCTCCATTTACCTCCTGCAGTACTTTATCTATCGTAGGTATTTCATTCCTAAAGAAGAATTCATGCACTTTCCTCCTAATCGCATGCTTATCAGCTTCATCCAATGATTTAACAATACTTTTGCGATGTTTACTGGTCATTGGCTCAGATGCCTCGTTCTCCTCGCGCTCGATCTTATATATATTCAAGATGACCTCTTTAATTTCTGCACTCAGGTGTCTTTTTTTAGAGCGTTTCCTAGGTGGACTACAGGAGTTTACAACTTTATCGGCAGTATCTGTACTACTGGGCAAGCAGTTGATAACAATAACAATCAATAACAAGGTATAACAATAACAACGACAAACTCAACAACTTAATAAGATAACAAACGAAAACGTCCGAAGAAATATCAAATTGTAACGTAACACGTCTGAACCTGAATGTGACTCTGCCTTGACACGACTGCTCTGCCGCTCGGCATAGGCATTTAATTGCGAATTGACCAATGAAGGCTCCTGTTTTACGTCGAGACGGCGGCGTTAGCGTGAAAATCACCCGAACCTTTTGTTTACATCCGGTCTATCTCTTATCTGAATATACTGTAGGCTCTGCGCGGGTGTTCATCATATTCGGGTGCCGATATAATTATTTCGTCTCATATCTTATACAATAAAAAGTATACTGGATCTACAGGGAAATCCAAATATCACTGACGTAGTAATATGTACGAGAGGGAAGCCCGAGGAGCGTGCAATATGGACGACTTCTGAAACGTATTCATGTATGTAAGATGTCGTTGGTTTTTCTAATGGTACACAATACACATGCAGAGTTACGATGTTTATAAAAGCTCTATGATAATGGAATGTATGCTCACCGCCCCTTCGTGGCGTTTCCTGTGGCAGGAAGCCTGTCGAGCACCTGGGAAGGTCATGTTTACCCATTTGATTGTGTAAAAGTGTGTGCATAGTTTGAGGGTGTTAGAGGACGCCAGGAAATTGTAGCAAACATATTGCCGCCAGTATTATGAAGCTTGAAAAAAGTAGGTCAGCCGCATTTACAAGCTACATTCGTACAGGCTGTCATGGACTTTATAGTTATACGATCTGGTTTTTCGGGATATGTATTGATTTTACTTCCTCCGCCACTGGCACATCGCGAAAAACTTTGCAAATCAGATGTTATGTTTTTTGGATACTACATTACACCCGTTTCCGTTTTTGGAAGGTACTGCTCGGAGTTTGATGAAATTTCCAAACAAACTTACTGATATACCAAGGATGAGAAACCTTTGTAGTTTTTGAAAATCAGTCCAGTGGCGGCGCAGCTACACCAGAAATAGGAAAAATAAAAATCACTCAAACTTCATTTTTTGACGTTTCAGAGGATTTTTTCTAGGTGTTAAAAATTGGGACGGAAAATACGGAACTGTGGGATGTTATGTCAGTGTCAGATTGTTTCTGACAACGAGCTTCATAAACTTTAAATCAATAAGTAATGTTTGAGTTTGTTTTTGATTGTCAATTTGTTGTTTGTTCTGCATGGATTTTAAACTAATTCACGTTTGTGATTATGTTTGGTTAAGTTGTTGTTATTGCTTTTTATTTGTCAATATTTTATTTGAAGCTTTTATTTGTCGTAAGATTTTAGCAAAATGTAAGATAGTCAAGGCAACACCGCACCCTGCAGCCCAGTTGACAAGAACGACAAGCTGTCAAGCTTAGGGATGTTTAGATCCACGAAAAGTATCGTCATGTATCGATTCATATCGTTTTAGGAAGTATCGATACGGGCGGAACGAAACAAAGAAGAAAAGTAAGCTGAAGTTATTCACTCTTTCTGACACAGTCCGCATCGAAAGATGACGGTAATCGTGAAATGTATCGATACTTCTAAATATAGGAACGTATCGAACATCCCTACTGTCAAGATGTATAACCCGAGGTACCGACGGAGCTATTTTGCGGCGTCATGGAAATCATTTTTTTTTAATTTTCATTTGCATTTTTTCAAGTGTTGTGCAACGATTTTGGGAAAAATTCCACGTATAGTCTTTGAAAGCATAGTAGAGTATATTTCAATAGTTGGCAGAGCTTACTTCACTGGGACCAAGGGTTGACGGATCAAACACATGTGTCACTCGTTGGGGAGTTTTGAAATGTAACAATCAGCTGTTATTCAATTAATGTCTAAAATAAATATACTAAGTGACATATAAATCCGAACACCCAGTTTAAACGGTTTTATTTTAATAAAAGTTGGTGAATGTATTTATCTTACTTGAAATAACAAGTGAAAAAATGTTCAGCCTTATCAGTTGGACATTCCGGTTTTTATACTGCTTTTTTTTAATTCACTAACGCTCTAAAAATGAATATTTCAGCCGCAGTAAAGAATCAACGTTGGCGGATTTTGGTTCTTGACATCCTTTACGATCGGTTACGATGCCTAGAGTACGGAGACCTGCACGATTTCGTCAACTTAGTGAGTTTGATAGGGGCCGTAGAACAACAGACCGTGAAGATCGCCGCCTAAGATTATTGGCCTTAAGGGACCGTTTCTCCACTACCAGGTCCATTGCAAATGAATGGTTTGCAGAACACGGAAGACCTATTGGCATGCGAAGTGTTTACCGACGAATGAGAAGTTTTGGCTTGTTTTCATACCGGCCACACTGGGTCCTCCCTTTAACTCGAGAACACCGACGTAATCGCCTTGAGTGGTGCAGACAACGGTCACTCTGGGATCAGGAATGGAACAGTATTGTCTTTAGTGACGAGTCTCGATTTTGTTTAGGCATGCACGGTGGTCGTGCCAGGGTTAGAAGGCGACGTGGTGAAAGGAGGAATCCACAGTTTTTTGTTGAAAGACATGTTCATCACACTGTTGGAGTTATGGTTTGGGGTGCTATAGCTTATGGTTCCAGGTCACCTTTAATCTTCATCAGAGGTAACATGAACGCGCAGCGTTATATCTACGAAGTTCTAGAACCCCATCTTTTACCCTATCCTGACACCCTGGCAGATAGAACTTTCCAACAAGATAATGCTCGACCACATGTTGCAAGAGTCACAATAGACTTCTTTCAACATAATGATGTCACATTGTTACCATGGCCACCAAGATCTCCCGACTTATCCCCAATTGAGCACGTGTGGGATATGATGGGAAGGAGATTGCTCAATTTGCAACGTCCTCGTCATACTCTAGAAGCACTTCGAGAGGAGTTGGTGGTTGCCTGGAATGAGATACCACAGGAGGACATTGACCACCTGATCAGAAGCATGCCTAGGCGGGTTGGAGAATGCGTAGCGCATCAGGGTGCATCCACACATTATTAAAGGTCAAAGAGCTTTAAAGCAGTGCAATCATTTTGAAATTTTTATCATTTACTTATTATGCTTCATTAAGTACTTATACAAAATTTCATTAAAATAAAACCATTTAAACTGGGTGTTCGGATTTATATGCCACTTAGTATATAACCTAAAATGTGTACTCAGTGAAACAAGAAAGTTATTGCAAATTCTATTTTTCTGCAGGTTTTAAGTTCTCTGGTAACTTTACGACATATATTTGAGTACTTCTTAATCGCTGTAAATATAGTGTGGATGTTTGTTCAGTTCTTGAACAACCAAAAAATATTTTACTATGGATGTATGGATATCAAAAATCCTGAATGGTTTTGTGGGAATATCAATCGACGGTGCTATAATGGTTCTGATGAACGGCAAGTAAATGAATGAATGTTTGGAAACGAGCAATATCTATGAAATTTTAGGTAGAGCCTGTCATGAAGTAGGTGCTTAACGGCTATCTGCAAGAGGTTTATAGGAAAAGAACACGCGGTAGGTGATGTTGAATCAGTAAAATCGCATATCAATTGAAGAAAATAATATAAACATGAATAAACAATCGACAATATTAAATAGAAACATGAATTTTATTAAAAAATCAATCACTTTTTTAAATTTTGACTAAATCATATGTAATTTCTTAATATTCAATAAGCTGGTATTGTTTCAATGACAAGCTGTCATCTCATACTTTTACAGAGTTTTGTTTTCAACATTTCATAGCTGTTGGTTGCTAAAATTTATTGATTGGAACTTGAAGCTCATTCGCTGTATTGGACGGACTGTTACCCTATAGGTGGAGAATAACGGACTGTTGATTTGACAATCCTGGTGAAATCCACCCTTAAACAATTAATAAGTCGATTGGGAACCTCTTGATGCAACTCATTGTTTTTTCTCGAAAACTATCCGAGATGGCCTATTTTTATAGGAGACAGAAAATATCAGTATAGACCAGAGTTCTCCAAACTTTTTTGTATCGTAGACCCCTTGCCATGTTTTTCCGGGTTGGGTAGACCCCCTACTTACCTGATATGGATTTCCTGTAAATTTCTAACTGTAGTTAAGTTTAGTATTAAAAACTTAAAGTAAAAACACATGTTAATTTATACATTTATTAATTGAATTTAAATTAAAACTACTCAAAATAAAATTTTGTATCTGTTATGTAAAATATACGTAACATTAAATAAACAGGTGTCTGACCAATAAGTGGCCACATTGGGAATAAGTGCCCGCATTAAAAAAAAAAATAAGAGGAATAGAATAAAAAAAGTGAAAAATAATAAAAAAAAAGTTTTTACTTAAAATAGTACAATAAGCGAGTTCGTTTATTAATTATAACATAAACGTATGTTCTACAATAATTTCACTGTTAGTTTGATTAAATTCCGCTTCTTATACGTTTAAGTTATCTAAAAATTGGCAAAAAATTAACGAATTTTAGTGTGTACCTATCCTTGAATTTTCAGAATAATAAAAAAAATATATTTTCTATAAAGGGGGGTTCTTTAAAAAAATCAATGCGGGCACTTATTCCCAATGCGGGCATTTATTGGTCAGACACTAATAAACATAAAATAAACTATAAATAAAATAACATATGCAATAAGTCAATATTTTTAGTGAGAAGGATGAACCTGATGCTTTAATAATAAATTATCAACATTTGGCGTCAATTTTGTAAGGGTTAATCTTAAATCTCCTCGGCTAATGATGTCCAGTCTGTTTCTTTTTTTCGTTAGGAGATTGGTAACAGCGCTGAACCCCCTTTTCACTAGGTATGACGATGGAAAGGAAATTAAAAATTTCCTCGCTATATTCCATAATACGGGATAAGTAACGGGTATGTTGTTTTGCAGCCAGAATTGCTGATATCCGTTTTTAAACTGAACCTTAAGTTCTTCGTTTGTACTTAGTTCAGTCAGTTCCTCTTGTATTATGACATTCGTTTCTTCTATGTCACCATATGGATTAATTATCCACGGTGGTATTACCATAGTCAAAATATCCTCAAACCTAGATTCAAAATCTGAATAGAGGGTATTTAAATGTTGAACGTAAGTTGAAACGTCGCCTTCCTAGCAGCTTGTCTGTGACAAATTGGGGAACTGAGAAAATTCGCCCCGTCCAATATTTTGCTTCATTAGTTTAACTCTGGCAAGAAACGCTGATAAGATGGACTTTGTTTTAATCAAATTTAAACTGTCGCCTTGTAATTGCAAATTAACCATATTAAATTTTGTAAACAAATCTGTTAAATAAGCGATGTTTCCCTCTTCATTAAATTTTCTTTTAAAATTTTATCTTTAGTATCCAGAAATTCTAAAATAGTCTCAAAAAGTGCAAAAAATCTTGTCAAACATAAGCCTTTCCACAGCCAGCGTACTTCAGTGTGAAGGAGTAATTGATGAAAGTGTTCGTCATTTTCTTCACACAACTGCGCAAATAACCGCGTATTCAACGCGTTGCTTCGGATTCGGTTTACTGCATCAATGACTAAATGAAATGATTCATGTAATCTAACACCCAAATTTTTAGCAACTAAATGTTGTCGATGGATGACGCAATGTATTGCTAACACCCCTGACACATTTTGTTTTAAATAGCTTATAAATCCATGATAACGTCCAACCATGGCAGGTGCTCCATCTGTAGCTACTGATATTATATTTGATAAAGGAATTGCTTTTTCAATGAAGTAATCCTTCAAACCATGAAATATTGATTCACCTTTAGTGTCGGTTATCAAAGTTCTTGAAGAGCAGTTCTTCGTAGATTTCTTGATTCATAATAAAACGAACATATGCGAATAATAATGCTACATTGTCAGGTAAAGTTGACTCGTCCAGTTGTATAGAGAAATGGGTCGTTTGCAAATAATTACATAAGAAGCTTTCAATATTAGAACTCATTTCATCAATACGTCTTTCAACAGTATTGTTGCTTAAAGGAATTCTTTTAATGATATCAGATGCAGGTTTGTGTAAAACAGTTTTTAAAACCTCTTCAACGGCTGGCAAAATTAACTTCTCTCCGATAGTATGCGGTTTTCCGGATTTTGCTATAAGTAACGAGATATGGTAAGACGCACGCAAACCATCATCATTTCTTTGTGACGTCGAAGCGAACATTCTGTCCAGTGTAGGTCTCTTCTAAAATTTATCTTTGAGTGTTTGAAAGTATTTCAAATCTTTCTCTGTTTTATCAGGGTGGCATCTTCTCAGATGATCTTGTAGTTTAGATGGTTTCATAGCGTCATTGCCCAAAACTTTTGAGGAGTACTCCTGTAATTTTGCATGATTGAATATTTAACTACTAATAACTAAAGTCATGATTAGCGTAATTTATCTATCTTTGCTAACTACGAGTACAAAACTAAAATATAATAAAAAATAATCCACTTACTTTTCTCCAGCACTCTCAAACAAAATAACACTGACTCACTATAATTTGTGTGATATACTGTTTATATTTATTAAAATCTTTTCTTAGCACTTTCCTTTTCAAGATTCAGGAAACGAATAAACGTATTTGTCCCACATTCGTATCTATAGAGTGACGAATTGAACATGTCAGTGCAAGGTAGCGAACCTCTGAGACTGCGACTCTCAGGTTTTTACAAGTAGTTCAAAATGTATTGCGACCACAAAGCGAATACCAACATCCTACAACTTACACAATTTTATAGACATACATGTATATAATAAATGTTTTATTTCTTAGGTACTTTTATAAATAATGTATATGTTTTGATATTATAGAATAGTATGATGTAAGTAAATAGGTACTATCAGTGTATGTGTTGAGATCCACTATCGTGGAACCCTATATTCATTTCATGGACCCCCATATTCATTTCATGGACCCCCAATTTTTTGTTCGCTGACGTAGACCCCTTGCAGGTTGTCATAGACCCCTAGGGGTCGATATACAGGGTTATCCAAATTAAGTGTCCACCATTAGTAACTTTGTTATTAGTGAAAATACAAAGTTGTTTGAATTAGCAAACTAGTAGCATTTTTAACGCTGGTAAAAATGAGAAATAAAAAAAAACAATTGAGAGTCGTTATTTTGATTTTTTTCAGTAAAATAACATTTTTTTAAATGGAAACCCCTGTATATTATATTTTTTTCTGTTAAAGCATCAAATTTTAAACAAAAAAGTTCATAATGACTTTTCCGCTAAAGTCAAAAATAAAGTCAAAATAACGATAAATATTTTTAATTATTTGCAGTATTATAATATTAAGACGGCTATGAAAACAACATGGCGTTCGCGATTTGACAGCATTAAGATAAGCGACAAATTGTTAAACTGGACATACTCGCAACTAGAAGGCTTTGGAAAACAATGATAAAATCAAATAATGTCAAACATTAGTGTAAATACTTGTTTATAAGCTTTATTGTGTCATTAATTTAAAGAAAAATGTTCTCCCATGAAGAAAAGTGTGATATGTTAGAATGCTATTTAGTGTGCAGAAAATCCTCCTTGAGAGCAAGATCCCGCTCGCATTCAACCGTATGAACGATATTTTCTGAGACTTTATCGAAAATTTAGGGGCAACGAAAATGTTTTTGCTAAAACAAGGGCAAAAAAAGAATTCATAATAAGCGAGGCCACGGAAATTGCAGTTATTGGATATTTTGAAGCTTATCGTGAGAATTCAATAGCAGATATTCTCAAGGACTCTAATTTCAGTTATGGTACTGTTCAAAGGATTTTAAAAAAATACAAATTTATTCCGTATAAGTACCGACCAGTTCAAACGCTTTTGGCAGGGGATCCAGAGAGAAGACTTGTTTTTTGCCATTGGTATCTTAGCTTCTGTCGCCAAAATGTAAATAACTTTCGTTACCTTTTATGGACAGATGAATCAAATTTTTCAAATTCTGGAATGTTTAATAGAAAAAACCACCATTATTGGTCAAGAGAAAATCTTTTGTTAGTACATCCAAGAGGCCCACAAGTCCGTTTCAGTTTCAACGTTTGGTGCGGTATAATTGGTTCAAAAATTGTTGGCCCGTTCTTTTATGAGGGAACCCTAACTGGTGAAAGATATGTGGAATTTATGTCAGAAATTCTGACTAATTTCTTAGACGAATTGGATCTTATAAGTAGACATCATCTGCATTTTCAGCAAGATGGCGCACCTGCCCACAACTCCAGAGGTACTTATCATTTTCTAAGTACTACTTTTAATGATCAGTGGATAGGAACAAATGGCCCAATACAGTGGCCTCCCAGATCACCAGATCTAAACCCACTTGATTACTTCTTGTGGGGTTACTTAAAGAACCAAATTTACAAGCGAAGGTACGATAACCTTGACGCGTTAAAGACTGCAGTTAGGGAAAAGATAACCCAGATAGATGGTAGGACCATACTTAAGACAGTTCGAGCAGTTGAAAAACGTGCCCAAAAATGTATTGAAGAACAAGGTGGTGTTTTCGAGCATCTTCTTTAAAAAAAATTGTTATTGTATTTTGTAAGATTATAAGTTGATGTTGAAAATAAAGTTTGTCGATACAATTTAATTGTTTCAGATTGGAGGCCATAACTTCAACAATTTGTAACCTAGGAGAAAAGTTATTGTAAGCTTTTTTGTTTAAAATTTGATGCTTTAACAGAAAAAAATATAATATACAGGGGTTTCCATTTAAAAAAATGTTATTTTACTGAAAAAAATCAAAATAACGACTCTCAATTGTTTTTTTTTTTATTTCTCATTTTTACCAGCGTTAAAAATGCTACTAGTTTGCTAATTCAAACAACTTTGTATTTTCACTAATAACAAAGTTACTAATGGTGGACACTTAATTTGGATAACCCTGTAGACATAAACTAGGTATGTATTTTATGATATTTTTTTCTTCAGTGAGAAAGATAATTTTTCTCAACAACAACAAGTGTAAGTTTCTGAAGGCAGAACAAATGATTCTCGCCTCTTTTGATATCGTGGTGCGATATAACAGCTGGTAAGCTGCATCAGCCTCTACTTTTTCACCCCGTCGGCTAGCAGGGCTCAGGGCTGACGCAATTAACTTTTATTGAGTACGATAACGGATGATCCAATAAAAGCGGGACGATGGAAAGGAAAGTTTTCTATCCAGTGACAGCAGCCGGAAGATAAACCGAGCATGTAAAATGAATCATTTTTTAATGAGTTTGCAAATTGATGGCACCACTAAGTGATTAAGGGAATGCCTAATGAAGGCCGATGTCAGAACGAGACTTAATTAGCTGAGGAATAATTATGGAAACGTCCACATGGTACTTATATAGGAACTTTGCGAGGTTACTACCCTGATCGAGAAAGTTCGTCGAACTTTGACAAATCAATTTTAGATAACAGAAGCAACAGTGGGAGAAGTGATTCGTATTAGTCAGGGTAAATATCTTAGAAGCGTTTTGATACTTGTCTGCTAGACCTTATCACACGAAATTCGTATGAAAATCACTTGATCATCGTGTTACTTCAGCACAGGATCAGTAAAGCTATTAAATTGTCATTACGACTGATCTTGTATGTAGTTTGTTATTTATGCAGGGTGTTTCAGTTTATTGTTGCATAACTTTAAGATTCTATAGAACTTTTAAAATTAATGCATAAAGTCTATATAAACATGGGTCGAAAAATGCGTGTCTTCCGAAATACAGGGTGATTAAATTTACTTTCTAAAATAGTTTTTTTGAAATATTTCGAACAATATTTGATGTATAACAGTGAAAATTGGTATACAAGGGTTTTTTGGTACGACAAAACGAACCATGGCATAGTTTTACTGTATCTGCTAGAGGGCGCTCACTACTGTACCTGTAGTGTATTAAAATAACCGAAAAAATTTTCTTATTGCAATCTTTTGCTTTTCGAATAAAAAAACTGATTCTTCGCAGTTTTCAACATTGTGAATTTTCGTTATAGTTAGCCGTTTTTGAGATATTTCGGTTTTTAAAGTTCGATGCATTTTTAGTTATCTATGATAAAATAACGCTAAAAAGGCATGTATCTCGATAATTTTTAGAAGTAGGCTGTGTTTGCAAATATTTTTGAAATTGAAAGCAGAATAAGGTCAATTAGTTGACAGTTAGTTTTGTTGTCTGTTGAAACCGGAAACGTTTTTTTGCAATTGTGAATGCACGAAATTTAGTTTCTTTTACCTGTTTTTTTTGTAAGTTTTATAAAAATGCCATTTTTATTCTCCAATCAAGAGTTAGCGGATATTCATTTTGTGTATGGCTTTGTAAATGGAAACGCAGCAGAAGCAGCCAGAGAGTTCGCACGAAGATTGCCAAACAGACGACATCCAACTCGCTCAGTATTTGTAAGAGTGCATCGCCAAATAATTGAAAATGGTTTTGGAAATCTCCAAAGGGATCAAAACATAAATTTTCGTCTGCGCAGATTTACCCGTCTGATTCTGCGTGAGTTTGATAGAGATCCGACCACAAGTGTTAGGAGAGTTTCTGGTGCCTTGGGAATTTCAGCAAGCCATGTTCACCGTGTTCTTAGAAATGACCATAGACGTTCTTACCATTTGCAACCTGTGCAAGGACTACAGCCAGGGGACGGATAACGAAGAATCACATTTTGTCAGTGGATTCTTGATAGAACTGATAATAATAGGGAGTTTTTAAGTAACTTTTTATGGACCGACGAGTCATGCTTCACTAGACGCGGAGTGGTAAATTTTCATAATCAACATATTTGGTCGCATGAAAATCCGCATGCAGTTCGGGCAAGAAATTTTCAGCATGAATTTAGTGTGAACGTGTGGATTGGTATCTACCAAAATCGACTATTTGAACCCTACCTTTTGCGTGCTAGGTTAAATGCTGCGACTTTCTTGGAATTTTTAAAGGCTGAACATGCAAATATGTGGGATGATGTTATGTTAGATTTAAGAAGATTGGCCTGGTTCCAGCTTGATGGTTGTCCAGCTCATTATTCGAGAATAGTTAGAAACTGGCTGGACGAAAATTATCCAAAAAGATGGATCGGCCGTGGCGGACCAGTCGCCTGGCCTCCACGATCCCCTGACCTAAATCCATTAGATTTCTTTGTGTGGGGATTTCTAAAAGAAAAAGTGTACCAGACTCCCGTTACCGCAAGAGATATGCTAATAGACAGAATCAGGAATGCATGTGATGAAATAAGGTCTTATTTGAATAATGCTATACGTCGTTCGATCATTCGTAGATGTGAATTGTGTATTGAACAATAGGGTTTAAATTTCGAGCAACTACTTTAGATTTTGTATGTTTGTCCTAACTATCCAATAGTATTTTAGTTGTAAATAATTAATTTAATTTGTTAAAAATAATATTGGAAAATTAAACAAATTAATATTCCGTTTTTTTGTGTTTATTTGGAGTTAGGAATTATTGCTGTGTTTAAAAACACAATCATCTTAATTACTTGTAATGCCCAAATCGAAAATGTAAAAAAAATTATAATCCCCAAAAAAAAAAAAATTAAAAATGCATCGAACCTTAAAAATCGAAATATCTCAAAAACGGCTCACTATAACGAAAACTCACAGAAGAGCTTTTTTATGTTGAAAAGTGCGAAGAATCAGTATTTTTATTCAAAAAGCAAAAAATTGCACTAAGATAAATTATTCGGTCATTTTAATACACTACAGGTACAGTAGAGAGCGCCCTCTAGCGGCTACAGTAAAACTATGCCCATGGTTCGTTTTGTCGTACCAAAAAACCCTTGTATACCAATGTTTACTGTTATACATCAAATATTGTTCGAAATATTTAAAAAAAACTATTTTAGAAAGTAAATTTAAACACCCTGTATTTCGGAAGCCACGCATTTTTCGACCCATGTTTATATAGACTTTATGCATTAATTTTAAAAGTTCTATCGAATCTTAAAGTTATGCAACAATAAACTGAAACACCCTGTATATTATATAACACATTTTATTGAATGATTAATTATTATATATTTGAAACTTTGCATACAGCTTGTTTTTGGTGAGTCCAACAAACTTCTTATCGACTTTTTTAGAAACTGCTGCGTATTCATGTGGGAAATTCCAAAACCCATCTACTTCATGACTTATTTTTATGTGATAAATATGTACTTTATGTACAATGAGTACTATTTTTACTTTATTAAATCAAGCTTTCGCTGAACTATGCCATCATCGTCAGGAGCTACAGTAACATTAAGAAAAATAGCAACTACAAGTGTAAGTTTGATTTTAAACTACTTACAACAGTATGTGAGATTGTTGCTAAATGTTATTATTTGTTAAGTTGACAGAAACATTTAGTAGCCTGGTGAAATCTGGATGCATGGTGCATTTTAATTTGTTTTTAACTTGTTCTTGTCATCCAGCTGTGTGTAGTTTGTATAATTTTGACCATTGTACCATTTATCCAGCTTTCACCATGTTACTGGGTGTTTTCCTCATCCTTAACGTAAAAAACAATTAGCAACATCCTCACATACTACTGTAAGTTAATTTAAATTCATTTTACACTATTGTTGCTACTGTTATCAATGCAATTGCAGCTCCTGATGATGATGGCTAAGACCATTGAAAGCTAGAGAGAATAAAAAAAAGTATAAAGAGTCCTCCTTGCTTAAATTTTGTCGAAGTACCCAACAAAAGGCAGAAGCTTTATTTTACACCTAACTGGTCTAGACAACAATGACCACGTCTCAATATACAGGGTTATCCAAATTAAGTGTCCACCATTGGTAACTTTGTTATTAGTAAAAATACAAAGTTGTTTAAATTAGCAAACTAGTAGCATTTTTAACGCTGGTAAAAATGAGAAATAAAAAAAAACAATTGAGAGTCGTTATTTTGATTTTTTTCAGTAAAATAACATTTTTTTAAATGGAAACCCCTGTATATTATATTTTTTTCTGTTAAAGCATCAAATTTTAAACAAAAAAGTTTATAATGACTTTTCCGCTAAAGTCAAAAATAAAGTCAAAATAACGATAAATATTTTTAATTATTTGCAGTATTATAATATTAAGACGGCTATGAAAACAACATGGCGTTCGCGATTTGACAGCATTAAGATAAGCGACAAATTGTTAAACTGGACATACTCGCAACTAGAAGGCTTTGGAAAACAATGATAAAATCAAATAATGTCAAACATTAGTGTAAATACTTGTTTATAAGCTTTATTGTGTCATTAATTTAAAGAAAAATGTTCTCCCATGAAGAAAAGTGTGATATGTTAGAATGCTATTTAGTGTGCCCAAAAATGTATTGAAGAACAAGGTGGTGTTTTCGAGCATCTTCTTTAAAAAAAATTGTTATTGTATTTTGTAAGATTATAAGTTGATGTTGAAAATAAAGTTTGTCGATACAATTTAATTGTTTCAGATTGGAGGCCATAACTTCAACAATTTGTAACCTAGGAGAAAAGTTATTGTAAGCTTTTTTGTTTAAAATTTGATGCTTTAACAGAAAAAAATATAATATACAGGGGTTTCCATTTAAAAAAATGTTATTTTACTGAAAAAAATCAAAATAACGACTCTCAATTGTTTTTTTTATTTCTCATTTTTACCAGCGTTAAAAATGCTACTAGTTTGCTAATTCAAACAACTTTGTATTTTCACTAATAACAAAGTTACTAATGGTGGACACTTAATTTGGATAACCCTGTATATATATATATATATATATATATATATATATATATATATATATATATATATATGTCTCAAGCTATATATATTTAGGTGAAAAATTAAAGCTTCCGCCTTTTGTTGAGTACTTCGACAAAAATTTAAGCGAGGAGGCTCTTTATACTTTTTTTTATTCTCTCTAGCTTTCAATGGACTTTGCCATCATCATCAGGAGCTACAATTACATTGATAACAGTAGCAACAATAGTGTAAAATGAATTTAAATTAACTTACAGTAGTAATTTTTCACCTAACTGGTCTAGACGACAATGACCACGTCTCAAGTTATATATACAGGGTGACTTTGAAGTTGAGTCATTAATTTTCAGATAATGATTGTAGAAGGAAGATAAACCAAAATATGTGTGTAAAAATAAAAAAAAAATTAAAAAAAAAATGTTACCTTGTTTTATAAAGTATCCTCCCGACAAGTATTTCAGTGCAGACCTGTATTTGATCGTGCGGTCTTGGAGCACCGGCATGCCCTCCCCTGTGAGGTCTTAAGTCACCTGATTCACGAGCCCTTTGTACTACATTAACAAAGGCACGAGGGGTTGGTTGCACTCGATTGGAAAACCGATCCGCATAAATCCGTGATGCCGCGTAAATAAGAATCATGTAACAAGTTCCGCATTTTCGTAAACATGTGCCATTTTTGATTTCGTTTGAGCCACGCAACAGACACCACTATTCACTCACGCGTTACCGACTGACACTGACTGTATATAACTTAATAAAATAATTGTAAAAACATCGTTCCAAATTCTTTCGCTTTTTTGTTTCCGATGCGATGAACCGATGTTGTTGCCAAACACGAGCACATAATATTATTATTGAGACAGGGCGGTACTCAAACTTCCAAAGGGCTATAACTTTGTTACTTTAATTTTAAGAGAAAAATGGTAAAGGAAAAAAACATTTCTTTTGATCAGAATTACTCACTGTTGAAATAGATGACTCAACTTCGAAGTCACCCTGTATATATATATCATTTATTTTAACAGTGAGTAGATCTGATCAAAAGAAATGTTTTTTCCTATAACATTTTTCTGGTAAAATTAAAGTAATAAAGTTATAGCCCTTTAGAAGTTTGAGTACCGCCCTGTCTCAATAATGATATTATGTGCTCGTGTTTGGCAACAATGGATATAATCCGCCTTATCGGTTCATCGCATCGGAAACAAAAAAGCGAAAGAATTTGAAATGCTTATCACGATGTTTTTATTCAGTTGTATTCAGTCAATGTGTCAGTCGGTAACGCGTGAGTGAATAGTGGTGTTTGTTGCGTCGCTCAAACGAAATAAAAAATAGCACATGTTTACGAAAATGCTGAACTTGTGGACATGATTCTTATTTACCGGGGGGAGGAGTCTTTACAAAATAGTGCCGCGGCATCACGGATTTATCCGGATCGGTTTCCCAATCGAGTGCAACCAACCCCTCGTGCCTTTGTTAATGTAGTACAAAGGGATCGTGAATCAGGTGACTTAAGACCTCACAGGGGAGGGCATGCCGGTGCTCCAAGACCGCACGATCAAATACAGGTCCGCACTGAAATACTTGTCGGGAGGATACTTTATAAAACAAGGTAACATTTTTTTTAATTTTTTTTTATTTTTACACACATATTTTGGTTTATCTTCTTTCTACAATCATTATCTGAAAATTAATGACTCAATTTCAAGGTCACCCTGTATAAACAAAAAGTAGGAAAACAATGGGCAAAATCCGCAAAAAGGAGGAAAGTGGATTCGAGCAGAGAATAGGATAGGAAACCCGAGCGATACGTATTTCTGCTGGTTGGCTTCATCAGGCCCGAAATTAATGCACATATGCAACTTCAAAAGTAGATACAAATGTTCACACATCCGGATACGGGTGTAACCTGAGGAAACGAAGATGGAGAGGGAAAAAATCGACACACGAAGTCCACAGCTTTTGTAGTTGAATATGTGCATTTATTTCGGGCATGATGAGGCCAACCAGCAGAAATACGTATCGCTCGGGTTACGTACCCTATTATATATACAGGGTGTCCGCAAAGTTGGGGTTTTCCTTTTCAGAAACAACTACCCTTGAAATAACAAAGGTAATGTGTAGTAAAACGAGGGCGACCAAGTAAAAAAATAAAGGAAAAAGTACTCACTCTCCAGTTGACGAGAAGGGCTAAGTACGTCTCTGCCCGAAATCATACCGCTACAACAGAAAATGAAATCAGCTGATGCGCTACCGAGCAGACGCAGGCAAACAAGGAAGGCAAAATGTTGCGTAAAAAGTCTAGGTATTGCATCCCGTCCAATCGATTTGGGAGAATAAATGGTCCAATGAACATACCGTTCACCATGCCAGCCCAAACATTCACCGATAGTGTTTGTTGAAAATGTACCCGACGGACAGCGTGCGGATTTTCTACTGACCAAACATGAGTGTTGCGAAAGTTATTCACCGCATTACGCGTGAACGTAGATTCGTCTGTCACCAATATGCACTTCAAAAAGTCCGGATTATTGTCATGTTGATGCAACAACCACTCACAAAACCGCACTCTTGCTGGAAAATCGTCAGGTTGAAGGGCTTGTACACGTTGGACGTGAAACAGATACAGCCCCTCTTCACGCAGCGTTTGCCACACTTTAGTTTTTGATACTTGCACTTCTCTAGCCACGTCTCTAGTGCTTGTTGAGGGATTCTCGTCTACGCGATTACCTCTACACGCGTGACCGTAACCGTCGGTTGAAGGTTGCATACTGACCTGACACACTGACCCCGACCCAGTTCTGTCGTCGGATTGAGCTAGTGTCCTAGTACCACTCGGGGATGTCGCGGCTACAGGACGGTATTCAGATATTTTTGATGTTGCAGAGCCCTTTATCTCGGTTTCCTTAAGACATTGGTGTATATGGTAATAAGAAAAGTTGCTTATGTTTCCAAGATCTACACGTCGTGTAAAGGAAAACCCCAACTTTGCGGACACCCTGTATATATAAAGGGTGTTCCTTCTATTGCTTCTTTTTTCAACTACCATTCTCTGACATGTTAAATGTGTCAACTGCCATGTGTTTAGCACATATGAACTGTCAAAGGTCTGCCATTTGTTATGGATTCTATGATAGGCTAAATTTCGCTTATGTTGAAATCTTGGAGGAACCAATAGACCCTAACATTCAAAGACGGTGCGAAATCTTGTTTTATTATTTTGTTTATAAAGACAGTTTAAATGAGGCCCATATACAACATCGGTATAATTTAAAATTGAAAGATCTTGACTGTCACAGAGATCTATTGTAGCTCTTTTTTGAAAGAGAGTTTCTATTAATGTATATCAGTTACGAAGTAGTTCACTAATATGTGATTTGAATCTTAATTCTCAATCAAGTACAACTCTGATAAAGGAATGTGGACAATTTGAATATCAATCTCTGATTTTACATTATCGTTACGTACTTTAGCACCAAATCACAGCATATGAGCATGTCATTAAGGAACGTTCTGTATACTTCAAACAGAAAACGCTCGACAGCATAAGCGCCTGCCTAAAGCCACCCCTGTCCTTTCAAAAGTCCGCACAATGTGGAAGTGGAAGCGGAAGACCGAGAGCCGACGCGACAGGCTCACCAAAAACAACAAATCCGGAATTTCGGTCTTACACAGACTACACGCCGAGTGCTTAGCACGTCATGTCAGGGCTACACGTTGTTCCCGCGCAACCTGCATGTGATGGATTAAATTGTTATGGAAATATATGTTTTTCGTCAACCGGCGCACCATAAATAAAATGAATTAATGCTCGCAGGGATTCCAGACGTTGGATGGATTATATCATGCTTGCCACTCCAGTGGGAGTCGCGGAGGTATGTTATACAGGGTGTCCGCAAAGTTGAAGTTTTCCTTTACACGACGTGTAGATCTTGAAAACATAAGCAATTTTTCTTAGTACCATATACATCAATGTCGTAAGGGAACCGAGATAAAGGGCTCTGCAACATCAAAAATATCTGAATACCGTCCTGTAGCCGCGACTCGCGACATCCCCGAGTGGTACTAGGACACCAGCTCAACCCGACGACAGAACTGGGTCGGGGTCAGTGTGTCAGGTCAGTATGCAACCTTCAACCGACGGTTACGGTCACGCGTGTAGAGGTAAACGAACCCGTATAATCGATTGCGTTTCAAAAATCAACAAGCACTAGAGACGTGGCTAGAGAAGTGCAAGTATCAAAAACGAAAGTGTGGAAAACGCTGCGTGAAGAGGGGCTGTATCCGTTTCACGTCCAACGTGTACAAACCCTTCAACCTGACGATTTTCCAGCAAGAGTGCGGTTTTGTGACTGGTTGTTGCATCAACATGACAATAATCCGGACTTTTTGAAGTGCATATTGGTGACAGACGAATCTACGTTCACGCGTAATGGGGTGAATACCTTTCGCAACACTCATGTTTGGTCAGTAGAAAATCCGCACGCTGTCCGTCGGGCACATTTTCAACAAACATTTTCGGTGAATGTTTGGGCTGGCATGGTGAACGGTATGCTCATTGGACCATTTATTCTCCCAAATCGATTGGACGGGATGCAATACCTAGACTTTTTACGCAACATTTCGCCTTCCTTGTTAGAAGATGTGCCATTAAGTGTAAGACAATCAATGTGGTTTCTGCACGATGGTCATATTTGTTACCTCTGTTCGTGGTCTGCACCACCGCCGGCGTCTGCTCGGTAGCGCATCAGCTGATTTCATTTTCTGTTGGAGCGGTATGATTTCGGGCAGAGACGTACTTAGCCCTTCTCGTCAACTGGAGAGTGAGTACTTTTTCCTTTATTTTTTTTACTTGGTCGCCCTCGTTTCACTACACATTACCTTTGTTATTTCAAGGGTAGTTGTTTCTGAAAAGGAAAACCCCAACTTTGCGGACATCCTGTATAATAAATAAGAATACGGGCATTTTAATACATCGGTAACCGCAGGCAGCATAGATTCGGCTCATTTTAAGATAAAAGTTTTCAAAACTTGACACTATTCCAAATTACAGATTGCTTCGCTAAATAGGGAAGGGTCGGTTTGCTAGTCTTAACCTCACTGCGACCTAAATGGATCTATTGTGACCACAATTTACACTTTCTAAAGCATAGTGTCCAGCCTTGAGTCTTTAATCAGATTCCCTAGCATTGACACAGGGCTTTGCATGTAGTTTTTCGATGTTGGATTCGTGATTCCTACTATATGAAACCGTAGGGCTTAGGTTCTTCATGCTCTCTGCAGAAACAACGTGTGGTCTTTTCTGTCAGACCTAAGAGCCCCATATGCCGATTTAGATGACGCTATCCTGTCAGGAGACACACTATGTTCCCATTAAATCCGAGTAGAACCTCTGTGAATGATGCACTTCGTTCTTTGATGAACTATACAGATGTATTTTGCCTGCCTTTGCTCTAACTGGCTGTTCCACCATTCTAGTGACTTTTTCTGGGTCCAATTTCTTATGGACTGTTTAGTGTGTGTTCCCGGCACGCCACAGAAAGGCTATGAACCAATAACGCGTTTGGTTGCACCCAGAGCAATGTTACCTTGCTTCGATTTCCCAGCTCTTTGATAGTGTTCAAGTCTTTTACGAGCTGCTCATTGACCGGTGATTGGCCAGACTTACTGTGTGAACCAGGGAAAGAGCAGTACTCTGTATAAATATGTGTAACGGTGGTAGGTCGATAAGGTCCTCCAACGCTGCAGTGGGAGCGGTATGCATCAAACAAGGTAGTCTCTGGATGCCACTTATAGTCAAAATCCCGAAAGATGACTATTACGTCATACCATAAATTGTACTGAAGTAATCAATGGACGTACGTCGATGATAAAATCACGAGTCAAAAACATAATGTCTGGATGAGATGAGAGATGACTGAATCAAGTTGTTAAAGTAGCGTTGATTGATATTGTAATTAATTATCTAGACATTAGTTTTCATACTATTAACCAAAATATACATATGATATGATGGTAGCAAGGTCAAAGATATAAGGTTACTTACCTAATTTATTATGTTGAGAAGCCTTCTTCCAGAAATATGCAATTCAAAATCATTCACCTAAATATACTAAGTGACATATAAATCCGAACACCCAGTTTAAATGGTTTTATTTTAATAAAATTTTGTATAAGTACTTAATGAAGCATAATAAGTAAATGATAAAAATTTCAAAATAATTGCACTGCTTTAAAGCCCTTTGACCTTTAATAATGTGTGGATGCACCCTGATGTGCTACGCATTCTCCAACGCGCCTAGGCATGCTTCTGATCAGGTGGTCAATGTCCTCCTGTGGTATCTCATTCCAGGCAACCACCAACTCCTCTCGAAGTGCTTCTAGAGTCTGAGGAGGACGTTGCAAATTGAGCAATCTCCTACCCATCATATCCCACACGTGCTCAATTGGGGATAAGTCGGGAGATCTTGGTGGCCATGGTAACAATGTGACATCATTATGTTGAAAGAAGTCTATTTATTGTGACCCTTGCAACATGTGGTCGGGCATTATCTTGTTGGAAAGTTGGATCTGCCAGGGTATCAAGATAGGGTAAAAGATGGGGTTCTAGAACTTCGTGGATATAACGCTGCGCGTTCATGTTACCTCTGATGAAGATTAAAGGTGACCTGGAACCATAAGCTATAGCACCCCAAACCATAACTCCAACAGTGTGATGAACATGTATTTCAACAAAAAACTGTGGATTCCTCCTTTCACCATGTCGCCTTCTAACCCTGGCACGACCATCGTGCATGCCTAAACAAAATCGAGACTCGTCACTAAAGACAATACTGTTCCATTCCTTATCCCAGAGTGACCGTTGTCTGCACCACTCAAGGTGATTACGTCGGTGTTCTTGAGTTAAAGGGAGGACCCAGTGTGGCCGGTATGAAAACAAGCCAAAACTTCTCATTCGTCGGTAAACACTTCGCATGCCAATAGGTCTTCCGTGTTCTGCAAACCATTCCTTTGCAATGGACCTGGTAGTGGAGAAACGGTCCCTTAAGGCCAATAATCTTAGGCGGCGATCTTCACGGTCTGTTGTTCTACGGCGGCGTCCAGTGCCCCTTGCTCTTTGCGTACGGCCTTCTCGAAGCCTTGCCTGACAACACCTAACCACAGTGTCTGCACTTCTTTGCACTCTAACTGCAATTGCCCGAAAAGAAAGTCCAGCTTCCCGAACTCCCACTATACGGCCCCTATCAAACTCACTAAGTTGACGAAATCGTACAGGTCTCCGTACTCTAGGCATCGTAACCGATCGTAAAGGATGTCAAGAACCAAAATCCGCCAACGTTGATTCTTTACTGCGGCTGAAATATTCATTTTTAGAGCGTTAGTGAATTAAAAAAAGCAGTATAAAAACCGGAATGTCCAACTGATAAGGCTGAAAATTTTTTCACTTGTTATTTACAGTAAGATAAATACATTCACCAACTTTTATTAAAATAAAACCATTTAAACTGGGTGTTCGGATTTATATGTCACTTAGTATACATATTTCATTTCACTCTCACAATTTACTTCTTTATTTAAAAAATGTGCTACAAGATTTAATCCTTTTCTTCCGAAGAATATGTTCCCGAGTACCGCTCTGCGGCGTCGCGCTGGATTCACCTGCGTGCGGGGCTTGGGAGAGGGGGGTCCAGGTCTTCATAGCGCAGTCATGTGAATTTGTTGCTATGGCGGTATCAAAATAGTGCGATTTTTTAGATTCGCTACATTCAAACCACTTATATCGAACTATTAGAGCGTTTTAGATTATAGAAATGACCCTCGCATAAACCGTTACTTCAATGCTATTTTTTTTAGGTTAGGCATGCTGGCGATTTTCGATTGTACAAATGAAGCCAGAGTTGTGGAACTGTAACGGTTTCACCGTCCGATCGTATTTATTAAATCACTTCTCGATTATCATTTCATTAATCCCATCTCTAGCTTTTTTGCTTGGAAAATTTTCCGCTTGGAGCGCTTGATGCGGAGATCCTGATCTGCGATCTTCCTCGCGCTTCCTTTTCACCTGAGCCGCCGATCGAACAACGGCTAGAAATTTCTTCTCAGTAGCACAAGGTTATATAGCACCATGTGCTAGAGTTTTCTAGAATGTGTGTCCGTATAGGACAAAAATGATTGGGGCCACCCCCTTTCTCTTTCCCTTTCACTTTGCCTAGCCTTGGCCAATATTTTCACCCATGCATGTACCTTGGCAGCGCCATCGCCTTTAACTTCGCCTACAACTGGTTGTGAAGCCACTATATGGAGGTCACCCCTCATAACTGGGACCTCCCCTTCAAGCCCCTGGCCATCCTGGCTTCAGTCGAGTAAAAATGGACCAGCGAAAGATAAGTCGATAGCGTTATAGCAGCGCCAAAGATGTAAAACTTATTTTGTTATTTTTGTAAAATTGTAATGTAATGAAAATGCCTTTTTTTGTTAAATAAAATCTGTTAAATTTTTGTGTTCTGTTTGTTCTTCTATCCTCTAGCCATGCCATGGTCGACACACAGCTACACGCCTGTAGATGTCTTCATGCCACCGACTGAGCTACCGGAAGCTAATTGTAACCCCCTTTCTGTGATTGTGCAGAAAAGTTGGAATCTTCATTGCATTCCATCTTTTCTGGACTTTTTGCGGAAAGGAAGCGTTACAGAACGACTTAATTTTTCTTCAGCTGATACAATTAATCTTAGCAGTGACGGTTGAGGTTTTCTAGGGGTTTTCCTCGCCCAAATGCAAATGCAGTCTATAAAAAACATTTCCCCCTAATAAAGAGCAGAGAAAATGAAAATCGTACTTCTCCTATTAATGATCATGTAATTTTAGATCAAACAGTTAATACATATAAAAGGTACGTTTCTAAATATCTAAATATCTTCAAAAGTGGCGGAGCTGCTAGTCATCAAAGTTGACAATTTTTCAGACATTTCACTAAATATACTTCTTGTTTGCTATGACACGAAGTTATGGAACACCCTGTATATATAAAATAATTTTAAAATATGCACTAGTAGCATATCAAGGTTGCCACGAAAACAGATTTTTGATATCTTTTCAAGTTTTCTCAACAAACTACTTTCCATTTTCGTTGGGAGACCTTGTATATGTTATATACGTTTCTTACATAGTACCGTGAAGTGGTTTTAAACTGAAAACTCCATTACTCCAGAAAACATCCACCGAGTTGAATATTTTATTACGTTTACCTAGTAACTCAAGCAATATGGGTGATATCTGGGTGGCTGAAAAATATTTATGCTGAGGATACTTACTGCAATGTGACTCCTCGTTGCGCCGGGAAAAACAACTCGTTCTCCCAGGTGCTCTCCTCGCCGACTTCGAAGTTCACGCTGAAGCATTCGCTGCTGGATTTCTGTAACCAAACAGATAGAAAAGTCAGTTTGCATTAAATCGGTAAGCATTTGAGGATTTTGTAGTGGATACTGCCACTACGAGCCCCTTCCCACTTCAGTTGGCCCAACTATTGAAATCTTAGTTTTTTTCTTATCAAACACAAATAATAAAAATATAGCAGGGTGTTCTGGTTTAAAATATTAACAATGAATATTTTGATAATATATAGTAGAAAACACCAACTTTATCACTCCCTAATCAAATTTGCAGCACAAAAATAACACATGTTGCAATTACAGCATATCAACCTATTTTCATTTCAATGCAAGATAAGTCTATAACGCATAGGTGGCTGTGAAAAATAAAAGCTATGATAATTGTTTTTATTAATCACAGCTGTCAGAATACGTTTAAAATAGTTGTGGGTAGTTTTCAAAATGGGTAGAGGAAAGGTTATTAGTGAGAAAATTCGGTTACTGATAATTAATTTTTTTAATTCTGGGAAATCAAACTCAGAAATTGCAACTTTGTTAGACTTATCGCGGTACAGTGTGAGAAATATTGTTAGAAGATGTAAAGTAACTGATTCAGTTAATATTAAGCCACGATATGTGAAAAAAAGTAATATCACAAATGCCGACCGAAGAGCATTAAGAAGAATACTCGTGAAAAACAGGCGTGTCAATTATTTACAATTACAATTATATGCTCTGTAGAGTGACGCTGTTGGAAGGAGGGTTTTGAGGTCCACAACTCATAGAAAGGCCCACAAACTGGGATTTAGCACTTGCAAGGTAAGTTTTCTTATAAAAAAAAGTGAAGTAAAAACCCTAAAGTTTCACAACTTGTTTATAGGCCAAAGAAAAGCCACTATTAACTCCACTGCAAAAGAAAAATCGGCTTAGATGAGCTAAAGAACATAGACAATGGACACCTCAACAATGGTGTGCAATACAATGGAGTGATGAGGCCCGATTCGAAGTTTGTGTTGGTGACAGTCGTAGTAGAGTTATTCGCAAAAAAAATGAAGCATTCCATGTTGACTGTCTGAAGAGAAAAGTGGAATTTTCAGCATCCATTATGGTCTGGGACAGTATATCATCAAAAGGAGTAGGAAAACTTCATTTTATTGATGGAAATGTGGATACAAAGAAATATTTGGCGATTTTAGAAGAATCGCTTTTGCCAGTGATGGAAGAATGTTTGACATCCGGCCAAGATTTTGTGTTTCAGCAAATGGATGGAAGAAAATAATGTACCACCACCTTTGAAATGGGTTTCTAGCAGTCCAGATATGTCACCTATTGAAACTTTGTGGTACGAGATTGTTTTATTGTTTATTTGTTCAGATGTTCTATTAGTTATAGGTCTAAGTGATTTCAAATATGTATTTTTTACGACTAGAGTGTATCTAAAATGTTTTTGAGAAAATAAATTGTTTTAGAAGTAAATAGTTTCGTCATGTTTAGTTTATAAAGGCATATTTTGGTAGAAATCGTAAAGTGGGCCAACTGAAGTGGGAAGGGCTCGTACTACGCAGGTGGAAGTTGAATTATAAACCACATTTCCGGTTAGGTATTTCTACAAATAATCAAATTCCTATATGTGCAGTGAGACTGGAATAAGAATTTAAAGTCGGAGCTCTACTTTCTAGTTGGAGGTGTTAATATAGATATGGGGTGCATATTTACTTTAAAAATGTATACCGGGTGTTTCGACTTTCGCCATTCCATTGAGATCTCAAAAACAGTAAGGGATACGAAGTCTGTTAGATGCCCCCAAGTAGCGCATCTGGCTACATAAGAAAATATAACTTAGAAAGTTTCTCAATTCCGAATATTTCTGGAGGTAGACGAAAGAAACCGAATTTTCCCAACACCGTTTTTATTTTCTCCTGACTTTATTAGAAACGGAATTCCTAATTAAAGGTAGACTAACATTGCAACCTTTTCTCCTCTACAAGACGGCGTGATTACAACTTCAATATGACGCCCCGCGTCCCTTGAGCTCAAGCATCAACTTTGTTACTTTTTATAGACGCCATCTCATTTTTGTACATGTAAATAGAGTTTTTTAATTCTGATTTCAAAAATATATAATACATCGTACATTGATGTTGTTAAACCTAAGTTGCAGTTCAGTTTACGTACATCTGTAGTCGTTTCTTTAATATCTCCGTTTTTTGCGCACCATTTCAATACTCGGGAACTGTTACATTCATCATATTTAATTATTAATAATAATATGTATTTGTGACAGCCATATATGTGTATGCTTTAAAAATAAAATCAAATAACACATAAGTAAGCACTGAACCTGTATAGCGCTCTTGTTCTTTTGGATTTTTCCAAGGCTTTAGACACCATCAATCATGAATTGTTGTGCTCAAAGCTCAAGTACTATGGTTTTACTGATCCCTCACTGTTTTTAATAGGGAACTACCTACTTAGCCGCTCCCAGAAAATTCATATTGATGGTTCTTATTCGGCAAGCACAGATCCTGTCAGGGGTGCCACAAGGATCCATACTTGGGCCTTTGTTACACATAATATACACAGCAGAAATCCTAAGAAAGATACAAAAGGTTAAGGTACAATCGTACGCTGACGATATTCAAGTTTACTTTAGCTTTTCCATGAAAGACAGAGCTGCAGCAGAACGAACTCTAGATGAAGAGCTTCAATCGATAAACACATTATCAGAGCAGCACAACCTAAAGCTCAACTCTAAGAAGACAAAAGTAATACTTTTTGGAAATAAAAATAGTATAAATATTTTAAAGGACACTCTTTCGTTGAAAATTACAAGCGAAGTGCTTAGTTTTTCTGATTCTTCCCGTAATTTAGGCTTAACTGTTGATCCAAGCTTTCGTTTCTCACTTCATATTCAAACGCTTGTAAATAAAGCATTTAGTTCCCTCAAAATCATTTATAGCAGTCGACATTTCCTAAGTTAAAAACTAAAAAAACCTTTATGTGAGACCTTGCTGCTTGGTAATTTCAACTATTGTAGCTTTATTTATGGACCGTGCTTGAGTAGTGCTGACATAGCGAAAATGTGAATGGCTTAACATGAAAAATAGGCCTTCACCTGTGTAATTTTACGCATAAACTGGCCAACACTCCAAATCCTCCAGGTCTGATCAAACATTTCATACCTCGCAAAGAGACTCATCATCAAAATATAAGATCAAAATTGAAGTGTGTAGTAGATCTTAAAAACATCCCTCCCTTAAAAGCATTCTATGTTTAGTTAACGTATTCCTCCGTCTATCAACTTGCCAACGATTTGGATGCACGGCACCTACCCGAGATCGTTGGCTGGATCAATCTAGAAATGGCTTCAAGGTCCTGATACCGCTGAAGGAGCAGGTTCATCAATCTTCAGAACGTTGAGGATGGAAGGCATGCCAAAATCTCGATTGTTTACCGATAAATACTTCACGGCGTAAATATGCACATATTTATGGGTTCCATATCGCAGATAATTTATTGCTTGGAAATGCTTACCGATGGTCTCGAAAAGACACCGTAGAAATTGAAAGAAAATAATTATGAAAATAGTCAGGAATATACAAGATGCCTCACTACTGTACGTGTTGGATATTGAAGCTGATTTTTGTATATGTCCTACAGGGTGTAAACGATATGGTAGTCATTATTGAAATGGGTAATAGGGGGTCAAAGCAAGTCAAAAAGTTCATATGACCCGTGGTCCAAAAGTCAATAGACTTGATATTAAATTTCCATAATACTCACACGTGGGCCCAAGAAAATTCTCATACCATTCGTAAAGGTCATTTCCAACAACGTTTTAAAATAAATATTTGGGCGGGTATTGACGATCAGGTAATTAGCCCTTTCGAGTTACCCCCAAAGTTGTCAGGAGAAGGATACCTTAGCTTTCTAGCCAGTAACCTACCAGAACTTTTAGAACAGATCTTAGACAACATGCCATTACAACGGAGACAGAATTTGTGGTTTCTTTATGACGGGGCACCACCACATATTTTTGGAGGCGTCATTCAGTATTTGAATGAACATCATCCAAATCGCTGGATCGGTCGAAATGCTCCTGATCCTCGAAAATGGCCAGCAAAATCTCCTGACCTCAATCCGATGGATTTCTGGTATTGGGGAGAACTTAGAGGGATGGAAACAATAAATGGACAAGTTTGGGGACCTAGAGTAAGAAGAAACTGGGTTCGTCGTAATGAAGCTTGTGTGGAAAGTGAAGGACGACATTTTGAACACCTTCTTTAAATACAAAAAAGTGCAGTGTGGCTTTTAAAAAGAAAAACAATATATGCATCAAAATTGTGTTCCCCATTTATAAGTGGATTTTTTTAATACGTTCAATAAACTTTCACACACCAGGTGAAGCGCTGAGACAGTTAGTGGTAAGTCTGTTTTTTTTACTGGTCTGCATTTTACGAGTACATTATCAAATAATGAAATAATCCCTAAGAGCCAAAAATAACAAAAAAAAATCTTTATTTACACTGCGTTCCGTCGTAACTTACGACTAGCATTGTGGTGTTGTCAGATTTTATTTTACTTGAAAGTCGCTTTTATTAAAAAAATGCCGTTTTGACCCCCATGTTATATGAAACTTTTTGTTTTTACATTATTTAGTTTTTACAATCTTGTTAATTATGGTGAATTATTCAAATGCAGAAATGGCGGAAATGCATTACGTATATGGCCTTGCCGACGGTAATGGTGAGCAAGCCAGACGGATTTATCACCAGAGATATCCCGATCGTGCTTTGCCAGATAATCGAACCTTTTCTAATATTCATCGTCGTCTTGTTGAAACCGGTTCTGTCCAAAAAGGAACATCTGAAGGTAGACCTCTAAGTGTGAGAACACCTGAAATTGAGGAAGCAGAGCTGCACGAAGTCGAAGAACATCCTGAAACGAGTACGAGGAAGATCGCTAGACACTTAAATATTTGACATCAAATTGTTTGGAGAATTTTGGTGGTTTTTTTCTTATAGCCTTAACATATATTAAGAGTACAGGTATTACTTCCCATTGATTTTCCAAGGCGTGTGTCCTTTTGTCAGTGTTATCTTCAAAAAATTACATAAAATCCGCAATTTGAATCAATGATTCTGCTCACGGACGAAGCTAATTTTTCTCGAAATGCCAACACCCCGAGGTGTTGTAAGGAAACGTTTTTGGACCATAGTTTATAAAGCAAACTAACATTAATTATATATACAAGGTCATTGAAACTACTAAGACCCTGCCAATGGCGTTACGGGTTCGTAAGAGATACGAAGAAAAGGAACTTCGGACATCTTGAAATTTAAAATACACGTTTCTGATCTACACTATAATCAAAAATGTCGATTGAGCTACAGAGAAGAGACCAATTCTGTAAGCTCCATATGAAGGATATGCTAACTGCGCATTATTTTTCGCATTTAACTAATATTGTGATGTAAGGCATATCATATTAATGCTGGACACTGTATAATGGTTACTATTTATCTGTAGCTAGCTAATTTACTTTTAACATTACTGGTTACAGCATGTTTCCATAAGCCAGCAATTCGACATCGATCTAATCTTCAGTGGCGTTACGTCTTATGTAAACAAGCGCATACCGGAAACAGCTACATTGTCGTACGTACTAGAGCTGAGCTAGAGTTCTCGGATTCGATAGCAAACAAAGCTGGCATTAGGCACTATGTTAGCGTACATCTGTTTGGCTCTAATACAAAATCCATTCTATTTAAGTGAAAATACACCAGCGCCAGCGGTGAGTGGGTCGATTGAACTTTTTACCATTTATGCCTTATAAGGAACATAAAAAAATTAGTTTCAAAAAATTAAAATTGAATTTCTCAAAGCCTTGTTTCTCAAAATGTTCTTTCAATGCATTAATATTTATACTGGGTGCGCCATATATTACTTTTTTATCTATAAGTTTATGTGTTACCATGTGAGGCAAAAGTCATGTGGTATGCACAAATGAACCGCCAAAGGTATACCATTTATAGTCATGAATTCGTTTACAACACAACAACGCATTTTGGTTATCCAAACTTATTACGAAAACGGTCGAAATATAAAAAAACTTGGCCGACATGGACGCCCTACAGAGCCTGGAATTCGTTGGATTGTTAATCGTTTTGAGGAAACCGTTCGCAACAATTGGGAATTAGTGAGACCACTTTACACCGGATTTTACACATTGATTTACACCACCATCCATACAAAATCCAACTAACACAAGAATTGAAGCCGGCAGACTATCAACAGCGGCGCAATTGGATCGTATTGGTGCCGACGATTTTTGGTTTCATCAAGACGGAACAACGGCTCACACATCTCGCCAAACACACGAAATTTCAAGACCGCATAATTTCACGAAATTCAGATGTCAGTTGGCCCCGAGATCGTGCGATTTAACACCTCTTGACTATTTTTTTTGGGGATTTTTAAAAGGAAAAGTGTATGCGAATAGTCCCCGGACAATTCGGACTGAAGTTGCGACCACAGACCCGATTATTCTGGGAAAAGTCGTTGAAAATTTTGATGATCGGATGTTGGCTTGTAAACGAAACCGCGGTGGTCACATAACTGATGTTATTTTTCATACATAAATGGCATAAACCAACCTTCATTTATAAATAAAAAAATTCGATTTAATCTCGTAAAAAGCATGTTGATTTTTCAAATAGAAAAAAAAGTAATAGACGACACACCCTGTACTTATATGTGAGCACCGGATGTCTAGCAAAATACGTTTAGTGAACGTCGTTAAAATATGCTGAATTATTAAACGTAAACCAGTGCATTTTTTATGAAGCATTTTGCTCTTGCCAATGATAATTACAGCTCCTAGAATCTAACCTCTAGCTCGAGGGATTAGAACGTATTAGTAGCAAATTAATTGTCTTCCGTATTATCTATTTTTAAAAGGTTACCGTTTGAAACTCATAACTAGTTGCTCATTTGGTGAAATAATGTTGAAGTTTTATTCGCAAAAGAAATGGGGCATCAGATAGGTGAGGCATTGATTTCTCATATTTCTCATCAATTGGGCTTCTCTCAGTGTATTGCACCTAACTTTGAAGCTGACTATCAGATACCATTTACCTTCAAGAAAAAAATATTTGTTTCGATCGATTATAGACTAGTCTAAATACAGACATATTTGCAGCTTGAAACGCAAAGTCTAGAGGCACTTCCAAAGTAGTGAGGCGCTAATTTGGACACCCACTGTAATTATTCTCGAACATATAAGAGATATTTATTTTATTTTTGTCATTACGAGGGCGGTTCAATAAGTACCCGTGTTAGAAATGAAGACACCATTTTTTTTTAAATTTCTTTTTATTTTTCAACATAATCCCCTTTTAGAAAGATAGACTTTTCCCAACGTTCCTGCCATTTTTGAACTCCCCCAAAAAGCAGGATTTGTCGAATTCTCCAAAATACGCCTGTCTCGGCGATGACTTCGTCGTTTGAGCTAAATGTTCTCCCCGTGAGCCGTTTCTTCATGTCAGGGAACAAGAAAAAGTCGCAGTGGGCCAGATAGGGTGAATACGGGGGATGCGGCAGCACTTCATAACGTAATTCATGCACTTTGGCAACTCCGGATGAATGACCTGGTGCGTTATCGTGGTGAAACAGCACCTTCTTTTTCGTCAAATGTGGCCGTGTCTGCTTCGATTTTTGTCGAAGCGGTCCAATAACTCACTATAGTATTGTCCGGTGATCATTCTTCCTTTTTCTAAAAAATACACGAGGATGACGCGGTTCGCATCCCAAAAAATCGTCGCCATGACCTTTCCGGCTGACGGGACCGTCTTCGCCTTCTTTGGAGCAGATTCACCTGAAGAAATCCATTGTTTTGATTGTTGCTTAGTTTCTGGTGTGTAATGAAGAATCCAGGTTTCATCGAAGGTGATAACTCGACGCAAAAACTCCTTCAAATTTCGCTTAAATTGTTCCAAACAGTGCTTCTAAGTTAACGGCCGCATCCGCTTGTTGTCCACCGTGAGCAATCGCGGCACTCATCGGGCCGAGAATTTTTTTATCGCCAACTTATCATGTAAAATACTGATTGCCGTTCCGGTCGGCACACCTACAGCCTCTGCTACTTCGCGCACTTTCGTTTGTCGATCAGCGAGAATCATGTCGTGGACTTTTTGAATGATTTCCTCGGTAACCACGTCTGCCGGGCGCACTGGTCGATCCTCATCAAAAACGGATGTTCGCCCACGTTTAAATTCGTTTCACCAATATCTAACCGTGGTCATAGATGGCGAAGTGTCCCCTTAAACAGCATACAACTTTGCTTTTATCTCCTCGCATTTTTTCCCACCCAAAAACAAAAAGCGAATTACCGAACGATACTGCTCTTTTTCCATCTTAGCGAAAATCACGAAACACGTGTTACTCGAATCGCTGCCAAATCCAAACTAACCTATCAGTCAGTCCAAAATTTGTTGTGCCGTCGTTTGATAGATGGCAGCACACGATGATAACACCAACTTCCCTTAGGAACGCCCTCTGTCGTCAAACACGGGTACTTATTGAACAGCCCTCGTATAATTAGCAACATTTCCGTTCTTGGCATTTTATCTTTTTCCCTACAAGGACGCCTATGCTCTGGAAAATAACAGGATGGATTTCATCTTGTACCTCTAGGTCGTTACCCCTTGCCATATATGTTTTTTCTTACACACAGATATAAAAGACAAGCAAAAAACGCCGACACAATAATCATAGAGTGTAGTATCTCTCTTCTCTTTCTTTCTCGGATAAAGATAGACAGATAATTAACTCAGAGATGAAAGAAAGCTAGCGATCTCTAGTTACCCCATGAGATGTCTTGTAAGGTTTTATATAGGGTGTCCAAAGGGAAAGTTCACCTACTGATTTAAAAAAAAATACAAACTTAATGAAAAGAAAATATTTGTTACTATCAACATATTCGTAAATTCGCTAATTCTCCACGGTTTAACTTTCGCAAAGCTAACTTTCCTGAAATGTACACAGCCTTGCAAGATGTTAATTGGACGGAGGTGATCAGTGCAGTTAATGTTGATGTCGCTTGTACCGCCTTGTATTCAGTTATCAATAACATCTTTGAGGTCCATGTCCCTAAATGTAAAAATAAAATGTTTTCGTATCCCCCATGGTGCACACGTGAAATTATACTTAATATCAAGAAGCAGGACATAGCAAGAAGGAACTGGAAACGTGTCGGTACGGTTTTCTTATGATCAGTTCAGTAATTTTAGGAAGATCATTAAGAACCAGATCAGTGTTGCCTACTCCGCTTACGTCCAATCGGTTGAGGATGCCATTGTCAATGATCCTAGCAAATTCTCGTCATTTGCCCAGATCACAAAACAGCAATCTAGAATCCCCCCCAAGGATGACGCTTAACGGCAAAGTCTGCGATACGCCTCAGGATATAGTGGACAGTTTTGCTACCTTCTTTTCAACAGTTTTTATCCCGTCTGATCTACTAGGGTCATCTCCTCCAACAAATAATTCTACCGATATCATTTCTTTAAAAAATATAAGTGAGGAAAACGTAATTAGGGCTTCGAAAAGATTAAAGATGTGGTGGTATTCCAAGTTATTTCGTTAAAGTTTGGATTCATATACTAGCGAAACCGCTGGCTTCCATATTCAACCTAATTCTAAAATCAGAGACACATCCAAATATCTGGAAGACCTCTAAAATATGACCTATTCACAAAAGTGGAGATATCTCTGATATTTACAACTATCGCCAAATAACAATCCTGTGCAATTTCAGCAAGTTGTTTGAGATCATCGCTTATGAAACGGTTTACTGCTCGGTCAGGGGTGCAGTCTCTATTAATCAGCATGGGTTTATGAGAGGCAGATCTACGGTCACCAACTTGGCTCTGATTACTCAGTACATTTCTGAAGTACTGGACGGTCAGGGACAAGTTGATGTCATCTACACAGATATTCAGAAGGCGTTTGATCAAGTTGATAATTATGCACTTCTGGATAAGCTTAAAACAGTGGGTATGTCTGATGCAATGCTGTCGCTCATGAATTCATATTTGAGGGATAGAAGGTTATTTGTCGAATATGGTGGTCATAGGTCGAGTTACTATCGGGCCACGTCCGGGGTACCTCAAGGGTCAAATCTAGGTCCATTATTGTTTTTGATATTTATTAATGAGTTGTCTTTTGAACTGAAGTGTTTCCATTTGTTTTTCGCTGATGACCTTAAAATCTGCACGTCAGTCAAGACAGTCGAGGATTGCGTCATGTTGCAAGATGACTTAGCTCTTATTTCGTCATGATGTTCACGAAACTATCTCAGTCTGAATGTTTCGAAATGTAAAGTTATGACTTATACAAGAAAGGTTAACTATTTAAGACGTGTGTGGCCAAAGCGTAAGCGATGTATGCGCACCCATTCCTCTCGTGGCAGTCTGATAGGATGTGGCCATAATTTTACACTAGGTTTTATCTGTCTTAAGTGGGTATCAGTGTTACCCCATGTAATTTGCCAGTGTCGCTGTATACGGTTTATGAGGTAGTTTCTATGATCAGACATTTTTATTTCAGGGATGTCGATGTTTTTTTTTTTTTTTCAGCAGCGCAACAAAACATCGACATCCCTGAAATAAAAATGTCTGATCATAAAAACTACCTCATAAACCGTATACAGCGACACTGGCAAATTACATGGGGTAACACTGATACCCACTTAAGACAGATAAAACCTAGTGTAGGATTATGGCCACATCCTATCAGACTGCCACGAGAGGAATGGGTGCGCATACATCGCTTACGCTTTGGCCACACACGTCTTACACATGCACATCTTTTGCTCGGAACAGATCCGCCCTTGTGCACTGGATGTAACTCTTCACTCACTGTACGCCACATTATCTGCACATGTCCGATATTGTCGCAATATCGAGTGATCTATGGACCATTTGATAACCTGACAGAGAGTCTCAAACAACCAGAAAAACTGAAAAACGTCATATCATTCTTAAAAGTATCTGGTTTCTATTGGAAGATCTGACCTAATGAACTTTTTGGAAATGAACCATTTTAATTTTTGTGTATCTTATTCTCAACTGAGATTAAATGAATGTTATGTAACGATGATTTTGCATCATACCTAACCTTAGCTTAGTATTGTCATCTTGAACTAAAAGAAACATGTAACAATAGAATTTGGATAAATCGAAATACTTACGTGAACGCAAACAAGATCGTGAAATGCAGATAATGACCACAAAAAAAAAAAAATTAATATTAATGAATATATGCCTGACAAATTTAGTCGTGTAACATTTCCCAGAGATTATCTTTTGTTGCTAATAGAATCTGAAAGTAAATGACAATAGTATATCCTTTTCGATTAATATCTGGAATTTGCGTAGTTAGTTTTTTAAAAATGCGACACTTACCACTTAGACATGTAAGAGATTATATATTTTATACTTTAGATTTATATATTATATTTATATATTATTGAAAACGGCTAATAACCAGAGAAGTTGACGCCGTCAAAAAAAAAAAAAAACTATTTAATTTATGATAATTATAACATCAATGGACAGGTTATAGACAGATGCACCTTTTATAGAGACCTTGGACTCACTTTTGATACCAAGCTAACGTTTACTGAGCATATACTCAATATCTCGTCGGCTGCCACTCGACTACTTGGTTTCTGTATCAGAAACTGGAAGGGCTTCTCCAATGTTGATACATGAATGAATTTATTTTTTACTTTTGTCAGGAGCAAGTTGGAGTATGCGACTCTGATCTGGTCTCCTATATACCAAAATTCTGTCGTGATCCTTCAGACCATTCAACGTAACGCTTTAAAGTATTCTCACCTTAAATGCACAGGTTCTTATCCAGAAAGAGGTTGCGACCATAGTGCCCTATTAGAGTTTTTCAATTTGGATTCACTGTCAACAAGACGAAACATATTTGCTTTGTCGTTTTTGTATAACCTCATTCACAATAAAATAGACTGTCAAAATTTACTTGAAAAAATATCTGCGTTCCAAGGCTAGGGAGTCGACAACAAACGGCATTCTATTGTCAAGCTGGCCGTACAAATGTTATGACAAAATCGCCAATTAATCTCATGTGCTGCGTCATGAACAGTGTTACTGAATCGTGTGATATTTACAGTGACAGTTGTGCATCGATTATTAAATGCTATAGATCATCCAATATTATTTAGAATGTGTGATACTATAGATTTAAGTCCAAGAACCATGTCTCTTTGATTGTTATTTTTTTTCAGCATTTCCTATAATTGGGTTTCACCTGTTGGAAATAAATAAATAAATAAATTCGGACACACTCTTCTAATCGCGCGCGAAAATTCTGAAGCGCTCTCTTGCAGAATTCCAGAGTGATGTTGTTTCCAGTGTTCGTGGACTATTGGAATACATTTTTGACTTCAGACCTGGGAGGCCAGTGAATGTGTCCAAACTTCGATATAGCCTTTTGAGGAAAAAGTGCTTTCACCGTGTACATCGATTCTCTGGAAGTATGGGCAGTGGCCTCATCCTGTTGAAATCATGTGTTTCTGTTAAATCGACGCTCTGTTCTTACAATAGGAGCAAAACAACTATCAATTACGTCGTTGTATCGCTCGGAATTGGCTGTCAATGGAGGACCGTTTCCATCTTCAAAAAAATACGGCCCAATAATACCCCTAGAGGATATGCCGCACCACACAGTCACTATGGACTATGTAAGTGTTGTTGATGTTTCTCTTTTTTGTTCGTTGGTGCCCAATATCTGCAATTTTGCTTGTTCACATAATTGTCCAAGTGAAAATGGGCCTCGTCACTGAAAACAACGTCCTCGAGTAGGAAAAAGTTTCAACATCCGTTCAACGGGGTTTTTTGGGTTTTTCGCTGTTTTACAAAACACGGCTGGTTTTTGCGGCAGTTTCGGCTATTTAACTGGACTACATTAGGTGTGCAACCTCTCAATCCACTTCTTCGATAGGTTCTTACTTGGGGCATATCTTGGTCCGCGAATGTTGTATCGTGTACAAAATTTCCAAAGGGCAGCTGCGTATGAATCAACACTCATAAAGTAAGCCTCGATAGCAAAAGCACGTTGCGCTCCGGTCCAACGTTCCATTGTGACTATTTAACCCGCACGCCGAACGCGAATACGGTCGCCGCGTAATTCAAATTTGAAATGTGAAGTGTTTCCCACTGGATATATATAGGTGATTTTACCTTCTGTCCCAGGAGGAAATGTAGTCAGTGATGGATCTATGGTTGAAGTGTGGAGACAGGAAAAGTTGAGACAGCGAGGAATTTAACCCACGTTCAGCTTGTAATGCATGTCTGCTCTTTCACATTTGGTTCTTTAAGGATTTAGCAAGATTTTTTAGATCGCTAATACAGGGTCTTTCATTCGGAGAAGAAAATGTTTTAACTGTGGATAATGTGAATAGAAGCAAATGAGGTGATTATAAATAACTTGCCGTTGGAGCGCCTTAAGCCTTTTATAACCGTGATATAGTGCGTTTCGTCAATTTTCTTAATTTCTTAATAGCCTCATAACTTCACAACCACCCAGTAAGTCTTATTTTGAAACTTGGCATGACATATTATATCGTAATGACTGTGACATCAAGACTGAAAGAACTTTAAACATTAACAAATGCTTTCTGTCCGAAAATATTGTCCTTTATATTTTAACTTCTGAACTGAACCGTCTGTTTGACTGAAAAGAGGTGAAATAAATGAAAAAAAAACACTTCTATTCCATTCCAATAATCCAAAGATTAACCACACGTTTTGAAATACTATGTTACGATTACAATAATACGTATCGCATACGAATTTGATTTTCCGACCAAAATATCTGATCCACTGACGACAATTCCGCCATTCGGAGAGTGCCTGTAAAGTCGTGAAGCAAATGTTATATGTTGTGGCTGGAATCAACAACATCAGTTTATGTAAACTTCAGCTAGAAGCTTTTCAGCTTTGCCTGGCTACACTTTATATTCGCAGACGATACAGAAGCACTGACGGGAACATGCTAAAGTTCTGAAGCGCAGAATAATGTTCTTAAAATATTCGGAACTGATGCAATGCACGATGAAATCACCACAACCCTTATTATATCATGTCACTAGTATAATAATAATAAGTTTATTCACGTAACATACAAATATAACTAAAACTAGCATAGGTAAGCTGAATTTACCCACAGAAGAATAAATTCTTGTGCGTGGGTATTAACTTACATTTTTACATAAATATACATATACACATGTATACACACACACACACATACACACACATATACACCTATACACATATACATATATACATATATGTTCATACAAATAACATAAATAGATGCACACATACACACATATACGAGTATATGAACGTTGGAGGGTTTTTACTATTACATTAATTTTAAATTTCTTTCATACGTATCATGTTTGCAATTTGATGTCAATTTTTTTCAATTATAAATTTTTTGGTTTCAATTTTGAATTTTGTTTTATTTGAAATATTTCTTATATAATTTGGTAATATGTTATATAATCTACTGTATGACATCTTTGGCCTATACTTTTTGATGAAAGGTGTTCGCTTAATGTTGTTGATTTTGTTTCTAGTTTGATATAAGTTATCTAACGGAATAAGGTTATTTCTATCGTGAAATTGATAATTTATAATTTTATAAAAAAATTGTTGCCTAGGGTCTCATAGGTTTGCTTCAGAATACAACAGATCAGATGGGTATAAAAGTGGTTTGTTGAAGATTATTTAGAAAATCGTTTTTGGATAATTTCTAGTTTATTAATTTGGTTATTAAGTGCTCCACCCCAACCTAATATTGCGTAACTTATACGACTTCATTGTTCTTTAATCCAAATATTTGTTTGGATACTTGAATTTAAACAATAATTGTCTCAAATTGTTTATTATATGATCAATATGTATATTCCATTTTAAATGTGAGTCTTAATAATATAAACCTAAATATTTTATTTTGTTTGTTAAATTTATTTGAGTATTTATATTACAGTTAATCTGTATAGATACAAAGGATGGTAATTTGTTTCTGTGATTTTTGAATGGCATGACCATAGTCTTTTGAAAGTTAATAGTTAGGCTTTTATGTCTGAACCAGTCTGCAATTATAGTTAAGTCTCTTTCAACCTTCACTCTTAGATCATCCCACGAGTTGTTATCCAAATAAATGATAGTAGTATCGTCTGCAAAACATATGATTGTCCCTTCAGATTTTAAGCTCAGTAGGCTATTAATGTAAAGTGTAAATAATGAGGGGCCTAACACTGTCCCTTGTGGGACACCATACGTTATCAATTTGTTTGTGCTTAAGGAATTATTTATTTGTACGCACTGTGATCTGTTGGAAAGGTAACTTTTCATGAGGTTATAAGCCTTGCCTCTGATTCCTGAGTCGTGTAAGATTTCTAATAGTAGCAAGTGGTCTACTGTGTCGAATGCTTTTGCTAGATCTAAAAACACACACAGGGTATATTCACTTTGGTCCAGTAATTTGTATAATTTTGATGTCAAAAAGGAAATTGCGTCTTGGGTAGACTTGTTTTTCTGGAATCTAAATTGGTTTTCATTAATCAGATTATGTTTATAAAAAAAATTCAGAAGTCGTGTTTTTATAATGTTCTCAATAATTTTTGCAAAGTTGGATATTACAGTTATAGGCCTGTAATTGTTAATATCTGTTTTTTGACCGCATTTGTGGATGGATTTTACTACTCCTACTTTATAATCATCTGGGAATTATCCCGATTCAATTATCAAGTTTGCTATGTACGTCAAGGGCTTACTAATTTCGGATGAAATTCTTTTTAATATTTCTGATCGTATACCATCAAGACCTGGATTTTTTTTATTTCTCAAACTGTTCTAAGAAAATCGATATATATATATATATATATATAGTATACTCGTATTAGTACTTTCCAGATATGAACGATGCAACGAAATTATATTTTTTGATAATTATGGAATATTGTGTATGAAAAAAATCTATTTCACGATATTATTCAATAAAAAGGTTCTTATAATTAGTCTCTGGCCCCAAGTTATGCTCCACTCTTCCCGTGAACCTGGAGGCCTCATTGTCCCCTGAAATTTGCATATTTAGTTTTGTGTACCTTATCCAAGATTTTTAAGATTTTAGCTCCCCGTGATACATCCCGCTCTTCAAACACTGGGGGCTGACACAATCATAACGTATAGAAAGTTTCAACTTGACATTTTCTGAGCGGCCCTTCAAAAAACTTCCACAATACCAAATTTGAAGAATTTGCTCGTTTTTTTTATCCATGACTTCGCCGCCATTGAACCAATTTTCAAAAACTACTTTTAGTCTAATCATATTAGACGAAATTACCCCTGCTTTGCGAAATTATTGTAAAGTCTGGTTTTATTGCTGCAAGTTGTTCAAGGGGGCATAAAATGGATACACCCATTTTTGTGGGAAAACCTTTTATTTTAATATATATATATATATATACAGGGTGTCCGCAAAGTTGGGGTTTTCCTTTACACGACGTGTAGATCTTGAAAACATAAGCAATTTTTCTTAGTACCATATACACCAGTGTCTTAAGGGAACCGAGATAAAGGGCTCTGCAACATCAAAAATATCTGAATACCGTCCTGTAGCCGCGACATCTCCGAGTGGGACTAGGACACTAGCTCAACCCGATGACAGAACTGGGTCGGGGTCAGTGTGTCAGGTCAGTATGCAACCTTCAACCGACGGTTACGGTCACGCGTGTAGAGGTAATCGCGTAGACGAGAATCCCTCAACAAGCACTAGAGACGTGGCTAGAGAAGTGCAAGTATCAAAAACTAAAATGTGGCAAACGCTACGTGAAGAGGGGCTGTATCCGTTTCACGTCCAACGTGTACAAGTCCTTCAACCTGACGATTTTCCAGCAAGAGTGCGGTCTTGTGAGTGGTTGTTGCATCAAAATGACAATAATCCGGACTTTTTGAAGTGCATATTGGTGATAGACGAATCTACGTTCACGCGTAATGGGGTGAATAACTTTCGCAACACTCATGTTTGGTCAGTAGAAAATCCGCACGCTGTCCGTCGGGCACATTTTCAACAAACATTTTCGTATGCTCATTGGACCATTTATTCTCCCAAATTTGCCATATTTGTTACCTCTGTTTGTGGTCTGCACCACCGCCTGCGTCTGCTCGGTAGCGCATCAGCTGATTTCATTTTCTGTTGGAGCGGTATGATTTCGGGCATGTTTCGTCAGTAGAAAATCCGCACGCTGTCCGTCGGGCACATTTTCAACAAACATTTTCTGTGAATGTTTGGGCTGGCATGGTGAACGGTATGCTCATTGGACCATTTATTCTCCCAAATCGATTGGATGGGATGCAATACCTAGACATTTTACGCAACATTTTGCCTTCCTTGTTAGAAGATGTGCCATTAAGTGTAAGACAATCAATGTGGTTTCTGCGTCTGCTCGGTAGCGCATCAGCTGATTTCATTTTCTGTTGGAGCGGTATGATTTCGGGCAGAGACGTACTTAGCCCTTCTCATCAACTGGAGAGTGAGTACTTTTTCCTTTATTTTTTTTTACTTGGTCGCCCTCGTTTCACTACACATTACCTTTGTTATTTCAAGGGTAGTTGTTTCTGAAAAGGAAAACCCCAACTTTGCGGACACCCTGTATATATATATACGAGTATATATATCGAGTATTCGTGCATCAATTTTATCACCTCAAATTTCAGCTTCATGACCAGTTCAAAAAATAAGTTTTTTTAAAAGCACTATAGAGTGTTGAAGTCTACAATAGATCTTTTCTGCACTATACAATCTATACAGGGTGTTTCACAACTTACCCGACAAATTTTAACCACATATGCACTGTTACGAAAGAAGTGATTTCTCAAATTAAAATGTAATAAAAGTTCCACAGAAATTAAGTTATAAACCTGAGTTTCAATAATAAATTGAAAAATAAATATCTGTCTTTAGCGTTCATCGTCGTGATATTCGAACACGAATTAATAATTTATAGTAGCAAATGTTGCACCAAACAACTGACTATAACTAAATACCAGGAATCTTTTGTTTTTTCATACAGATAAGAACGTGTAAGTAAGGTTTAATCCATATCGTGGGTGATCTGAATGAAGATCGGTCGATTTTTGTGAATTTAAATAAGAAAGTATTTTGCGATTTTATGTTTTTAGCTATTCATTAATAATGATTTTCCAGTCTTTCCTGAAGATGTGCCATTGGCGGTTCGAGCGCGGATGAGGTTTCTGCACGAAGGAGCACCTCCGCATTTTCGTTTAGAAGTTGGTGATTTTTTGAATCAGGTATACCAGATTGCATGGCCTCCACGGTCTCCCGATCTAAATCCTCTTGACCTTATGACGATACTTGAAAAACGAGGTATACCATGCTCCAGTACAGAATATTGAAGAATTGCGTGACCGAATCACATAGGCTGCCGATGATTTGAGCATTCAGGCACAGCAGGAAGGAGGTGTATTTGGATTAGTGCGCCGAAATTGAATTAGGCGCGCCCAATCTTGCATTGCAGTCAATGGAAAGAACTTTGTTCAGCTTTTATAAGTAATTGAACTGTTAAACTGTATTATTTTATTATCTCGATTTCTGTAGGGCTTTTGTTAAATTTTTTTTGAGAAATCACCTTTAGTAACAGTGCATATGTTAAAATTTGTCGCGTAAGTTGTGAAACACCCTGTATATACAATACTATACATACATACATACAAATATATATACATATACTATAATCATCTCAGGCAATATTAAAACGGTACACCCGCTTGTATACTTTCATAACAGACTTTGTCCCAATTAGATTCTTTGCTGCCCCAATTTTCTTAAGTTGCTGAAACCAGCCCACTTCCGATGTAAAAGTTGTAGGAAACAGCACGGGAGCAGGGTTCATAGAGTGCATTTCGCGCCACTTGCCTTCTATGAATAGAGAAAGGAGACACAAGATGGATGAGGGTTGATGCTAGGCTATGAATACCGGAAAGATTATTTGAATTGGATGAGATGGGACAATTTATGAGGAGCTGCACTGGGGTAAGGGCTTTAAACATGCGTTATAATTGGGTCATTTAGTTATGCTGTTATATTACAGAATATAAAGCCCGACAAGGAATCGTGTGTTGAGAGCGCCATTTTACTGCTGAAAAAAAAAATGTTGGCCCAGCGTCAATGAGGTAGACAGAAAAAGTATACATATGATGAATAACATAGAGTAACACAGGCATTCGCAGTAAAACATACATGTACAGATCATGCTTTCAACTTTTAAAAACTATACAGGGCGTAGAAAAAAAGGCACAACACATTCTATGTTAAACAGATCTAGCCACACTTTTCATATCAATGTTGCTTTCATATATACACATATATGTACATATACAATATTCAATAGTTGATAGTTTTCAAATTTCTAATTTCTTCCAAAATCAATCAACGTTTAAGTAAAAAAACCCTTCAAAATGATTTGCCAGTTGATAATAAAATAATTCTGTCCTAATCAAACCTCATCAGTCCAGTTTTTTATCGTGTTCCCTTCACTGTTGTTTAAAAACAATTTCAGCAACAATCTCGCCGACTTAGTAAGTAACTATTTCTCCTCCTAATTGTTAATTGTTGCTATTGTCAATAATTGTTTCCAGCTCCAAACGATGAAGACATAGATCTCCGAAAGCTCGAGTTTAAGTTATAAGAGTGTACTTTTGCAAATACTTTACCTTCTACCCAAATAAATTCAAGGACATATATATGTATATATATATATATATATATAGGTGAAATATTAAAGCTTCCGCCTTTTGTTGGGTACTTCGCCAAAAATTTTAAGCAAGGAGGACTCTTTATAATTTTTTATTCTCTCTAGCTTTCAATGGTCTTTGCCATCATCATCAAGAGCTGCAATTACATTGATATACTCTTATCAATGCAATTGCAGCTCCTGATGATGATGGCAAAGACAATTGAAAGTGAAACACTATGGTTGCTACTCTTATCAATGTAATTGCAGCTCCTGATGATGATGGCAAAGACCATTGAAAGCTAGAGAGAATAAAAAAGGTATAAAGAGTCATCCTTGCTTAAAATGCAATTACATTGATATACTCTTATCAATGTAATTGCAGCTCCTGATGATGATGGCAAAGACCATTGAAAGTGTAACACTATGGTTGCTACTCTTACCAATGTAATTGCAACTCCTGATGATGATGGCAAAGACCATTGAAAGCTAGAGAGAATAAAAAAGTATAAAGAGTCCTCTTTGCTTAAAATTACCCAACAAAAGGCGGAAGCTTTAATTTTTCACCTAACTGGTCTAGACGACAATGACCACGTCTCAAGTTATATATATATATATATATATATGAGTATATACATATACACACAATAATAAATAAGAAAAAAGTTGAATATATAATAGTTGCATCATTGATCCTACTGCCTATCAAACAAATAACGTTTTAGTTTGAATTTTAACTTGTTCATATTAAGAAGCTTGAATTCTTGTGGCAGCTGATTATACATCCTGACAGCATTATATATGAACGATCTTTGAAACATGGCGGTCTTATGCTGCGGAACGGTGTAGTTCAATTTTGATCTTATATTTTGATGATGAGTATCTTTACGAGGTATGAAATGTTTGATCAGACCTGGAGGATTTGGAGTGTTGACCAGTTTATGCGTAAAATTACACAGGTGAAGGAGTCTCCAATTTTTTCTGCTAAGCCATTCACACTCTCTGATTTTGTGTGATATGGGGTCATACTTCCTAATTCGGTATACCAGCCTACAACAGCTATTTTGAACCCGTTGTATTTTCGTTATGCCAGCACTAGTCAAGCACGGCCCATAAATAAAGCTACAACAGTTGAAATTACTAAGCACCAAGGTCTCACATAAAGTTTTTTTTTAGTTTTTTACTTACTAAATGCCGACTGCTATAAATGATTTTGAGGGAACTAAATGCTTTATTTACAAGCGTTTGAAAATTGAGTGAGAAACGAAGGCTTGGATCAACAGTTAAGCTTAAATTACAAGAGGAATCAAAGAAACTAAGTACTTCGCTTGTAATTTTCAACGAAAGAGTGTCCTTTAAAATATTTATACTATTTTTATTGCCAAAAAGTATTGCTTTTGTCTTCTTAGAGTTGAGCTTTAGGTTGTGCTGCTCTGATAATGTCTTTATCGATTGAAGCTCTTCATTCAGAGTTCGTTCTGCTGCAGCTCTGTCTTTCATGGAAAAGCTAAAGTAAACTTGAATATCGTCAGCATACGATTGTACCTTGACGTTTTGTATCTTTCTTAGGATTTCTGCTGTGTATATTATGTATAACAAAGGCCTAAGTATGGATCCTTGTGGCACCCCTGAAACTGTATCTGTGCTTGCCGAATTTTCTGGGAGCGTCTAAGTAAGTAGCCTCATATTAAAAACAGTGAGGGGTCAGTAAAACAATAATATATAATAAACGAAGTTTTTTGAGCTGCAGCCCGTGAAATAGAAATTTCAAACCAAAATTATATTCGATTCCAATTCGCCATTTTGATCTTACAAAATCTTAGTGCGCTGCTCCATATGTGAAGATACCTCAAGCCGTTTGGATTGTTGACCTTGACATAGAATTATTCTTGTCAACATACATTACACGCAAGAAAAAAAATTACCCTAATTCCGAGGCAGATGGGTAATAAGAATAATTGATACATATAAATATATCATATTATGATGTCATCTTACATTCTTGCAAATGGAAGGATTCCATCGTTGTCCGATCGTAACCAGTAGCGAGCGCTTTCGCTACTTTACCGTACTAGAGCGGTAACGCTGCATTTGCGATCAGCCTCTAAAAAACGTTAAATTTGCATACCAGACTGCGTGCAATATACGCACTTTTTGAATCGTTGAAAAAACAAACGGGAGGCCTGGAAAATATGCCGTTCTCTATATGCAGTTTCTAAATAAAACACCCTGTATATTTAGTATATTCTTCAAAGCCTTCACAAAAGGGAAGTTTGATATGGTTTGATTTGTACATTCGTCACTTTGGCAAATAGAGTAGCAAAGTTTTCGTCAACATGAGCTTGATATCCCATAGTCTCTCGATATCTTAAAATTATTCAGTTTTCACACATGATCTATATAAGGTGTCTATAAATGCAAAATATACTTTTACTTTTTTGCTTATTTGATTTTTTTATCAAAATAAACCTATACAAAGATAGATGAAAACCATACAGGATGTTTAAATGGCGTTTTTTGAGTGAAAGTGCATTCCGCGTTTATAAACACGATCTATAGACAACGCGAACAAGTTTAAAAGACGAAACTATGCCGAATTTGCAAGCTGTCAAAGTTAAGCGTTTTTTCGGAAAAAATATCCTATACCATCAGAAGCAACTTACCAAACCTTATAATATGCTATACCTAGCTTCTTCTTGTGAAAAAGCCTTACAAGATATGTGAAAATATACATTAAAAAATACATGTTGCTCCGTAGTTATGAATAGCCTTGTAGGGAGCTCCATATTTTCCAAATAAGGTTGATTTGTATTTGTAAATATTTTTTTTAGATACCTTTGATGGTAACGTAGATTATAGACCGACTACACACTAAGAACTCACTCTGTATGCAATGGTAAACCCAATTTAATATTGAAGACAAAGGGTGTTTTTCGGTGTCAGAATGTCTAATATATCAGTTAAAAGGATCCTTTTCCGCTTTCGAGTAGCATCGGTAGCTGGATATTAAATCCGATTGTTGAAGGATAAAAGACCCCGCACAAAAGCAATGGGAAACCACTTTCCGGAGAATTTAATGAGTAACTGTTGAATCAATAGTTCATAGTGGAGATAAATAGTGAGACATAGGTAGGATAGGTCAGAAAACGGAGGTTAAGGTTCGACATGACAACTTTTAATGCTGCTTTTCAACTAAATTCATATCATACAGGTTGTTGAGGTAGAGGAATTGAGAGAAAGAATAGTTGCAGCATGTGATAGAAAGAAAATACTCTAGCGATATTTCAACGAGTGTGCAATTCCATGAGAGGGAAGGCGGAAGCATGCATACTAAGTGAAGGGGGGCATTTTCAACAATTTTTGTAATCATTTCGTTGGTTTTAATATTATTTTTATGCTGTCAGTTGTTGTAGTTCATTACCCCTAATGTGTTTAATTTTTCCAATTAAATTAATAATAATTTTGCACGTTAGACAATAGAACGGTTTTTATTTTTTTACAAAAAAATGGCGCATCGAAGGAAAACAGTTCAAGAAATATCATTTGTTGTAAATTGAACGGGGAATTCAAAAATAATTTTTATTTGGCAAATAGCATTGGCGTGCCACTTTTTTCTTAAAAAATATCGAAGTCAATACCCGTACGCACGCCACTGTTAAAGCTAAAAATTTTTTTTGCATTGAAAAACATGCAACTTTATTATCTTTCACCAAATACTAAATATCAGTGAAATATCTGGAGCGGTTCTGAAGATATTCATTAATTTCCATTTTTTTCCTAATACTTCAGCACCCCGAGTTTTTGTAAGAAAACATTTTTGAACCATACTTTATATAGCAAACTAACATTAATTTTTCATCTAAATTCACACCCTTAAATCGTCGCATATCATGAAGGAACACCCTGTATAGTGTGGAATCTGAGTCTCAGAAATGTGAAAACACGCAAGGAGTTTTGAAAAAACGTAACTCATACGTTTCTAAATACTCGTACATGCTCTGCACATAAGTTCAAGAAATGAAATATTTGGTAACCTTTGCTGACATTTAAGACCCGAAGCAGAAAAATGTAATTATCAATGTTTCCAATCCACCATCTTTGTCTGGCCAATGAAACCACATGAATTTAAAAATCTCCTTTATTGTATACGTTTCAGTCACAACGGTGCCCTTCTCCAGTACATGACACTTTTTTGTGCTCTCATCTTTTGTAGTTGAACACGTTGTGAAGGAGTGTGTTAATTTGTTCATTCTGTATAGAGAGAGAAGACGAGAAAATTTTCAACAGCTTGGCCCGTATCGTCAGTCGTCCCTACAATTGTAGGGCGCCTTTATGGCCTCCTTGATTGGCATAGTTTTCTACTACACGTGTCAGCGCTCTATTGTGAGGTTATGTCACAAACATCTATTTGCATCAAATTGTGCTTGCTTTTGAGTTATATCATGTTTTATCAGCCTGAAATTTCCTACAATTTAAAAAATGGGAGGAACGTTGGCAAAACTGTATCATTCTAAAAGGGAATTATGTTGAAAAATATAAAGAATTTTTTTGGAAAAAATGGTGTCTACATTTCTAGGGCGGGTACTTATTGAACCGCCCTCGTACATACAAAAAATTGTTGTAATAAATTCATTATTCCTGGGTTTTCTTCATTCTACGTTGCTTAGTATATAAGCAATAATCGTTAATAAATACCAAAACTACTGAGCATGCAAAATTAGAATATGTACTATCAACTTGCTTTATTAATTAATAGAGTGCAAAAGGGCAGTAGCACAGCTTTATTAGTTAATTGAACCACCTTCCTATGAACAGTATCAAGGTATTCTATCATGAAGAAGAAATCTTCTTCTGATTTTATTCCTCAATCCACTTACAGACTATTTGATCCGTAAGCGGCGTGAAATACTCGATTTATAAAATCCATCGTCGCATTTCCTGCAGCTTCGGCCGTCCGCAGGAAATGCATGTCTGTCGAACTGCAGCCGGGTGGCTCGGATAACAAGCCTCTAATGCCTACCTTTTTCGTAAATATTGCTTCCGGGGTCAGTCGACGAGCAAATGGTTGCGCTGTTATACAGTAAGTTTCAAAATATTTGAAGCGCAGAAATTAAGTATCAGGTGTAGATTTGTAATGTAAATATACAGCGAGAAAATAGCCTGTAACTAGCGCCCTCTGCATATTGTGTGAATAATAGAATACCATCATCGTTAGAAACCCCTGATTTCTAAGTTTTATGTTCATACCACATAAGCAGATTTAGCTATTGCGAAAAAAGGATTTTTAAACTTTGAAAACTTTGAACATCCCGTATCTGATCAACAATCGTAAATCTCTTGAACATATTTGACCCAATATCACCTTTCCACGAGTTTAATCCAGGATTATGTTTAGACGCATTCATAACGGAATTATACAGGGTGTTTCAGTATATTGTTGCATAACTTTAAGATTCGATAGAACTTTTAAAATTAATGCATAAAGTCTATATAAACATGGGTCGATAAATGCGTGACTTCCGAAAAACAGTGTGTTTAAATTTACTTTCTAAAATAGTTTTTTTTTAATATTTCGAACAATATTTGATGTATAACAGTGAAAATTGGTATACAAGGGTTTTTTGGTACGACAAAACGAACCATGGACATAGTTTTATTGTAGCCACTAGAGGGTACCTGTAGTGTATTAAAATGACCGAAAATTTTTTGTTAGTACAATTTTTTGCTTTTTGAATAAAAAAACTGATTCTTCGCACTTTTCTGCATAAAATAGCTATCCTGGGAGTTTTCGTTATAGTTAGCCATTTTTGAGATATTTCGATTTTTAAGGTTCGATGCATTTTTAATTATTTATGGGAAAATAATATTTTTTTTTTACATTTTCGATTTGGGCATTACACGTAATTAAGATGATCGTTTAGATTGTGTTTTTAAACACAGCAATAGTTCCTAACTCCAAATAAACACAAAAAAACAGAATATTAATTTGTTTAATTTTCCACTATTATTTTTAACAAATTAAATTAATTATTTACAACTAAAATGCTATTGGATAGTTAGGACAAACATACAAAATCTAAAGTAGTTGCTCGAAATGTAAACCCAATTGTTCAATACACAATTCACATCTACGAATGATCGAACGTGGTATAACATTATTCAAATAAGGCCTTATTTCATCACATGCATTCCTGATTCTGTCTATTAGCCTATCTCTTGTGGTTACGGGAGTCTGGTACACTTTTTTACACAAAGAAATCTAATGGATTTAGGTCAGGGGATCGTGGAGGCCAGGCGACTGGTCCTCCACGGCCGATCCATCTTTCTGGATAATTTTCGTCCAGCCAGTTTCTAACTATTCTCGAATAATGAGCTGGACAACCATCAAGCTGGAACCAGGCCAATCTTCTTAAATCTAACATAACATCATCCCACATATTTGCATGTTCAGCCTTTAAAAATTCCAAGAAGGTCGCAGCATTTAACCTTGCAGGCAAAAGGTAGGGTCCAAATAGTCGATTACGGTAGATACCAATCCACACGTTCACACTAAATTCATGCTGAAAATTTCTTTCCCGAACTGCATGCGGATTTTCATGCGACCAAATATGTTGATTATGAAAATTTACCACTCCACGTCTAGTGAAGCATGACTCATCGGTCCATAAAACGCTACTTAAAAACTCCCTATTATTATCAGTTCTATCAAGAATCCACTGACAAAATGTGATTCTTCGTTCTCCGTCCTCTGGCTGTAGTCCTTGCACAGGTTGCAAATGGTAAGGACGTATATGGTCATTTCTAAGAATACGGTGAACATGGCTTGCTGAAATTTCCAAGGCACCAGAAACTCTCCTAACACTTGTGGTCGGATCTCTATCAAACTCACGCAGAATCATACGGGTAAATCTGCGCTGACGAACATTTATGTTTTGATCCCTTTGGAGATTTCCAAAACCATTTTCAATTATTTGGCGATGCACTCTTACAAATACTGAGTGAGTTGGATATCGTATGTTTGGAAATCTTCGTGCGTATTCTCTGGCTGCTTCTGCTGCGTTTCCATTTACAAAGCCATACACAAAATGAATATCCGCTAACTCTTGATTGGAGAATAAAAATGGCATTTTTATAAAACTTGCAAAAAAAAAAAACAGGTAAAAGAAACTAAACTTCGTGCATTCACAATTGCAAAAAAACGTTTCAGGTTTCAACAGACAACAAAACTAACTGTCAACAAATTGACGTTTAACCTTATTCTGCTTTCAATTTCAAAAATATTTGCAGGCTCAGCCTACTTCTACAAATTATCGAGATACTGACTTTTTAACGTTATTTTATCATAAATAATTAAAAATGCATCGAACCTTAAAAATCGAAATATCTCAAAAACGGCTAACTATAACGAAAATTCACAAGAGAGCTTTTTTATGTTGAAAAGTGAGAAGAATAAGTTTTTTTATTCAAAAAGCAAAAAATTGCACTAAGAAAAAATTGTCGGTCATTTTAATACACTACAGGTACAGTAGAGAGCGCCCTCTAGCGGCTACAGTAAAACTATGCCCATGGTTCGTTTTGTCGTACCAAAAAACCCTTGTATACCAATTTTCACTGTTATACATCAAATATTGTTCGAAATATTAAAAAAAACTGTTTTAGAAAGTAAATTTAAACACCCTGTATTTCGGAAGCCACGCATTTTTCTGCCCATGTTTATATAGACTTTATGCATTAATTTTAAAAGTTCTATCGAATCTTAAAGTTATGCATCAATAAACTGAAACACCCTGTATAGGAACAAAAAGGTCCAAAGGTTCTTTGGATTTTGGATGCAAATGGTTGTAGTTTGGACGCCACCTAGTTTGTACCAACTAGGAAAAAAATAACAAGGAACCAATGTTCGATCTCTGGCGCTAAAGGAGATACAAACTCATGAGGTACACAAACATTTATTGAACAAAAGAAATAAAAGAAAAATTAAAGTCCTGCAGGACAAGCAAGATAAAGGTATTTTATACTATCCCCCAGCTAAATGGTTACCAATAAAACTAAAATAAAAAAATAAGAGGAAAAAACCTCCTAGACAGGTGGGCAACCGAGGGCAGGAAGTCTCAGATGCAATTCAACAGCCGAAGGTAGAGCCCTCGAATAATGACAACGGTAGGATCCCAAAGAGGGTCAGAAAAAGAGCCCCACCAACATAACTAATGGAGGCCGATTTCAATTAAAATCCCACCTCCTGATAAATCCGTAGCCCTGCATGTGAAATTATTCCACTAAATCGGATTATGGCGCTGTACTGCTTACACAAGAGCACCGGAAATAGCACCAAGTCACCTTTAGCTCTCGTATTTACGGTCGCCATAAAAATAAATTTCGATATTTTTAAGAACTGCTATAAAATTATTATTATAAATAAGAAAAACGTTGTTATAATTTACTTTATCAAGATATAGCTAATTTCTAGTCGACAATAAAAAGAAACTGTAACCCCTTCTAAAGAAGATGATTGATGTAACATATTATAACGTTTTGATGATTTGTTGTTGAGCAATCAAATGTACAAAAACGCTCAACTTTGGCAGGCTTCCAGTCCGCCATTTTAAATGATTATATGTTGTCCAAAACGGACGCAGGAACGTAAACGCATATTAAAACAAGAAAGATTGATATTCAAATCAAGTTGGGTACTTTATTTTGAAGGTTCATTTATACCATTTATGTATGAAACATAATATCGCTCAAATGTTCACCATGACTGGATTTACAGACGTCCACGCGATGGTCGAAATTTTCAACGACATTTTGCAACAAGGTCGGTTCTATGGCATTTATCTCGGCAATGATGTTGTTTTTGAGTTCTTGGAGGGTGGCTGGTTTGTTGAAGTAGACTTTGCTTTTCAAATATCCCCATAAAAAGAAGTCCAAGGGAGTCAAATCGCACGATCTTGGTGGCCATGGCACATTTCCTCTGCGCGAAATCACGCGATCACCGAAGAAGGACTGCAATCGATGGATATTGACGTTGGTTGTGTGGCATGTTGCACCGTCTTGTTGGAAATAAACATCGTCGATATCCATTCCTTCAAGTTGCGGCAAAAAATAGTCCTCTATCATCACGAGATATAATAATAATAATAATAAAATGTCTTTATTAGGCACATTATATACACTACAACATAATGTGACCTCTACGTAGGCGAAGTCTAGCTCTTGGCTACTCTACTTAACCTACCCAAATACTAAATTGAAACACTCAATCAAAGGAAACTTTGACAAGCAAAAGACGCTTCAAAACAACGAGCTTGATAGCTTCCTAGCATACATATATACACACATATATTACGTAAAATAAAATTAAATGTCAGAATTAAAAACTAACTTTTCCACAATTACTACAATGACAAATAAATCTGTTTCACATGCTTACGAAATCTGTTTACTGGCCAATCCTTTATATTGTCATCTAATTCGTTATAAATCAGGATAGCATTGTAAGTGTATGAACTACGAAATAAAGTTGTTTTATACATAGGGATCTCTAGTCTTTTTTTGTGTCTGAAATCAATGTCTGAATTATTTCGTCTGAAAACAAATTTCTCATAAAGAAACAAGGGGGATCTAGAAGATATGATCTTATGTATAAACACTGCTATATGGTACTCGCAAGCATTTTCTATACACATCCAACCAAGCTGAAATCTCTTTAAGGAAACATGATCATACTTCTTGAGATTAAATACAAATCGACAACAAGTATTTTGGAGTTTTTGGAGTCTTGCTTTTGTGATAGAATCAAGACAATGATAGAACACGGTGCTACAGTAAAATAAGCTTGGAAATATAATAGCCTCACATAACTTTTTTCTAACTTTAAAATTCAAAATAGAGCGATTGACATAAAAACACTTCAACGTTGCATAACATTTTTTTAAGATAGACGAAACATGCTCCTTAAACCGTAAAGTATAATCAATAATCAACCCTAAATTTTTTGTAGTATTTACGACAGCTAGACGCTCCTTGTCAATTTTTACATCAAGAGAATACAATATAGTGTTACGTTTGACAGCAGGACAAAGAAGCATCACTGAGCACTTATCCTTATTGAGCTTAAGATTATTACCATTTGAGTATCCTACTATTGCCTCCAAATCATCATTAAGCTCATTGATTGAAGTATGCAAAGTGTTACTATTAAAGCTTTTATATATCTGTGTATCATCGGCATAGCACATCACAGAAGAGTTTTTCACAGAGCTACCCAAGTCTATAGTATAAATTAAGTACAACAAGGGCCCTAAAACTGAACCCTGAGGGACACCTGATGTTATATCAATCGGACTAGATATAGTGTTGTCTATCTCTACTACTTGTTTACGATTTGAAAGATATGTTATAAAAAACATTAGAGGTATGTCTGAAAAACCAAAAAACTTCAATTTAGTACATAAAAGCTCATGATCTATTTTATCGAACGCCTTAGAATAATCTAATGATACAAGTGCTGAAGCATCTCCCTTATCAAGCGAAGCAATGATGTCATCTAAAATCCTTGCTAAAGCTGAAGTTGTACTAAAACCACTGCGGAAACCAGATTGACACTTGGGAAAGAAATCATTATTAGAGAAATAATGATAAACCTGATGTTTAATCAATTTCTCCAATATCTTCGATATAACAGGAATCAAAGTTATAGGTCTTAAGTCTGAGAGACATTTTGGATTTTTACATTTAGGCAAGGGTTTGACAAGAGATAGTTTCCAAGCATCAGGGAAATACCCAGCCTCCAGGCAACAGTTCAATAAATGCGTCAGGGGTAGTAATACTCGAGGCAAGCAAAGCTTCAGCATTGAGACTGTTATACCATCCGAACCTGCTGCATTAGATTTTAGGGACAGAATAATGTCTAGCACATTTTGTGGGGTAGCAAAACTAAATTCAAATCTAGCACTTTCATCAATTTTGGTACTATTAAATTTATCCACTAGATCCTTGCAATTGCCCGAAGGCGTGAAAACGGAAGAAAAATAATTGTTTACTTCATCGGCATTCTTCAACTGTGTAGGTAAAGATCTATCTACATTAGTTTTGAGTTTCAATGAATGTACAGCTTTCCAGAGATGCTTGTTACTATTTAGTTGTTCATTGAAGCTTAGATATGCTGCTTTCTCCCGCCTAATAGCGGAAATGACATCATTTCTTAATTTCTCAGAATTGACGGTAACGGCGTCCCCGGCCGCATTTTCGAAAAAGTAAGGTCCGATGATGCCTTTTGACCACAATGCACACCACACAGTCACTTGTTGAGGATGCATCGGCTGCTCTTAATACCCACAGGGATTTTCGTTCGCCCAGATGCGGCAGTTTTGCTTGTTTACCGTCCCATTCAAAGTGAAATGCGCTTCGTCGCTGAACATGATTTTTGATGAAGAATTGGCATCAATTTAGCGGTGTTCAAGGAGCCAATCTGAGAACGTTCGGCGCGAAAAATGGTCGGCCCGACACAGCTCTTGCGTCAATTGGATCTTGTTGGCGTGTACATTCAAAGCCTTGTGGAGAATGCGGAGCAAACTGGTTCTCGAAATGCCCAATTCTTGGGATCGACGCGTTGTTGATTGTTTCGGATCGTCTCTCAGACTCTCCTTCACAACAGCAATATTTTCCGGTGTGCGAACGCTCCTTGGCCGGCCAGAGCCTGGCAGATTTGCCACAGAACCTGTTGCCTCGAATTTACGCACCAGACGACCGATGGTTGTTTCGTTTGGGCTGTTGTTGCGACCGAAATGTTCACGAAGCGCGCAAAACGCGTTTTTTATTTTTGCACCATTTTTGTAGTGCTCTTGAATAACCTTAATGCGGTCTTCAATCGAATACGACTCCATATCGATCAATGGTAAACATTCAACTAACAAAATGACATGTCGGTGACAGAAAACAAAGATGGCGTCTATGTCAAATTGACGTTTACTTTCCTGCGTCCCTATTGGACAACCCTATATATTCCATGATTATAAAGAAATCATAAGGAGCTTTGAAATAAGGTTAGCATGACCCCCATTCCATTCAAAAAAGTTACAAGAAAAAATTTAGATAATGCTCTTAAATTCCTTGTTACAATGTTAATACGTAACACAACGAAATAATGTGCCAAACAACCATTGTAAAATATATGTAAAACAAACCATCACAAGACATACCACAGCTGCTACACTAGCTATAACTTGCAGCAGAAGAGCAGTACGTTGTTTAAAACAGAAATTGCTTTCCCGATTCGACAATAAACCTCTCCCAGCCACTCCTTAAATAAGCGTACTCTCCAGCTCCCTGGGTCGGAGCTCCAGAACTTTCCGCTGTATTCCAACGTAACTCACAACTTTGACCCACAATTTTATATTGGAAAAATTTATGGAGTCTTGAGGAGAGAAGTACATACTGAGCACCAACAGCAAAACTTCTGAGGACGATATACGACCGTTTAGAAGATGCAATTTAAGGTCGTCTAAGTAATGATCCATAACAGGTCTCGGAGGATTTCGAAATATTCAACACGAAGTCTGTACAGGATTGTCTAGAAATATATAACTGTATGAACTATAACGTTAAGCATAATAAGAATAATGATGTTGGTCACTCGCCCACAGACAAAAAATGCCCGTCGTATTTATATTTTCAAAAACAGTATTCATCCAGAATAATGTTTTGAGCGTTTAGTTCTTTTTACGTTTTCCGAGCTACATATCATTTGCAAAATTTTACATGGATAGTTACGTAAATAATTTTCAGGTTAATGATATCAATACAAATATTGCTCAAGACGCAAATGCTCTTAATAAATGGTTAGAATATTCTAATTTCAATGTTAGCTTATATCACATGAATATACGAAGCCTAAACCAAAATTTTGACTGTTTTAATATCTTCCTAACTACAATTAAACACAAATTTGATATAATAATATTAACAGAAACTTGGAAAATTAATGATGTATCTTTGTTCTGTTTGGAAGGTTATGATACGCTTTACAATAATGGTACGTACAACCAGAATGATGGGGTGGTAGTATATGTAAGAAATGATATCAACTACAGATGTGATTTTGTTAAATTTGATGACGGTATCACAGTGTTGGATTTGATTTTGAGAATTCATAACAAAAGTATAAAAGTCACATCTGTCTATCGACCACCATCATCAAACCCTTATACATTTGTAGAAAATCTTGAAAAATTTTTGTTAGATAGCAAAAATGCCATACAGTCACAGCACATCATAATAGGAGATATGAATATTAATATACTCCAACATACCAAATTAGTAAACAAATACCTCACTGTAATGCAGAGCAATGGATTCATATCAAATATAAATTTACCAACAAGAGTAGTCAATAATAGTTCCAGTTCTTGCATTGATCATTGTTTCATCAAAAATTTTTCAAATTTCTTTCGGTACATACCGTTAATTGTTGAAAACCATATTACCGATCATTTACCCACTGTAATACTTATATCATCACCAGAAAAAAATAAAAGTAGATCCATCTCCAATAATGAAACAGTGAAATTTAGGTGTTTTGTCGATAATAAAAAACTACTTGCAAATATCGAATTAGAATCGTGGACAGCAGTGTACTGTGCAACGAATGTTAATGATGCTGCCAACATACTCATTGAACGCATAAAATATTTAATCGAATGTAGTACAAACAGAGTTAAAATTAAACATTTTGACAGAAGCAGGAATCCCTGGATAACTAAAGGTTTGATAAAGTCTGCCAACAAAAAAGAGGAACTATACAAAATAATGAAAGCATCGCCATGTGCAGATACCTCCCATAAATATAAAGAATATAAAAATATTTTTATCAATCTAGTTAGAGAAGCAAAACGCCAATTCTATCTAAAAAAATTACAAGATGCCAAATCTGATCCAAGAAAACTGTGGTCAGTTGTCGATCACTTAACTAACAAAGACGTTCAAGAAAAGCCAAATATTGATGAAATTAAGAATCGTGATGGAACAATATTAACAGATAAACGACAAATATCCGATGCATTCTTAAATTTTTTCACTAATGTTGGAGAAAATTTAGCATCCAGTATTAAAAAAAATGGTTTCGAACGAAAAGTTCACAAAAACCCAACTTCCCAATTCATTCTTTTTAGAAAGCGTTAGTCCGGTTGAAGTACAAGAAGCTGTCCTATCACTTAAAACCAAAAAAAGTCCTGGTGTAGATGGTATCAAAGCTGACCATTTAAAAATAATAGCCTACGACTTAGCCGAACCACTTTCTTACGTCATTAATTGGTGTTTCCAATCTGGAATTTGTCCTGATGCATTTAAAACAACTGTTATTACTCCTGTTTATAAAAGCGGTGACAGAATGGAAACATCAAATTATAGACCCATATCAGTACTATCGAATATAGCCAAAATTTTCGAAAAATTACTACAAAAAAGGATATTACAATTTTTGGACAAAAACAAAATTATATGTTCTGACCAATATGGATTTAGAAAAGGAAAATCTACTACAGATGCAATTTTGGCTGCAATGGATGAAATTAACTCTAATGTCAATAAAAAGATACCTACTATTGGTATCTTTGTTGATCTAAAAAATGCCTTTGATACGGTTAACCATGTCGAGCTTCTGAAAGTTGTGGAAAGATTGGGATTTAGGGGAGCGTCACAAATCCTTTTAAAAAATTACCTTTCAAGTCGGGCACAGACTGTCAAAATCACTAACACTTACAGTAAAAAAATGTACATCAAGTGTGGTGTGCCTCAAGGAACAGTACTAGGCCCACTATTATTTAGTCTCTACTTAAATGACTTATTCAAAATTAACAGTTCTGGAAAGATTATATGTTTTGCAGATGACACCCTCGTATTATATAAAGCTGATGACTGGAGCACACTGAAGCAAATAGCTGAACAGGATTTTATAAGGATCATTGACTGGTTTGATACTAAAATTTTAACAGTTAGCTTCAAAAAAACAAAATTTATTGCATCTACATCCTATTCAAAATTTTTACCTACCTTCGAACAAATTTCCGTTAATTATCATGGCCAAAAGACCAAAATCGATAGAGTTAATTAACACTTTGAAATATCTTGGAATATTTATAGACTCACATCTAAGGTGGGATAACCATATTAAATATGTTATCAAAAAAAATTAGAAATGTTGCCTATAAACTCAAAATGCTTGCTAACATTCTTACAGAAAGTTATCTGCGAATCCTATACCATGCCTTAGTTGAAACCCATATAATATACGGCATCACAGCCTGGGGTGCCGCCTGCAAGACATATATTTCTGACCTGAATATAGCACAAAAAACTGTTTTGAAAGCCATTTTCCATAAGCCAAGATTATATCCAACGAACAACTTATATCAAGAAACAGGGATACTTGATACAAGACAACTTTATTTCTTACATGCCACCACCTTATACCATAAGTATTGTAATAAAAAGAAAAAATCCTATAAACACGAGCATAACACACGATTTCGAATAGGCTCATCTAATATCCAAAGATCACACAAAACATTATTCAAAAAATCATTTAAATTCTTAGCAGCTAAATTATATAATATACTTAATTTTGGAAAAAAAAATTAGAAGAAAATTGAAAGACTGGGTTAGTAATGTGCAGCGAATGACTATACATAATTATATAGAAAACTAAAACTACAAAATTCCAATTACATTAATACCTTTTAGATTTAACAATAATTGTTATACACATATATGATTGATTGTTAGTTATTAAGATATAAACCACACACAGGCGATGCCTTCTGTGGTTTTTTCATATTTATTTGCCCATTTTTTGTATTTTGGCGAATAAATATTATTATTATTATTATATAGAACGTGTTTTTGAAGTTGGGGATTTACACAGCGTTCATGTAAAAATTTGTCTAGTAACACTGAACCAAAGGACGATAATCGAGTTATCCAACCCGGATCTGCCTTTAAAGCAAAAAGGCACGACGTACGTAAGTACCCAAACCGAGTCTTTTGTTCACCAATCGGATTTAATATCAATAATGAAGTTGTCGAATTGAGGCGAGTGTCTTCAGAACGCTGCTGATGTTTCCGAGTGTATTCAGATCGTTTTCCTGTATGTTTTCATCTCGAACTTGTTGTCATGCAGAGACCGTCTGTAGGAACATCCATGAGGGAACAGTAGAATACCAACAGTCTCAAATTAAGAAAGAAGTTAAGAAACTTGTGGTCAAACTGTGACAACTTCGAATATTATTTTAGATCAACATGCGACAAGGCGGTACTTAAAATTTCTTATCAAATTCATAATTAGCACTTTCCTACAATTTGTTTTTTTTTATTTTTCATCATAAGCATCCGGCTCTACGCCAGACTACATAGGCGACTAGATGCAAACTGGTTTGAACTTGGATACACATGAATAAATTATATACAAAATTTAAGTTTTCAACCAGATTAATGAAAATAATAATGTAACAAACTATATATATAGGGTGTTCCTTAATCAGATGCGAATATTTAAGGGTGTGAATCTACATGAAAAATTAATGTTAGTTTACTATGGTCCAAAAAGTTTCCTTACAAAGTTTTAGGGAAAAAAGGAAATTAATTAATATTTTCAGAACCGCTTCAGATATTTCACTGATATTTAGTACGTAGTGAAAGCTAATAAAGTTGCGTACTTTTCAATGCAAAAATAATTTTTAGCTTCAACAGTGGCGTGCGTACGGGTATTGAAATCGATATTTTTTTAGAAAAAAATGGTACGCCAATAGTTTTTTGCCAAATAAAAATTATTTTTAAATTCCCCGTTGAATTTAAAACAAATGATCTCTCTTGAATTGTTTTCCTTCGATACGCTATTTTTGAGTAAAAAAATAAAAAGTCAATACCCGCACGCACGCCACTGTTAAAGCTAAAAATTATTTTGGCATTGAAAAATATGCAACTTTATTAACTTTAACCACGTACTAAATATCAGTGAAATATCTGAAGCGGTTCTGAAAATATTAATTAATTTCAATTCAACACAAGAAAAACTGAACTAAATGGACTCCAGCAGCTGACTTTTCATAATTTCTTAAAAGAAGCAACCCGTTTGGATCGATCGCCACTGTTGACTGCATTGTAATGCTTGACAGCATTATAGGTGTCACCTCTTTCAAAGATCGAGGTATTGTGAGGAGGCATGTTCAAATTAGCATTAAATCTAAGAGCTCTGGTAACAAAACTACCACGGTGAACTAATTTGCTAGCGAGGTAAGCTGGTCTGTTAGATAATAGAACTTTATGCGTGAAGACGGTCAAAAAATATAAAAATAACTTATCAATTCGCAACCTGTTGAGTTCTTTGATTTCATCTGAGACGCGACTAAACTTGCGCAATCCAAAAATAAACCTACAACAGTTGTTTTGAATTTTCTGGAGTTTCCTTTTGTGGACGTAGTCTAAACATGCGTAATAAAGAACAAGAGAGTAAGAAATGACAGACAACACAAGACTTTCGGCGAGCTTTTTTCGGGTTTTAAAATTCAGGATGAATCGATTAGAATAGAGGAGTTTCAAACGCATATACGTTACTCTAGATAAGAAAGAGACATGCCGATCGAATCACGTATTTAAGTCAATGGTAACACCGAGACTCTTGGCGTAATCCACAAAAGGGATGAGTGTCTCTTCCAAAACAACACAAATCCTTTGATTCATTTCACGGTAGGAGTTCTTCGAACAGTACAACATTGCAGTAGTTTTACTAGGATTGATCTTCAAGCAGTGTCTGTTACAGTAATCACTGATGTTAGCCAAATCTAAATTAACTTTAAAAGAAACTTCATCAGCCTTTGATGGATCGAAACCAAACACTAACTGATTATCATCTGCATAAGTTTGCATACTACAGTGGACTAAACAGTCTTGCATATCGATCGTATAAATCAGATATAGTAAGGGACCTAATACTGAGCCTTGAACGAACTGGCTCAGTGGAGGAAATTCCCTGATCAGTTTTCACTGTTTGTTGACGATTTAGCAAGTACATCTCAAAGAACCTTAGAACTATATCTGACTTTCCATAATGAGATAACATACTCAGTAGTATCTGGTGATTGACCATGTCAAAGGCTTTCGAGAAATCTAACAGTACCAAGACGGTGTTGATGTGATTATCTAAATTGTGAATGATGGAATCAGTAAGATGTAATAAAGAGTGTAACCAGCTCCGAAACCTGACTGATGTAGAGGAAATAAGTGATTTTGTTCGAAAAACTCCACTATACTTCGAAGTTGAGTCATTTATTTTAACAGTGAATAGATCTGATCAAAAGAAATGTTTTTTTCCTTTACCATTTTTCTGGTAAAATTAAAGTAACAAAGTTATAGCCCTTTGGAAGTTTGAGTACCGCCATGTCTCAATATCATGTGCTCGTGTTTGGCAACAACGGATATGATCCGCCTTACCGGTTCATCGCATCGGAAACAAAAAAGCGAAAGAATTTGGAACGATGTTTGTGTACAGTTTATTATTTTATTCAGTTCAGTTATACATACAGTCAGTGTCAGTGTCGCGTGTGAATAGTGTCTGTTGCGTGGCTCAAACGAAATAAAAAATGGCACATGTTTATGCGGATCGGTTTCCCAATCGAGTGCAACCAACCCCTCGTGCCTTTGTTAATGTAGTACAACGGGCTCGTGAATCAGGTGACTTAAGACCTCACAGGGGTCCTCACGATCAAATACAGGTCCGCACTGAAATACTTGTCGGGAGGATACTTTATAAAACAAGGTAAAAATTTTTTTTTAATTTTTTTTTATTTTTACTCACATATTTTGGTTTATCTTCCTTCTACAATCATTATCTGAAAATTAATGACTCAACTTCAAAGTCACCCTGTATAGTGAGTTGACAGCTCTTTCGAGTATATTTGATCGATAGCATAATAAGGTAATTGGCCTGAGATCCGAATATTGTTCTAGATGATTAGTTTTAGCTATCAAAAAGTAACCTGTTTCGAGACAGACATTAATAATGTGAGCTATATGATCTACGGTATCAGGCAAACATAAGCAAACCATATTTAAAGTTAGACCATCAGAGCCACATGCCGTAGACTTAATGTGAAAGATTATATTGACGATGTCTTGCTGAGGATTGAATGGGAAATACTCAGTAAATCTACTTGAGATTTTTGGGTGCTGTTATTTTTTCTAGAAAGTGTCCATGTTTTTTCTGTAGAGAAAAATTCGAGCCAGTTGGACGAAAAATCCTAGATCATTCTGGTGTACAGCAAATGAACATACTCCAAGTTTTCCAAAATTGTCTACTTGATTCTGAAAAATTTTAAATTCGAATAATTATTGTACTTGACTTCGAGCTCTGAAAATTTACTGGCAAATTATCTGCTGACTAATTTGACAGTCATCAACAAGTCAGAAGTTTCTGTACGAACAACGGATTAGTTGTTGGTAATCGGTCTCAGCTCCCTCAGCCAACGCGTAACGTTCCCATGTATTTCGTTTTTAGATTTAACTAATTTTAATGATATTCCAAATATAAATGGTCGAATACTGGATTTAATTTTAGGAAATATCGAAATAGAAGTCCTCAGAGATAATACACCTTCTGTTAAAGAGTCATCATCCTGCACTGATTATTGGAATTTATTACATCCGGATCTCCAACGAAATTCCCATTTGCTAATTCTCCACGGTTTAACTTTCGCAAAGCTAACTTTCCTGAAATGTACGCAGCCTTGCAAGAAGTTAATTGGACGGAGGTGATCAGTGCAGTTAATGTTGATGTTGCTTGTACCGCCTTGTATTCAGTTATCAATAACATATTTGAGGTCCATGTCCCTAAATGTAAAAATAAAATGTTTTCGTATCCCCCATGGTTCACACGTGAAATTATACTTAATATCAAGAAGAAGGACATAGCAAGAAGGAACTGGAAACGTGACGGTACTAAGTTTTCTTATGATCAGTTCAGTAATTTTGGGAAGCTCATTAAGAACCAGATCAGTGTTGCCTACTCCGCTCGGTTGAGGACGCCATTGTCAATGATCCTAGCAAATTCTGGTCATTTGCCCAGATCACAAAACAGCAATCTAGAATCCCCCCAAGGATGACGCTTAACGGCAATGTCTGCGATACGCCTCAGTATATAGTGGACAGTTTTGCTACCTTCTTTTCAACAGTTTTTATCCCGTCTGGTCTACTAGGGTCATCTCTTCCAACAAATAATTCTACCGATATCATTTCTTTAAAAAATATAAGTGAAGAAAACGTAATTAGGGCTTCGAAAAGATTAAAGAACAAAATGACGTCTGGATGTGATGGTATTCCAAGTTTTTTCGTTAAAGATTTTATTCATATACTAGCGAAACCGCTAGCTTCCATATTCAACCTAATTCTAAAATCAGAGACATATCCAAATACCTGGAAGACCTCTAGAATATGTCCTATTCACAAAAGTGGAGATATCTCTGATATTTCCAACTATCGCCTAATAGCAATCCTGTGCAATTTCAGCAAGTTGTTTGAGATCATCTCTTATGAAACGATTTACTGCTCGGTCAGGGGTGCAGTCTCTATTAATCAGCATGGGTTTATGAGAGGCAGATCTACGGTCACCAACTTGGCTCTAATTACTCAGTACATTTCTGAAGTACTCGACGGTCAGGGACAAGTTGATGTCATCTACACAGATATTCAGAAGGCGTTTGATCAAGTTGATCATTAAGCACTTCTGGATAAGCTTAAAACAGTGGGTATGTCTGATGCAATGCTGTCGCTCATGAATTCATATTTGAGGGATAGAAGGTTATTTGTCGAATATGGTGGTCATAGGTCGAGTTACTATCGGGCCACGTCTGGGATACCTCAAGGGTCAAATCTAGGTCCATTATTGTTTTTGATATTTATTAATGACTTGTCTTTTGAACTGAAGTGTTTCCATTTGTTTTTCGCTGATGACCTTAAAATCTGCACGTCAGTTAAGTCAGTCGAGGATTGCGTCATGTTGCAAGATGACTTAGCTCTAATTTCGTCATGGTGTTCACGAAACTGTCTCAGTCTGAATGTTTCGAAATGTAAAGTTATGACTTATACAAGAAAGGTTAACTATTTAATTTATGATAATTATAACATCAATGGTCAGGTTATAGACAGATGCACCTCTTATAGAGACCTTGGAGTCACTTTTGATACCAAGCTAACGTTTACTGAGCATATACTCAATATCTCGTCGGCTGCCACTCGACTACTTGGTTTCTGTATCAGAAACTGGAAGGGTTTCTCCAATGTTGATACATTGATGACTTTATTTTTTACCTTTGTCAGGAGCAAGTTGGAGTATGCGACTCTGATCTGGTCTCCTATATACCAAAATTCTGTCGTGATCCTTGAGGCAATTCAACGTAAAGCTTTAAAGTATTTTCACCTTAAATGCACAGGTACTTATCCAGAAAGAAGTTGTGACCATCGGGCCCTATTAGAGTTTTTCAAATTGGATTCACTGTCAACAAGACGAAACATATTTGCTTTGTCGTTTTTGTATGGCCTCATTCACAATAAAATTGACTGTCAAAATTTATTTGAAAAAATATGTTTCCGCTTTCCAAGGCTAGGGAGTCGACAACAAACGGCATTCTATTGTCAAGCTGGCCGTACAAATGTTATGACAAAATCGCCAATTAATCTCATGTGCTGTGTCATTAACAGTGTTACTGAATCGTGTGATATTTACAGTGACAGTTGTGCATCGATTATTAACTGCTATAGATCATCCAATCTTATTTAGAATGTGTGATACTATAGATTAAGTCCAAGAACCATGTCTCTTTAATTGTTATTTTTTTCAGCATTTCCTGTAATTGGGTTTCACCTGTTAGAAATAAATAAATAAATAAATGTACGCAATAATTACAGTCAGCGACGTGTCAATGACAGCTAACTGCGTAAGCTAGGTCATGACGCCGACTATCAGTTGGCTGATCGTCAGCAAACAGGCTGTACGAACAAACCAGTAATAAACTATGCTTACTACTTTCAAGGCTCCGACACTGTTCTCTATTTCAAGCAGGGTATCACCTCGACAATATTAATTTTAGTTTTATTGGAGACAAAGAGCTGTGAAAGAGAACGTAAATAACAAATTCAACTGGCATCGAAGAAAGCCGTTTAGAGGAAAGATTCGGTAGGACATCAACGAAATAATTCATGGATCGGCCTGCGATGGGGATAACGTATTGGTCCCTTTTGGATATTACGTTATGGTCATATTACTACACATTGGGCGCAAGGGAAGGATTTATTGGGATTGGGAGTCTGTATTTTTAGGGGGTACTAACAGGTGTGGATGTAATTGTCATGATTTATGGTCCTATGGTGTACGAGCCCCATGGGCATTACTGTTTCACGTAAGTATGGATGTTTTGTGTTTACATTCATGACAATCAACTCAGAACGTTGACCTACAGGATAACAAATAATAGAATAACAACACCTATAGCCATATTCACCAAACTACAAGTCGATACCAGAAGGTTATAGCCGTGATACTATGGTGGAATTCCAAATTTCTATGCACAATGAATCAATACAGTATAATCAAATCCAAGCGAATAACCAAAATTTCTGTGTTATGTGCCGCGGTTATAATATGGTTCAAGATGACACACGGGTTGATGACGTCAGTTACACGAATCGCTTGAACGCGTTGGTTTTAACCGCGGTTTTGTTGCAAGTTGTTTATTTTAGAAAAGCGCGTATATAATCTCTGATTATTTTTATTATCACTTAATAATCGGTGCTTTTTCGTCTACAACTGTATATGGAAAGTTTAAATAAGAAACCTTTTATAATATTCATGGGAGAAATGTTTTTTTCAGATTTTTTTTAATGATGGAACCATGGCTTTGTAGCTATGATAACTTTCAATTCTCTAAATTTTTCCGCATGTGAAAGAAAACTTTTATTGATTCAGCAGAAATGATGAAAAAAGAAATTAGCAAAACCGTATACAGGTGGATATCATCTAGTGAGTTTATATGGCCATATTTTAATATTCTAGTGGTATATGGCTACACAGGATACTTTGTTAAGCATAGGAACTACATTTAAAGTGTCCCCAACAATCGTAATGAGTATAACTAATAAGGTGCTCCACTTTATGGTAAAACTGAAGTCAGCCTGTATCATTTTTCTCAAAAATGAAACTGAAGTACAATAACAGTATCCAATACCCGGCAAAATTCTAACTTGTCACATTTCAAATAATAACCAGAAATATAAAACTACTCTTGAGTTGGGTAAATACCACAATTTTGCGGTGAAAACTATGACATATAACAGCTGATTCGTGACGTCATGGATCTTATAACCAAACTGATAACTACACTCGCTTGAACGGATTGGTAAATACCAACCCAAAATGGTAAATACCATTTCCATTTGGTTATCCGCTTGAATTTGATTCTTGATGAAGCTGCAGTTGACCTTAAGCGGCTACAACCCAACTTTAACCACCTCTTGACCATTATCACTGTCACTTATGACATCTAACAAAATGTGTGTGATTAACGACAGTAAACGAAGACTTTTTCACAGATGACGTTAGACACCTCACCAATACAGCTGTCATTTCTAGTGGCAGTGCAAAAGTCCGACTACAGTGTATTCTGCTAAGGGTGGATTTCACCAAGGTTGTCAAATTAACAGTCCGTTACTCTCCACCTATAGGGTAACAGTCCGTCAAATACAGCGAATGAGCTTCAACATCCAATCAACAAATTTCAGCAACCAATAGCTATCAAATGTTGAAAACAAAATATTGTCAAAGAATGAGATGACAGCTTGTCCTTGAAACATCACCAGCTTATTGAATATTAAGGAATAACATATAATTCAGTCAAAATTTAAAGAAATGTTTTATTTTTGAATAAAATTCATGTTTTAATTCGTATTGTTGATTTTTTATTCATGTTTATATTATTTTCTTCAATTGCTATGCGAATATACTGATTTAACATCACCTCACGTGTGTTTTCCAATAAACCTCTTGCAGATAGCCATTAAACACCTACTTGATGACAGACTCTACCAAAAATTTCATAGATATTGCTCGTTTCCAGACATTCATTCATTTACTTGCCGTTCATCAGAACGATTATAGCACTTTCGATTGATATTCCCACAAATCTATTCAGGATTTTTGATATCCATATATCCATGAAGTCAAATATTATTTCGTTGTCCAGGAACTGAACAAACATCCACACTATATTTAGAACGATTAAGAAATACTCAAATATATGTCGTAAAGCTACCGGCAAACTTAAAACCTGCAAAAAAATAGAATTTGCAATAACTTTCTTGTTTCACTGAGTACACATTCTAGGTTATATTCATATTAGACATTATTTGGATAACAGTTGATTATTACATTTCAAAACTGCCTAACGAGTGACACATGTGTGGCATCCGTCAACCATTGGTCCCAGTGGAGTAAGCTCCGGCAACTCTTGAAATATACTCTACTACGCTTTATAGTGGATTTTTCCCCAAAATAGTTGCACAACTCTTGAAAAAGTAAATCTTGATAGTAGAGATGTTCGTTACGATCCTATATTTAGAAGTATCTTTTGCTTCCCATACCCGATATTTTTTATCGATATTTTTTATACGACACTTGGGTGTATCGATACATTTCACGAGTATCGTCATCTTTCGATCCAGACTGTGTCAGACAGAGTTACTAATTTCAGATTACTTTTCTTCTTTATTTCCATCCGCTGGATATATAATAATAATAATAAACGTCTTTATTTCCAAATAGACTGATTATATAAAAAATAGCCAAATACGGGCGAAGTTCAGCTGTAGCTGCTCTTCCACTTAACCCGCCGTGGATCTGAACATCCCTAATCTTGACAGCTTGTCGTTCTTGTCAACTGGGCTGCACAGTGCGGTGTTGCCGTTACTATCCTACATTTTGCTAAAATCTTATGAAAAATAAAAGCTTCAAATGAAATATTGACGAATATTAACGGATATGCATAGAATTGAGAATATAAATTCATATTGCAAGTTTCAGATTGTCTATGCATGGACTTGAACTGGATTTTTCGATATTTTCACCGAAAAGGGAATATTTGAAAATAACATCATTCTCCGCGATTTTTCAAAATAATTTAAATATTTCAATGCTTGAAACCAAAAATAAAGCTAAAATTTAATTTTATGTAGTCTCAATAGTTTTGTGCCCCATAGCAATCATACATATGCATACACCTCAGGCAGTGGGGCACATGAGAGGCGTAGATTTGGGTTGCCTATGATTACGAACGCACATCCTCATCCCTTACTCCGCTTGACCTGAATTGATTTTTGTGCATACAAAAGGTACAGACTGGTAGATTACCGTCATTACCTCATCACCGGACAAGCAATAAAGAAACCGAAACCTGTCTGTTTTCAAAATAAATATTTAATTAAAATGAGAGGTGAGTTCATTAGTTCAGGGGTAAAACAGAAAAATATCCACAACCCTGTAAGCAAGAATCGAAAAAGGAGTTTCCAGAATGGTTGAAAAGTACTTTGAAAGAGTGACCAGTATGCACATTGTAGAAGTTGTAATATAGAACTATGCTCTCAAAAACATGTTGTGTGCGCGCCCAGTACAACAACAGACGGTTTTCATGACTCAAAGGTCCTTGATGATCTTGGGACGGCATTTTCCTTATACCGAATTCAACGACACTATTTACCGAATCCGTTTTTTTTTGCCTGTTCGGCAACACTGCAGATGTGCAGATCACTTTAAACGCAATTGATATCCCAGCCGTGTTATAATAATAGAAATAACAAGAAAATATAACAATGTTTGGAGATATATTTTAATAAGTAGGTATTTTTGATTCTGACTTATAATATCTAGACGATGAATAATAGGTGGATGAGAATACTTTTACAAGTATCGATGTTTTAGGACCCAGAATTGCAGAATGTGCTGTTTGTTTACATTTGGTGTGGATGTCTAGATCATAAATTGGCAAAAATTATTCTGATGTAACAAAAGATGGTGAACCAGTTGGAATACCTTTTATATACTTTTTTTTGTAAAACAAAAATAGGTACATTTCTACAGGTACGTATTATGTACAACACACTGTACGTGATATACAGGTAAAACTAGATTGCCATGCATGAACAGTCGTCAAAAACAGTGGAAGCATCCTACTAAATATAATAGCTAGAAAATCGACCTACTACTTCTCTCATTTTCATTGGTCCATTTAAATAATTGACCGCCTTTTTTGAAATGATAAACATTTGAAATTCTATGAAAGTTATCCGAATTCTAAAGCACAAAGACATAATATTACATCTATAATGTACCCTTATTTATAAGACAACCGTTTTTTCACGACTTTATGCAACGTTTCAACAGAAATCACTGATATTCAGAGAGCTTTCCGTCAAATTGCATTTCGATAAGGTCCTTTCCTATTGGTCCAACTGACTTAATGTTGGTGAAATTGGCCCTAAAACTAGGAAATAACCCGAAGTCTTAAGCGTCAAACAACGTACTCAAAGCGATTTTTATTTCTGTTTTTCATTTTATAATTGTAGGTTTGCTGCCACTGTATCGATGTTGAAGTCTATAAAACTCTTTCGTACTTGTGATTTTAGTGATTATGTATCAACATTTCACCAAAATTCGAGCTATACTTTCCAAGTTATACAGGGACCAGCCGACAGGCAAACAGAGAGACCGACGTACAATGAATGACATGGTTTTTTTCGTCAAGTACTTTACATTCCATTACTTTCTCGCCACTTACTGACCATTGTTATCTAGATTGCATTACGTGCTACGATATGGTATCTCACATCACCCAACCAACTAGGATAATTTTAACCACGGCAACCTGCATAGATGTCATTTGTACAACAAATAACTTAGCTGAATCATTAATTTCAACTAGCTCTGCACCTGTTCCGAATTTGTCAGATCATAATGTAGTCAAATGTGACTTCAACATCACACGACCTAAGAATTTTCAAAAGACTGTCAAATATAGAGACTTTAAACATTGTTGTAAAGATCAGTTTTTGGTGGATTTGTATAAAATCCCATGGGATGATATATATTACATCAGTAACTTAGAGGATAAAGCTACGTTTTTTTCTAATCATATTTTGGATTTGTTTGATGTCTATGCTCCTGTTGTTTCAGCACGTATTACTAAACCTTATGCTCCATGGCTCACAGGTGGCATACAATTTTTGATCTCTGAGAGAGATAAAGCCTTCAGAAAGCATCAGATTTTAAAAAGTCCAGCTAGTCTCGAATATTACCAGAAATTAAGAAATGATGTCATTTCCGCTATTAGGCGGGAGAAAGCAGCATATCTAAGCTTCAATAAACAACTAAATAGTAACAAGCATCTCTGGAAAGGTGTACATTCATTGAAACTCAAAACTAATGTAGATAGATCTTTACCTACGCAGTTGAAAAATGCCGATGAAGTAAACAATTATTTTTCTTCCGTTTTCACACCTTCGGGCAATTGCAAGGATCTAGTTGATAAATTTAATAGTACCAAAATTAATGAAAGTGCTAGATTTGAATTTAGTTTTGCTACCCCACAAAATGTGCTAGACATTATTCTGTCCCTAAAATCTAATGCAGCAGGTTCGGATGGTATAACAGTATCAATGCTTAAGCATTGCTTGCCTGGAGTACTACTACCATTGACGCATTTATTGAACTGTTGCCTGGAGGCTGGGTATTTTTCTGATGCTTGGAAACTATCTCTTGTCAAGCCCTTGCCTAAATGTAAAAATCCAAAATGTCTCTCAGACTTAAGACCTATAACTTTGATTCCTGTTATATCGAAGATATTGGCGAAATTGATTAAACATCAGGTTTATCATTATTTCTCTAATAACGATTTCTTTCCCAAGTGTCAATCTGGTTTCCGCAGTGGTTTTAGTACAACTACAGCTTTAGCAAGGGTTTTAGATGACATCATTGCTTCGCTTGATAAGGGAGATGCTTCAGCACTTGTATCATTAGATTATTCTAAGGCGTTCGATAAAATAGATCATGAGCTTTTATGTGCTAAATTGAAGTTTTTTGGTTTTTCAGACATACCTCTAATGTTTTTTATAACATATCTTTCAAATCGTAAACATGTAGTAGAGATAGACAACACTATATCTAGTCCGATTGATATAACATCAGGTGTCCCTCAGGGTTCAGTTTTAGGGCCCTTGTTGTACTTAATTTATACTATAGACTTGGGTAGCTCTGTGAAAAACTCTTCTGTGATGTGCTATGCCGATGATACACAGATATACAGGGTGGCCAAACACGTGACGTCATAAAAAAAAATTAGATACCCCACATCGAGAGGAACCCAAATCACCCCCATATATATGGTCCGATTTTGTTTAGTTTAGGAGTTATGATTTTTTTTCGGATTTTTCGAGAATTTTTGAGTTCTGTGTTTATTTTTACCATAACTTCGTTAATAATCGTGATAAATGCCTGCTTTTTTCACGATTATGTAGCTAAGACCTAAGGCTTAACTATCATATAATCATTCAAGTCATGTAACTAATACTACTTTTTAATTTTTTTGAAAATCTTCGAACATAACAAAAAAGTAAAAAAGTGCAACAACTTTGAACGTTTATAAAAAACTGAAAAAACATGTTCTTACTATTCGTAAGTATCTTAAAAACTTCCTTACGGTATCAGCTATTTACCGTAAAAATTTCATCAACCTAGCTTTACTACATGCTACCGTAATTGTGGCTCAAATAGAACCGAACCCAAAATTGGATAACCCTCTGCTCAATAGAAATTGTTAGTTTCGGAAAAAAAATTTGCAAAAACCACAAAAACACGTTTGATTTTTACTGAACAGCAGATTATTATTCATTTATGTTATTTACAAGAGGTTTTCAAAATGTCTGCCTCTAACAGAAATGCACAGTGTACACCTACGTATGAAATTTTGTTTTAAATCTCTAAATGCTTGTGTGTTGTTTTTCAACACATGTGTCGCTTCTTGAATTTTGTTCCTCAATGAATTTTCATTTGCACATTCTTGGGCGTATGTTATGTCTTTAAAATATCCCCAAACAAAAAAATCAATGGGGTTGAGGTCAGGGGAGCGTGGAGGCCATCGTATCGGTCCGTTTCGTCCGACCATCTGTCTGGGAACCTTTCGTTTAAGTAGTTTCGCACGATCGTTGCGTTGTGGCATGGTGCACCATCATTCTGGAACACCATGTTCCGTCTGGCTTCCAGGCTTGAATCTTCCAGCAATAATGGTAGGCTATTTTCAAGGAAGCTTTTGTAGGCTACCGAATCCAACCAGCAATGAAGGATATCCTACAGCTGATCCGGATCGCAGAGAAGTAGTACTTGAAGAAATTAGCCGGAATCCCTCAACGAGTACGAGATCTATGGCACAAAACCTTAGAATACCACGAACATCGATACAAAATATTCTTCATGAAGAAGGTTATCATGCCTATCATGTTCAAAGAGTTCAAGCGTTGATGCCTTCAGATTACCAGTTAAGAGTGGATTTCTGCGAGACAATGCTGCGAAGACAACGAGAGGATCCCGATTTTTTTGATAAAATTTTATGGACTGACGAGTCACGTTTTGGAAGAACAGGGATATTCAATATCCATAATTTACATATTTGGGCTGTTGAAAACCCCCACCAGTCAAGGCCGTCGACATTTCAACACCGTTTTAGTGTGAACATGTGGTCAGGAATATTCAATATGGAATTTATCGGTCCATTTGAACTGCCGTCAAGGTTGGATTCGGTAGCCTACAAAAGCTTCCTTGAAAATAGCCTACCATTATTGCTGGAAGATTCAAGCCTGGAAGCCAGACGGAACATGGTGTTCCAGAATGATGGTGCACCATGCCACAACGCAACGATCGTGCGAAACTACTTAAACGAAAGGTTCCCAGACAGATGGATCGGACGAAACGGACCGATACGATGGCCTCCACGCTCCCCTGACCTCAACCCCATTGATTTTTTTGTTTGGGGATATTTTAAAGACATAACATACGCCCAAGAATGTGCAAATGAAAATTCATTGAGGAACAAAATTCAAGAAGCGACACATGTGTTGAAAAACAACACACAAGCATTTAGAGATTTAAAACAAAATTTCATACGTAGGTGTACACTGTGCATTTCTGTTAGAGGCAGACATTTTGAAAACCTCTTGTAAATAACATAAATGAATAATAATCTGCTGTTCAGTAAAAATCAAACGTGTTTTTGTGGTTTTTGCAAATTTTTTTTCCGAAACTAACAATTTCTATTGAGCAGAGGGTTATCCAATTTTGGGTTCGGTTCTATTTGAGCCACAATTACGGTAGCATGTAGTAAAGCTAGGTTGATGAAATTTTTACGGTAAATAGCTGATACCGTAAGGAAGTTTTTAAGATACTTACGAATAGTAAGAACATGTTTTTTCAATTTTTTATAAACGTTCAAAGTTGTTGCACTTTTTTACTTTTTTGTTATGTTCGAAGATTTTGAAAAAAATTAAAAAGTAGTATTAGTTACATGACTTGAATGATTATATGATAGTTAAGCCTTAGGTCTTAGCTACATAATCGTGAAAAAAGCAGGCATTTATCACAATTATTAACGAAGTTATGGTAAAATTAAACACAGAACTCAAAAATTCTCGAAAAATCCGAAAAAAAATCATAACTCCTAAACTAAACAAAATCGGACCATATATATGAGGGTGATTTGGGTTCCTCTCGATGTGGGGAATCTAATTTTTGTTTTATGACGTCACGTGTTTAGCCACCCTGTATAAGAGCTTTAATAGTAACACTTTACATACTTCAATCAATGAGCTTAATGATGATTTGGAGGCAATAGTAGGATACTCAAATGGTAACAATCTTAAGCTCAATAAGGATAAGTGCTCAGTGATGCTTTTTTGTCCTGCTGTCAAACGTAACACTATACTGTATTCTCTTGATGTAAAAATCGACAAGGAGCGTCTAGCTGTCGTAAATACTACAAAAAATTTAGGGTTGATTATTGATTATACTTTACGGTTTCAGGAGCATGTTTCTTCTATCTTAAAAAAATGTTATGCAACTTTGAAGTGTTTTTATGTCAATCGCTCTATTTTGAATTTTAAAGTTAGAAAAAAGTTGTGAGGCTATTATATTTCCAAGCTCATTTTATTGTAGCACTGTGTTCTATCATTGTCTTGATTCTATCACAAAAGCAAGACTCCAAAAACTCCAAAATACTTGTTGTCGATTTGTATTTAATTTAAAGAAGTATGATCATGTTTCCTTAAAGAGATTTCAGCTTGGTTGGATGTGTATAGAAAATGCTTGCAAGTACCATATAGCAGTGTTTACACATAAGATCATATCTTCTCGATCCCCCTTGTATCTTTATGAGAAATTTGTTTTCAGACGAGATAATTCAGACATTGATTTCAGACACAAAAAAAGACTAGAAATCCCTATGTATAAAACAACTTCATTTCGTAGTTCATACACTTACAATGCTATCCTGATTTATAACGAATTATATGACAATATAAAGGATTGGCCAGTAAACAGATTTCGTAAGCATGTGAAACAGATTTATTTGTCATTGTAGTAATTGTGGAAAAGTTAGTTTTTAATTCTTATATTTTATTTTATTTTTACGTAATATATGTGTGTATATATTATGTATGTCAGGAAGCTATCAAGCTCATTGTTTTGAAGCGGCTTTTGCTGCTTGTCAAAGTTTCCGTTGATTAAGTATTTCAATTTATTATTTGGGTAGGTTAAGTAGAGTAGCCAATAGCTAGACTTCGCCTACGTAGAGGTCACATTATGTTGTAGTTTATATAATGTGCCTAATAAAGACATTTTATTATTTATTATCATTATTATTAATGGGGGAAGGAGAAGTGGTGATTTTACAAATTTTACTAAGGAAGCTCAAATATCTTTTTTAACAAGCAGGATTTATCACCCCGTATATGTCCATTGCATTAGTATTTTCTACTTCTTTTGCAATAATAATCGCTGGCTCTAAGTAGCGAAAAGAAACCCTGCATTAAACATCTCAAGACCGCAACACAAGATATATCTTTCCGTATCAATCTTTTCGCAGCTGAAAAGAAAGCGCTCACAATACAGACATTGCCGTCATAAGCAGTTTAAATTCTTGACGGGTAAAAAGGAAATACTCGGAAAAATATGATCGCGTTCAAACCACTTCCTGAGCTCATTGTTCGGAGTCGGCGGTGCAACGAGAATGTGTATTTATCAACATTTACGTTCGTTTTCCGAACCTGAATTTCCGCTCAGAACGTTAATGGAAGGAAAAGAACAAAAGCTTTTAGGGACTCCGGTAAAGTTTGATTTCGTAAAAGACATTTGACTTTGTGATTACCGGCAGTTTGTTAAGTGTTCTGAGAAATACATATCCGCATCCCTTTAGGGACGTAGCTGAAGCCTACGAATTAAGGCATGTTTTTTACTCCGAAGCAGCCGCGCAGGCAGAAGCCTAAGTGCCAGGGCACCGCAGCCCTGACAGACCTTGTCTAAACAGCATCGAGCATGGATAAAGTGAATATGTGAGCAATACTTGAGGATAGTTTTTATTTGGGCCTTGTGCAGAGTGAGGAGGTCATGTGGAGAAAAGTACTTCTTATCCCTAAAAAAATACGCCAGCTTTTTCTGGACATCGAAACCAGATGGGCGCTAGGACGTTTTTTGCTCGCCAAGGTAAAGTATGAAACTGTACAAAATTGTTGTGTGCCCAAGCAGTGAAAACCTCCAGGTCTTTTGTCAGCGAGGAAGCAGTCGCTGCTAGGCTTCTTTTGTCCTACTCACTGACTGCGATCGGATTGTCATTATGAATTTCTGCATGTAGAGTGCTGTCACCAGCAAAGCTATGCATTGAATTGATAGGCACAGGAAATGAGGTCGTTGATATGTTTTCTGCCGGAAGAATTACTATTAAGAAGATTTTGCAACTAAGAAGATTTAATACGTAACCGTAAGAAGAATTTATAAAAAAACTCATTTCTACAGAGAAGATTTTTGCTGAAGAATCCAAGTTTGCGTTTTTCAATTGCAATCTAATTTTGTGCATAGCTTTAAGTTTTGTTTTCACCTATTTTTACTCATTTTTATCTTTCATCTTTTAATACATTTTATTTTGTGCCATTTGTTAATCGTTTTGTGCCTACCGAAAGAGAAAGATCTCCTATAAGAATGGCTACTTCAAATCAACAGAATGTCGTTCAGCATGACAATCCTCAATTAATTTTTAACATGCTAAAAGATTCAATTCCTATATTTGATGGCTATTCAAACAATCTTTCTACATTTTTAAGAAAGTCTACAGAATTTTATAACGCTTTACCTATTTCCTATAAAGGACATGCTTTAACATTTATTAAGTCTAGATTACAAGGTGAACCTGCCGAATTTACAGAACAAACTAATCCTATTACTATTGAACATCTTTCTGCTATTTTAACCACTAGATTTAAAGATTACCAAACTGAAGAAAATTTGACTCGTCAACTTTTTGATATTCATTCCCAAACAAAATTGACCCCTTTCGACTTGTTATATGGTCACCGTGAACCTCTTCAGACTTATGAAGAATTTCAAAAACAACAATCCGAAAGACGAAAAGAATTAGCTGACAAAATTTACAATAAGACTTTGCAAACAACTGTTAAGCGCAACGAGAGCTCCAAACCTTCCAAAATCCCTGTATTAAAAGGCCCTATTTACATGACGCTACTAGACGTCCAAAGAATTTACCCAAATATCAAAAGCACGAAACCTACAATCAAAATGGAACCCAAATTCAGATAAAAGATCGGAAACATATGATTAAACAGATTAAACAACCTCGCATTGTTTCAGATGTGTGACGATCACCATAGCTGTCCATATAGCCTCGGAACATTATTTGCAACCCATACAACAGATACGTTTGGGTAATGCAAGAAATATTCATCACTATCACAAAGTCTATTTCTCCATTAACCTCATTGATATTTCACATACCATGCAAATGTTTTCTTACCTAATTGAATTGCATAATAAAATTCCCACCAGCTTAGATAATCAGTTTCAAAATTTATACGAAGATACTCATTCCAAGTTCGAAACTTTAACACACCATAAAATCAAACGCGGACTTATAAACGGTTTAGGTTCTATAATTCGTTTTATTTCTGGCAACCTTGATCAAAACGATTTAGATCTTATTTTGAAAAATCAGAACGCTTTACGAAATAACCAGAATAGCTTGCTTGAAAGTCATCAGAAAACTATCACGTTTTGCAAATCTCTTCAAGAATCTTTTGAAAATAATACAAGAAGAATTCAGTCAATTATTATTCATAATGTCCAAACTATTGAACATCAGTCTTTGTTATCACACCAGACGATCCATCAGATCTCAATTATTACAAATTTGCAACGATTTAATTCATATCTAAATTCACTTTTATTAGTTCTACAATTGAACCAGCAAACAGGTCTCAACACCTTACAATTATCTCATCATCAGATTACCTTACTTATTGAACATTTAAAATCCATTTATAAGAAGAATTATTGCCATTCGACAAAATACATTTATTTGAGATTTAAGATCTTTCCCTTTTATCACTTATACTTTTAGAAAACCAACTTATTTTTGTAGTTGTGTTTCCGATTTTAGATGTTAGAACTTATTCCTTATTCAAGTTATTTTCAATCACAGTCAAAAAAGAATTAGTAAAATTACCAAGTGATTATATTTTATACTTTGAAAAGTATTATTATTGCAAAAATATAGAGAGAATTATTTTATTGGTTTTATTTATAACAATTTTTGTTAGATACCGTTATGTAAAGGATACTAAAACTCCACCTCAAAGTAGTGATATTTAAGAAACTTCTCCTTCAAATTAAAAGTTCAAATCATTTTTTGAGATTGGAGACCAATCTTTCCGAGGAGGGAGGAGTTATGGAATCCTGATGATTACCATTTCAACGGTACGGCTAACACCGTCCCGATGCCCTTGTGATTAGCGCCGTCCATCCGGTTTCTAGTTACAGCGTTAGGTGTTATCTTTGTGAGAACATTCCTGACTTTGCATTTTGCTATATTTTACTTTTCATAAACTGAATATGAAATGTAACTAGCGTTGTTGTCATCCTGTTTTCATCCAATAAAGTTCCTGCTATAGTTTCGAACCGAAACCACACTGAGTTTCATTTCTTATACTAACTGGGATTACCTACTTGAATACCTCGATGTCAAGATCGACTCCTTGAACATCAATCACCCTGCTTCAGAGGTAGTACACCTCGGTGATTTCGATGCCCATATTAAGCTCTGGCTAAGCTCAAACAAGACCGATGCAGCAGATGTAGAATGCTCAATTTTTTTACTTGCCATGAATAAAAGTATATTCTTTAATGCACCATTTAATTCCATCACTGATGGAGCCGGTGTGAATTTATGGTTGACAGCTTATGTGATGACGTCAACAACCGGTTCTGTTGAATGGTGGTTAATAAAAAGATGCATTTTTAGCCTTCAGGTTGCTGTCATATGAGGAAATTTAACCTTTGATTTATCGTGAATGGATAATTGTTAATTTGAAGTCCGCATCATTTAAAATCATTATGGCAATGTACGCAGCAGATCTTGTGGTGGAACGTTTGTTAAGCGATTCGAGCGATGATTCGGATGAAGAAGTTATCCAGTAGAGCGAAAGAGCAAATTTTCAGATATGTAACGGTGATTTTTTAAGGGGTATAGGATTTGATTTTCAAAAAAACACAAAAAATTTGAAAAAACGATTAAATCTTTATTTGAGTCGATAGAACGGTCGATATAATTTAATGTTTAAAGATTATTTCGTGTAAATGTTGGCCGCGGCTCCACGTTAGATGGCTCATGCGCAAGGTCCAATTTTGGCACACTTTCTCCAACATATCGGCCGGTATCTCACGAATAAATGCTTCAATATTGGCTTCCAGTGCGTCAATCGTTGCTGGTTCATCCCTGTAGACATTAGCCTTAACATGGCCCCACAAGAAATAGTCCAACGGCGTTAAATCACACGATCTAGGCGGCCAATTGATGGGCCCCAAACGTGAGATAAACTGTTCACCGAACTCGCCTCTCAATAGGGCCATTGTTTCGTGTGCGGTGTGGCATGTGGCACCGTCTTGTTGAAACCACATGTCAGCCAGGTCCAGCTCTTCCATTTTGGGCAAAAAAAAGTTCGTCACGGTAGCATATGCCTATGTTTGGGAAATGTTTCTGCAGGTGTCAATGGTAATTGTAACAAAATTGATGATATCAAGATTAAAAGGACAACCAGTCACTGTCACATGTGTATGTATGACATCAAACACGAGAAAAACACTATGATTTAACATTCCAACAATTTTATTTAACGAATTTTTAGCCACTTTGATGTCGATACTCTTGTTACGGTGTCCCGGGCTGCTTCTAACAAAAATCGTTGCACTCGCAAGCGTTTTTTGGCTGAAGTATTCGTGATTCGCTGCATGGACCATCGCTATCGGTCCTAAAGGCAAAAAACCGTTTCCCACGCGCTGGTGCGTGCATCGTTGACGTTCATACCAAACACTTCAATTAGCCATACTGCTACGCGAAACCAATTCACCACCAGAAGTCGAATACTCAGTTTGTCAAAAACACGACTTATCACTACCCTTTATGTAACGCCTTCCACATGGAGTGGCCTAATAGGCGTAACGCGGCATGACGCCCGCTCCAAAGTATACAGAATACTAAGAGTTGGGTCACATCAAAAAATTCGGCCTCGGTAGATGCAGCAACCGTGCGATTTGCTTTGATCCACAAAATCGTAGTCATCTTGCGCGAGGAGAATTCTTCAGGATCCACATTTCCATCCTAGCAATTGCAAGTGTTCAGGAATTTTCTGAACATGACTCCAATTCTCGGAAGGCGGCATGTGATCGTCTTCTTTAAGTCGATCTTGATGACGCTTTTTTTTCAGTGATGAAGCCTATTTTAGATTGTGTGGATACGTCAACAAACAAAACATGCGCTACTGGGCTGACAGCATCGCGAATTGTCTCAAACGCCTTTGCATTCACCTAAAGTCACCATATGGTGTGCAGTTTCCTGAACTGTAATCATTGGTCCCTGGTTCTTTGAGGAAACGGACCGGTATGTAAACATGTAACAGGAATTTTTTCACACGGGTAGATGAGTTGGACTTAGGGGTCATTTGATTCTAACAAGACAGTATTTTGAAGGCTTCATCTAAATTAGATGAGATTTGGAGTAGCCGGTCCGCTCTCCCGATATGGCCTCTTGTGATTTTGTCTATGGTGTTTATTGAAGTTCCGTGTTTAAGTGAACCGACCAAGGACTCTACAAGATTTGAAGACCAATATCCAGGAAAGAATTGCCAATATAATGCCCGCTATGCTCGTAAGATTCATGACAAATGCCAGAAATCGGTTGACTCAGTGTATGGAGAACGTCAAAACTATGTAAAATAAAGCTGTGAGCATGCGCATACATTAAAAAACAAAAATGTCCTTATTCTTAAAATGTGTTTTGTTAAGTTTTGAAAAAATACACTGTATTATACAGGGTGTAAACGTTATGATAGTCATTATTTAAATGGGTGATAGAGGGGGTTTAAAGAAGCAAAAAGTTTCATATAACATGGGGGCCAAATCGGCATTTTTTTAGAGAAAAGCAATCAACTAAAAAAACGGACTTACCACTAACAGTCTCAGCGCTTCACCTGGTGTGTGAAAGTTTATAGAACGTATTAAAAAACCACTTATAAATATTTTGATACATACATTGTTTTTCTTTTTAAAACCCACACTGCACTTTTTTGTATTTAAAGAAGGTGTTCAAAATGTCGTCCTCCACTTTCCACGCAAGCTTCATTACGACGAACCCAGTTTCTTCTTACTCTAGGTCGTCGAAGTTGTCCACTTATTATTTCAACCGCATTAAAAATTCTTTCGCGAAGTTGTGCTTCAGTTGCTACTGGACCAGCCCCATAAACCATCCCTTTAAGTTCTCCCCAATACCAGAAATCCATCGGGTTGGAGTCAGGAGATCTTGCTGGCCATTTTCGAGGATCAGAAGCATTTCGACCGATCCAGCGATTTGGATAATGTTCATTCAAATACTGAATGACGCCTCTAAAAATGTGTGGTGATGCCCCGTCATGAAGTAACCACGTCAAAAATACCCGCCCAAATATTTATTTTAAAACGTTGTTGGAAATGACCTTCACGAATGGTATGAGGATTTTCTTGGGCCCACGTGTGAGTATCATGGAAATTTAATATCCCATCTCGCGTAAAAGTACATTCGTCCGTCGCTAGAATGTTTTTAAAAAAATCCGGATTTTCAATGTTTTGTGCAAAAACCACTGACAGAATGTTAGTCTGCGATGATAGTCTTCTGGTTACAAGGCCTGTACTCGTACATGGTAGGGATAAAGCAAATTTTCCCATAGGATTCTATGAACTATGGTATGCGATAGTCCTACGCGGCGGCCTAATTCCCAAGTGCTGATATCTGCCTTGATTTCCACGATATTTAAAATTTGTTCCTCCTGCTCTACAGTAACCTGTCTTTCACGAACGCAAATATTAGTGGGCTGATCACTTCCTGTATCTCAAGGTCTTGCAAGATTTGAATTCTGACGAGCTTGACCGTAAACTAACATGTCGGAGAACTCTTTATTCGAGAACATTGTAAATAAACACGAAGACGTACGCGAACAAAAACAAAACAACACGCCCTATGCTCTGCTCGACAAAACGTTAAAGTAATTTGTCATGCAAAACGATAACTAACCACTGTTACCGTTTGCGATCGATTGCCGGTTCGATAACAGTGATGAGAGACCGACGCGCTGTTGTCATGTGTCTTTTAAATATTTAATCTAAAAAATAGAGAATAATTGTGATAAAGCGTATCGTTTGTTCGATAAAGGGATTCAGAACATTTTAAAAAATGTGCAAGCTTTTCAATTTCCGACAGTCTCGTTTTAGTCCGCAAGCGAATCGTTTGGCGGAAACTTTTCGGGCATGCGGTTCGTTGATCCTCGAGAAAGAATGGCCCTCAGGTAAGTGTTGGTTTGTGAGAAAGTAATTTTAAGATACGCCTGTCATTCGTTTAATAAACCAATTTCGCAGATAATTGTTGCTGCCCTCAAAGTTGTAAGGGCTATTGCGGAAGGGACGTACGCTAAGAAAAGTAGTAACGCCGTAAGTTTACATCTGTATCACATTCCTACTATTCGTCATTGTTCGTCAGAGCGGTCCGGTGGACCTTTGCTCTTAGTTAAAAGTCTCGTCGGTCTGGCTACCCAGATACCAAACGTGTTTAAGGGGGAAAGGAGGAAAGGAAGGAAGTGAGAAATAGAGCAAAGAAAAGAAGTAAATCATTTGAAATAGCTTAAGCATTATTGCTTTGATTACTCGAATAATTTTGTAACTCTAAAAAATAATTTTGATCGGTTTTCTATACTGAAATAGTTTTGGCTGGTCTGAATTCACAATTTAATTTTGAGCACAGTGCGAGGCGCGGCCTGGAATGTTTGCGAACTGGCTCGACTGTGTAACCTAATGAATCACGCAACAGAGGGTTGCTGTGCGATTCGGCTTGATTATAACGCCGCAGTGCCTGTTATTTTACATAATCCCTTAGATATGGGATATCAGGATACCTGTGAATGGTATCAATTGACACGTACCAAGGGGCGTCAGTGATTGTGCGTAGGATTCTGTTTTGCACGACTTGCAGTCTCTGCATGTGCGTCTTGACAAGAAAACACCAAGCCGCGCATGCGTAGGTGATTGCGGGTCTTATAACCATTTTATATAACCGAATCTTGTTGAGCAAACTTAATTTTGAATTTCTGCACAACAAAGGATAAAGCTGGAATTTTGTTTTCAAAGTATCGGTATGTTTCTGTCAGGTCAACCCCTTGTCATTGATGAGTCCAAGGTACCTGACAGATTGTTCCCATGGTATACGAGTTCCATTCACTGATATCTCTGAGTGGGCACCGCGACGTTCTTTAGTACAATACAGGGTGTCCGCAAAGTTGGGGTTTTCCTTTTCAGAAACAACTACCCTTGAAATAACGTACGTCTCTTCCCGAAATCATACCGCTCCAACAGAAAATGAAATCAGCTGATGCGCTACCGAGCAGACGCACCACGCCAGCCCAAACATTCACCGAAAATGTTTGTTGAAACACGAACGGACAGCGTGCGGATTTTCTACTGACCAAACATGAGTGTTGCGAAAGTTATTCACCCCATTACGCGTGAATGTAGATTCGTCTGTCACCAATATGCACTTCAAGAAGTCCGGATTATTGTCATGTTGACGCAACAACCACTCACAAAACGGCACCCTTGCTGGAAAATCGTCAGGTTGAAGGGCTTGTACACGTTGGACGTGAAACGGATATAGCCCCTCTTCATGCAGCGTTTGTCACACTTTAGTTTTTGATACTTGCACTTCTCTAGCCACGTCTCTAGTGCTTGTTGAGGGATTCTCGTCTACGCGATTACGTCTATACGCGTGACCGTAACCGTCGGTTGAAGGTTGCATACTGACCTGACACACTGACCCCGACCCAGTTCTGTCGTCGGGTTGAGCCAGTGACATTGTACCACTCCGTGATGTCTGCGGCTACAGGACGGTATTAAGATATCTTTGATGTTGCAGAGCCCTTTATCTCGGTTCCCTTAAGACATTGGTGTATATGGTACTAAGAAAAATTGCTTATGTTTTCAAGATCTACACGTCGTGTAATTTTGCGGACACCCTGTAGATTGCCTGCGTTTTCGAAGTATTAATTTTGATCACATTCCTTACTTAATCGCACTGTAAGTTTCAAAAACAGAATCATCCTGTCGATTTTACTTTTTTCTAGTCTCAGATAAGTTTCGCGACACCCTGCTGCAGCGGGCTTAAGAGGTTCCGTCAGTGACCCAACTATTCGCAGTCTGTAAGCCTTCTCTGCTTTCGGTTTGCTCTTAGCTTAGCGCCATTTCTCTCTTCGCTCCGTTCATATTGTGATCTGATTGTGGACGACGGAATTCGTTGCGATACTTTGCTGTGCGTCTGACTCGAACATAATGAAATTCGCCACCTATCCTGAAGGGCAAATGCGAGGATTTTTCCAGTCGAGACCCTCTGAAGGATGGGGTGAAACCGGTCAGCCCTTTTAAGGAAAGGGAAATTCAAATAGGATCTGGGGCAATATCAGTGTCATGAACAAATATACACTTAAACACCGACTACGTCACACAAAATCGGCATAGGCATACCATAGAGGAATGTAGGTATCACACACTTATTGCAAAACTGCCAGATTTCATTTCATCAAGTCAACTTGCGTTTTCTGTGAAATGCATGCTGCGTACTTGTTATTAATGGTCACTTTCAGATAGCAACACTGCTCCAAAGATGACTTCAGCTTTTTTTTTGAGGAGCAATACTCGAGGCTAGGCCTTATCTGGGCCTTGTATAGAGTGAGAAGGTCATGCGGAGAAAAGTACTTCTTAGTCCTAAACAAATATCCTAACTTTTTTCCAGCAGCTGCAGCTATTGACGAGATGTCTTCGTGCCAGATCAGGTCCTCGGTGATCTGGACTCCGACCAGCCGAAATGAATGGCTCTTTGGCAGTCGGCCGTTCATCGAAACTGGAATTAGCGCTAGGATGCTTTTTGTTCGTCAAAGTACAGTACAGTTTTTGGAAGCATTGAACTGGACAAGATTGTAGCGTCCCCAAGCAGTGATAGCCTCCAGGTCGACATTTTGAAAATATGTCGTGAAAATAATAATATCTATAATCATTTATTTCAGGCAATATTTATATTAGATGTTAATTTAATTTTAGTAAATTTAAGATGTCCATAATGATTCCTAATTCTCTTTATTTCATTTAAATATTGTAAAAATCAATGGAAATAAAAAAATAGAACCTAATGTTCTGTTCATTATTTACAACAATGAATAAAATAATGGATAGCTGTTTTAGACGTTTGCTAAAATAAAAACGTATTGCAGCAACAACAAAGTTATAATTTTGACAAAAAAGACTGCACTTATTATTTTTTATTTGTAGTATTTGCGACTTGAATGACAAAAGATGGCATTATCCAGTTTTTAGTAAAAAGAACCTGTTATACTATTTTTGAAAGAGCATCAAATAGGTAGTTTTTAAGATCATCTGCTCATTAAATCGGGAACATTTTTTTCACAATAATTATTCAAACTTGAGTAAAGGTTTCCGCATTGACACCAAATGCAATAATTTAATTTTTTAGCATACCGTGGCTGTTCTTCAATGAAACGACTACTAGGTCTTAATCAACTAAACACGTTAAACGCCAAGGAAAATGTTAGAAAAATGTACACCTGGCCAAAGTCCAATTTTATATCATTTGTTCTGCTTATGACTTACAGTCTGCAGAAATACGTTTGATTCATCTATTTATGATCTCTTTAGCTCTTTTCTCAAAAAAATGTTTAGCGGTCCCCATTAGAATCGGACCAATATCGGCAGTTATGACGATTTACTACGCCATTTAAGAAAAAGGAACATTCGTCGGAAAAGCAATTGTTGAATAGAAAATGTTCATCGTTTATAATTCGTTCACTCATATCTTCACAAAATTGTAGTCGCCGATCAAAATCGTCTTCGTTAATTTCTTGTACCAGGCGAATTTTATACGGATGAAAACTATGTAACAAACTGTTAAAAGTTATTTTAGCAACAAAGTTTGGTCAAGTCAATCGCAAACTATGTACTAAATTCCTATTTAAAATAAGTACGAGGTATTTCCTTATCTTTCTTCAAGAAATAACTTTTTTGCCACAAAAAAAACGCTCTAATAGTTATTTTCAACGACAAAATGATAAACAAACCATGGGCCTAGTGAAGAAAAGCATTTACTTATTAAGTAAATTCTTTTAGTCAAATTTCGTCTGAAAGTAGTACAAACTAATCTGATGTACCTATTAAAAGTCTACTTTAAGCTTTAAATCAATAAATCTTCAAAACTACTGAACTGAAGCTCATGTATTTTACATCATTATAAAGGGAATTGAAATACCTTTAAAATAAGGTATCACTCGACCCCCCCTTTCCATTTAAGATTTTAGGGTTGGTGCCACCCTCGCCCGGGGGGCTGCACGTGCTAACGTGATTTTTTGACAAACTTGTATCCCCCTCGAAAATAAAATTGACGGGCCTTAGCGTTGTTCCAAAAAAAAACTGAGCTGCCAGTAAATGCGTCTGTTTCGTTTTCGATGCGCCACCCTGTATACAGGGTGTCCGCAAAGTTGGGGTTTTCCATTACACGACGTGTAGATCTTGAAAACATAAGCAATTTTTCTTAGTACCATATACACCAATGTCTTAAGGGAACCGAGGTAAAGGGCTCTGCAACATCAAAAATATCTGAATACCGTCCTGTAGCCGCGACTCGCGATATCCCCGAGTGGTACCAGGACACTAGCTCAACCCGACGACTGAACTGGGTCGGGGTCAGTGTGTCAGGTCAGTATGCAACCTTCAACCGACGGTTACGGTCACGCGTGTAGAGTCAAACGAACAAGTGAAATCGATTGCGTTTCAAAAAATAACAAGCACTAGAGACGTGGTTAGAGAAGTGCAAGTATCAAAAACGAAAGTGTGGCAAACGCTGCGTGAAGAGGGGCTGTATCCGTTTCACGTCCAACGTGTACAAGCCCTTCAACCTGACGATGTTCCAGCAAGAGTGCGGTTTTGTGAGTGGTTGTTGCATCAACATGACAATAATCCGGACTTTTTGAAGTGCATATTGGTGACAGACGAATCTACGTTCACGCGTAATGGGGTGAATAACTTTCGCAACACTCATGTTTGGTTGGTAGAAAATCCGCACGCTGTCCGTCGGGCACATTTTCAACAAACATTTTCGGTGAATGTTTGGTCTGGCATGGTGATCGGTATGCTCATTAGACCATTTATTCTCCCAAATCGATTGGACGGGATACAATACCTAGACTTTTTACGCAACATTTTGCGTTCCTTCTTAGAAGATGTGCCATTAAGTGTAAGATAATCAATGTGGTTTCTGCACGATGGTGCACCGCCCCATTTTAGAGGCGAAGTGCGTGAGTTTTTGAATGAATTATTTCCGAATAGGTGGATCGGACGTAATGGACCCGTAGCGTGGCCTCCGCGATCTCCAGACTTAACACCATGTGATTTTTTTCTTTGGGGAGAAATGAAACGCTTAGTGTACAAAACTGAAGTGCATACGGTTGACGAACTTCGTCTCAGAATTGAACAAGCTGGTGCTTTCATTCGGGGGAGGGACTCCATTCTCAAAGCCTGCACCGATGCTTGGCTACGTCGTGCACGCACCTGTGTTTTTGAATCAAACGGCGATAACTTCGAACAATACCTATAAAGTACGTTTACCTAAAAACTGAAAACGCGGCAACGCCGTCTTATTTGTTACCTATGTTCGTGGTCTGCACCACCGCCGGCGTCTGCTCGGTAGCGCATCAGCTGATTTCATTTTCTGTTGGAGCGGTATGATTTCGGGCAGAGACGTACTTAGCCCTTCTCGTCAACTGGAGAGTGAGTACTTTTTCCTTTATTTTTTTTTACTTAGTCGCCCTCGTTTCACTACACATTACCTTTGTTATGTCAAGGATAGTTGTTTCTGAAAAGGAAAACCCCAAATTTGCGGACACCCTGTATATATATATATATATGCATTTTCACTGGAATCTTGTTCGTTTTTGTCAATGTTGTTGTGTAGATTTAGTAGGAAATAAATGATGTGAATCAATAAAAAAATTAACGCTCAAACAAAACTACACCAAAAAATTGGCATTAGGGTATAATCCATACTAGCCACAGCGATCCATATCTAATGCTAAAATAAATTTAAATACGGATCTTTGGCTGGAGTCACCGTGAAACTAAATAAAATACAAAGCGGTCCGTACCGACCGCCGTGGCGTGATAGGCCCGTTGTCAAGCGGTTCCATGGGACCGCCGTGGCGTTTAACGTGTTTATTGTAGCCCATTAAAAAATCATTAGTCCTTTATAGCCATAACAGACAAAAAGGAGCAAACAGTAGATTAAAAAAAACTTAAAAGTGGCAATATCTCGAAAGCTAGAAAACTTTGACTAAGGTCATGTTGATTTTATCTGATTGATCTGAAATTAATCTACCTCTCGTGTCACTGTGGCGTGTCATTTATATAAATTAGTTATCGCGAAAAATGCATGTATTAATCTATGAAGGATGAGTCTATTACCAAGACTACAAAATCACCATAGTGCCGACTTGGAAACTAAAAGAAACGATTCCTGAAAAGTGTTATGATGGAAAAATCTGTTTAAGTGTATACTAGCATTTCAAATAGTTTGACTGCCAGGCAGATAAAGAAGCTAACAAAGCGAGTTTTAATTCAAAACTGAAGTCTTTTAACACTTCCAAGCACGATGAGAAATAAATCGCCTTTAAAACAGGCAAACGAAATAATTTAGGAATTTGAGTATCCATCTCCGCACTCGCCTTGCAAGAACACATTTTGGTAACACAATAATCCTCAAGATCCATCACCAATGGATGTGCGCCATGAGCTATCTTCCAAATATACAGGGCGATTCTACTACATCTTGAGTATGTATAGTTTGAATGTACCAATGTAAAATCAAGCTATGAATGATTTACCTGTGGCCTGGACAAGACGTGCCTTTTCGACGTGCCCCTAGAACTGGTGGTGGTGCCCCTAGCTGCCGATCCTGGCGCCCCTGCGGTCGAGGCTGTCGGAGGAGCGGGAAGGGATCTGGTGCAATCGGGCTCCGAACGGGAGTCCTTCAAAGCTTGATCTGCTGTAGGCACTACGCCTTGGCGCATCTCCAGGTTATCGAGGTGCGTTAGGCTACGCGAACGGACCTGGAATAAAAGAATAATAATAATAATAATAATAATATATTTATTTCCCAACAGATACATCCATTTAAAGGACAATGTAATTGAATACAATTTAATGTTACAATATTTTCAACTACAATCATAGCTCACCCATTTTATGAAAAAAAAAATGAATAGCTACGCCTACTCACCTACATGTCTTAAATGTTATAAATTGAATAATAGTAGTCGCTGAATACAGCTAATATATCTTTGATTTCATCATGATGAATGTCACAATTATCAGCTAAAGTTAAAGTTAAAGCTGGAGCGCATAAAGTACACAGGTGACTTAATCATAACATTAGAATTTGGTGTTTTTGAGTAAAAAGCGAGAAATCATCGGGAAATGCGGGACGGTACATGAAAATCAATTTTAGCTAATGAAGCTGAAGAATCAACATCACTGTGTACGAGTTTGTAAAGGAATGTTAAACTATTACAAACTCTTCTCAGCTCAAGAGGATGCATTTCAAATCTGAGCAACATTGCTGATTGGGGAGTCCCACGATTGGAATAAACACCATCTATTTTGAAAGTCAAGTATTTAAGAAATCTCCTCTGTACACTTTCAATTTCATTAATATAGATTTGGTAAAATGGGTGCCATACAGTAGATGCATATTCCAGCTTAGAACGCACCAAGGTGCAGTATAAAGCCTTCAGTGTCGTTTCACAACCAAACGATTTACAGTTTCTTATCAAAAAACCGAGACTTTTTATAGCGGATGATACTATTGTACTAATATGACCTGTAAATTCTAATTAAACATCAAACAACACACCTAGATCTCTTACTTCTGAACAACGCATCAAACTGACACCTTCTAGTGTGTAATCAAAAACTATTGGATTCGTTTTCCTGGTAAAAGAACAGGTTTTGCATTTGCTAACATTCAAAAATAATTTATTAGTTGAATACCATTCAAATATATGATTCAGGTCAGCTTGCAAGATTAGACAGTCATCAATGCTGTTAATCTGAGCATATATTTTTAAATCATCGGCAAACAACAGAGAAGGACAGGTTAAGCAGTTAGGGAGATCATTGATAAAATAAAGAAAGAGAAGAGGACCTATATTTGATCCCTGCGGTACACCGGATGAGGCCGAGTAAGGTGAAGATTTGAAACCATGATAAGAAACGTACTGACTTCTATCATGCAAGTAAGAAGAAATGAAATCTAATAAATGATTGCTAAAGCCAAAATGCTGAATAACATTAATAAAGTTGCTGAGATGAATAATAATAATAATAATAAAACGAATGAAATTGGAATTTCCGCAAGGCCTACTGAAATAAGGCGATTTCTTGGTTAAGCTCTTCTAACGGGATAGAAAAAAGGTAGCTCATATCCTTTGGATATAGATGTGAAGGCAAATCCTAAATGCAGCAGTACCATTACTATTATAAATAAGCACAAAGAAGACTTTGGTGGTAGAAGTTTTAAACTGGCTAAGATTAACCGCGGTGGAAAAAGGCTTTCCGGTAAACTGTTCTCCGTGCATAGAGCTTAATCGGGTTACAATAAGTTTCACGTAACATACAAATATAACTAAAACTAACAGAGGTGTACGTAAATAAACTGAATTTACCCACAGAAGAATAAATTCTTGTGCCTGGGTATTATCTTACATTTATACACAAATATACACATACATATACAGTGAAAGCTCCCATAAGCGGACACTCACGGTTCCGTAACTTTTGTCCGCTTATGGGAGGTGTCCGTTTAAAAGAGAGTATGTAAGTATAGAGTATAAATAACGGGGTATATAATCATGAGGAAATGAGGTATTATAATCATGAGAAAAATGAAACAGAAACTCGCCACATTTTTAAAGTTTGTATTTATGCTATATATCTATATAATATATGTACATATACGCATACAAAAACATAAATGCTTCAATACATGGTACGAGAATTTAAAAAAAAACATTATTCTTTAGCTTGTTGAAAAAAGTTTAAAATGTTTGTCTGACGAAATTTCACCATCTTTTGCTGAAGGAGACAATTTTCGTAATAACTTTCTAAATTTTTCAAATGTTGAAATGCAGTGAAATCATCTTTAGCAAATTTTTTCAATATAGATATATGATTTAGAGCTTCCCCATATGAATTTATCGTTTTTGAACCGCTTAGTGAGTCCACCAGTTCCACTTCTTCTTCTGAGTCGTTTGGACTACCATATTCAAGTTGGCCTGGGCTTTCTACATCCAAATTCGAAAAGTTGCCAATGGCATTTTCTTCTGTTGTTATGTTATTGTCTATGGCCAGGAAATCATCTACTTTCTGGGGATCTGCTACTCCTAAATGTTTGGCATGTCGCACTAACTGAGCAAGTGTCGCTAAGGGCAGATCGTCTTCAGCATCGCAATAATTTTGCTCAGCAAATTCTGAGCTACATTCACTTTTTCTGAATCCAGCTTTGCCAAAACAGTTTTTAATTGTAGAGGAATTTACTTTATTCCATGCTGTTTTTATAAAATACAAAGCTTCTAACACATTGATAGACTTTGTAAGCTCAGATAAGCTTTGACCATCGTCAATTTTTGTTAAAATATGTTTTAAAATCAAGTGCCGATAATAAAATTTAAAGTTCTGTATGACACCTTGATCCATGGGCTGACAAACAGAAGTTGTGTTTGGCGGTAAAAATATAATTTTCACATTTTTCATTTTCATATCACGAGGATGAGAGCATGCATTGTCTAAAAATAAAAGAACTTGCCTTTTTTGGATTCTCATTTTCCGGTCGAATTCGACTAACCACTCAGACATGATTTCTCGGGTCATCCATGCCTTTTTGTTGGATTTCCAAGTCGCTGGTAGATCCTTAATAGCAACGTTTTTTAAAGCACGGGGACGAGCCGCTGTCCCGATCACAATCAAATCGCATTTTTCACCGGCCATATTTGCACAGAATAAAATGGTTAGTCTATCTTTAGACAACTTTCCACCCACATATGTTTCTCCTTTAAAGGACAGAGTTTTGTCGGGTAATGCGCGAAAAAAAAGTCCACTCTCATCTGCGTTGTACACATCTTCTGGTTTGTAGCCAAGCAACATGGACGGAAGTTTCTCCAAAAATTGTGACACATCAACTTGATCTACTGCAGCAGCTTCGCCAGATATGCATTTGAAACTCACACTATGTCTCTTGCGCCACTTTTGCAGCCACCCGTCGGACGCACTGAAATTATTATAGCTCAAAGTAGTGGCGATTTCTTTAGCTTTCATTTTCACCAACGGCCCTGAGATTGGAATGTTCTGACTTCTAGCTTTCAGAAACCACTCAAAACATGTTTTGTCTATAGCAAAACCTTCCTTTTTTTAAAAATCCTTCTTTTGATTTATATCAGTTCCTGATTGCCATTTACTCCTGATATCTTCCTTATTTTTGGCAATTTCAGCTGCTTGCGTTTTCCCAATATTAAACCTCTTTGCCAAATGACGAACTGAAATACTTTCTCTGTCTAATACGTTAACAACTTCCATCTTTTCCTTTAACGAGAGCATCCTTTTTTTTGGTGCCATTTTACAGATACAATAATAAAATACGTAACTCAATCAACTACGAATTTGCCTGAACTGAAGACAAGCCACAAGATTACATACAGGCTACCCAACGAAATGCGTAAATGGGGAATCACCTAATATAAATCGGGGAATTACCGAATTTTATGTATGTAGATATGTGCATTGCAATAAGCGGAACTAAAAAATCGTCCGGGTATTAGAGTTTCGCGTCCGCTTATGGGAGATTTTTTGATCACATACAGGAAAATCTAGTGTCCGCGTCCGTTTATAAGAGCGTCCGTTTATCGGAACGCATTTAACATTGAAAATTGATGGCTGAAATTCGGTTCCAGGAACTTTGTCCGGTTAAAAGAGATGTCCGCTTATAGGAGCTGTCCGCAAGGAGAATTTTCACCGTATATATATATATGTATCTATATACAATATACAGGGTGTCCCAGAAGTCGACGTCAAGCCGAAACTGGGTGATAGGCAAAGTCATAACAGCTATCACAAAAATATTTAAAAAATTTTATGTATGTGTTTTGAAAATTATAGGTCTTTGAAAAAAATATAGAAATTTCTTACCCTACGGCAGTCTGTCAACTCCTTTTACTACAAATATTAACTTTTTTTGGATTTTATTTTTACAATGTAATGATGAATAATGCATCTTCAAACTGGTGTCTCAACCTTAATGCCAACTTTTCTCGTTCAGGAAAAATTGCCACTTATTTCCCAACCAAGTATTCCAAAGTAAAACTTTGCCAAACTTTAACTGGCCGTACTGGAAAAAAATGTACTACGAGAGTTTGGCAAGTAACCTTAAAAGTTGGCGCATTTAATAAGGATTCCAAAATGGTATAACACTTAGAAGATTACTCGTTAACTTACGCACAATTTTTATTTGAAGAAAAACTGATGAAAATTTTTCAAAATTTCCTAACTAAACAGCGATCATGAAAACGCACAAGGACCCTTAAGGATAACTGTTTGCACAACAGTGGGCGTCAAAATGCTGCTGATGATGATTTACCTTTACAGCAAATCCTCAAACTGTTTTCCTTCAGCCGCAATACACGCTCGCAAGTAAGTGATGTGCTTCATCCATACCACGTACAGCATGTTCAAGCTCTTCTGCCCCGGGATTATGAGCCCCGAGTTGCTTTTTGTCGCACAATGTTAGAAAGACACAGGGAAGATCCACGGTTCTTTGAAAAAATTTTATAGTCAGATGAGACCACATTTAAGAAAGATGGGTACATGAACCTGCATAACTTACACGAGTGGCAAGTAGCAAACCCACATTTGATGAGAGAAGATAAATCTCAATATCGCTTCAAGATAAACCATTGGACAGGAATTGTAAATGGTAAAATAATCGGTCCGTTTGAGTTTCCAGAGACTTTGACTGCTGACGTTTATTTAGGTTTTTTGCAAAATCATTTAGAAAATTTATTAGAGGACGCGCCATTGAGTATTTACTCAGTGAGAGAGTATCTCGATCAAAACTTTCCAGGTAGATGGATAGGGCGGTCTGGTACAATACCGTGGCCAGCCCGGTCACCAGATTTGAATCCGTTAGATTTTTTTTACTGAGGAACTGTAAAGGAAAAAGTGTATTTCAAGCCGATTCAAAATGTAACTGAGCTACGGCAAAGACTATTGAAAGCATCTGAGTTTGTTAATAACCGTGGATTCGCTCGTTTAATAACCCGATCTTTTTTAAGAAGATGTCGAGCGTGTATTGCGGCTGAAGGAAAACAGTTTGAGCATTTGCTGTAAAGGTAAATCATCATCAGCAGCATTTTGACGCCCACTGTTGTGCAGACAGTTATCCTTAAGGGTCCTTGTGCGTTTTCATAATCGCTGTTTAATTAGGAAATTTTGAAAAATGTTCATCAGTTTTTCTTCAAATAAAAATTGTGCATAAGTTAACGAGTAATCTTCTAACTGTTATACCATTTTGGAATCCTTATTAAATGCGCCAACTTTTAAGGTTAATTGTCAAACTCTCGTAGTACATTTTTTCCAGTACAGCCAGTTAAAGTTGAGCAAAGTTTTACTTTGGAATACTTGGTTGGGAAATAAGTGGCAATTTTTCCTAAACGAGAAAAGTTGGCAGTAAGGTTGAGACACCAGTTTGAAGATGCATTATTCATCATTACATTGTAAAAATAAAATCCAAAAAAAGTTAATATTTGTAGTAACAGGAGTTGACAGACTGCCGTAGGGTGTGAAATTTCTATATTTTTTTCAAAGACCTATAATTTTCAAAACACATACATACAATTTTTTTAAATATTTTTGTGATAGCTGTTATGACTTTGCCTATCACCCGGTTTCGGCTTGACGTCGACTTCTGGGACACCCTGTATATTCATATAAATAAACACATAAATAGATGCATATATATATATACAAGTATATGAACGTTGGAGGGTTTTTACTATTACATTAATTCTAAATTTCTTTCATACGTATCATATTTGCAATTTGATGTCGATTTTTTTTAATTATAAATTTTTTGGTTTCAATTTTGAATTTTGTATTATTTGAAATATTTCTTACATAATTTGGTAATATGTTATACAATCTACTAGAAAGGTAAGCATGACATCTTTGGCCTATACTTTTTGAGGTGAAAGGTGTTTGCTTGATGTTGTTGATTTTGTTTCTAGTTTGATATAAGTGATCTAACGGAATAAGATTATTTCTATGGTGAAATTGATAGTTTATAAATTTATAAAATTTTTTTTGTCTAGGGTCTAATAGTTTTGCTTCAGAACACAACAGATCAGATGGGTATAAGAATAGTTTATCAAAGATTATTTTTAAAAAGTGTTTTTGGATAATTTCTAATTTACTAATTTGGTTATTAAGTGCTCCACCCAATCCTAATATTGCGTAACTTATACGACTTTCGATCATAGCATGATATAACATTTTCGTTGTTTTTTATCCAAATATCTGTTTAGATACTCGAATTTAAACAATAATGGTCTCAAATCGGTTATACATGATCAATATGTATATTCCACTTGAAACGTGAGTCTAAATACATACCTAAATATTTTATATTGTTTGTTAAATTTATTTGAGTATTTATATTATTATAGTTAATCTGTATAGATACAAAGGATGGTAATTTGTTTCTGTGATTTGTGAATGGCATGAACATAGTCTTTTGAAAATTAATAGTTAGGCATTTATGTCTGAACCAGTCTGCAATTATTGTTAAGTCTCTTTCAACCTTCACTTTTAGATCATCCCACGAGTTGTTATCAGAATAAATCATAGCAGTATCGTCTGCAAAACATATGATTGTCCCTTCAGATTTTAAGCTCAGCAGGCTATTAATGTAAAGTGTAAATAATAAGGGCCCTAACACTGTCTTTTGCGGGACACCATACGTTATGAATTTGTTTGTGCTTAAGGAATTATTTATTTATACGCACTGTGTTCTGTAACTTTTCATGAGGTTATACGCCTTGCCTCTAATTCCTGAGTCGTGTAAGATTTCTAATAGTAGCAAGTGGTCTACTGTGTCGAATGCTTTTGCTAGATCTAAAAACACTCACAGGGTATATTCACTTTGGTCCAGTAATTTGTATAATTTTGATGTCAAAAAAGAAATTGCGTCTTGGGTAGACTTATTTTCCCGGAATCCAAATTGCTTTTCATTAATCAGATTATGTTTATCAAAAAGATTTAGAAGTCGTGTTTTTATAATTTTCTTAATAACGTTTGCAAAGCTGGATATTAGAGTTATAGGCCTGTAATTGTTAGTATCTGTTTTTTCACCAGATTTGTGGATGGGTTTTACTACTCCTACTTTTTAATCATCTGGAAATTTTCCCGATTCAATTATCATGTTCGCTAGGTACGTCAAGGGCTTACTAATTTCGGATGAGATTTTCTTTAACATTTCTTTGTTTTAAATTGAACGGGGAATTCAAAAATAATTTTTATTTGGCAAAACACCATTGGCGTACCATTTTTTCTTAAAAAATATCGAAGTCAATACCCGTACGCACGCCACTGTTAGAGCTAAAAATTATTTGTGCATTGAAAAATATGCAACTTTATCAACTTTCACTACGTACTAAATATCAGTGAAATATCTGAAGCGGTTCTGAAAATATTAATTACTTTCGATTTTCTTCCTAAAACTTCAACACCCCGAGTTTTTGTAAGGAAACATTTTTGGACCATAGTTTATAAAGCAACATTAATTTCTCTTGTAGATTCGCATATCGTTAAGGAAACACCCCGTACAGCTCATTCCCATCGGCATGTTTGTTTTTTGTTCCGTAATCCTTGTCGCATCTGTAAGTCGAAAAGGATTCTTTTGATCTTATTAGCACTTTGACAAAAAGGCGAAACGTCTTTGTAGGTTTCTAAAGTTGGTCCAGTTGCACCGGAGTCAAGTACGAAGAACAAATATTTCAACTTCGATGTTCACGTTTTTTTTAATGTAGTAGAAAATTTTATGGGGTGATTTTGATATCGTACACTCCTCATGTACTTACTGGAATACATACTCGTACTGGACGATATCATATTTTTCATTCTGGCAGTATTATCTTTGTTTCGATTCTGTTTCTCATTCGGACGAGTCCTGCGCTTCAAAGACTGGCGGGTATGACCGCTCGATCGTCTGACTTAAGCGGTTTTTCCCAGTTCGTTTGATTGAGGATCTCTAAAAACCCGCAATCCTATGTGAAGAAGTATAAGATATTGTTTGAACTAAATCCTTTATCATTTTGCTTACATGGAAATTTGCCATTTAAGGGTAAAGGTGCATCATATAATGACATTTTTGCTTATAGTGGCTAAACTAACAACCTGAGCGTATCAAGACTAGTGTCTTTTTTGTGATAAATAATTTTTTCTTTGTATTTTTTCGACTCCTTAACGTTACTTTCAGTGTAGGGAGCGAAAGTAAAAAATTCGTAACAAAACACGCATACGGCATATTCCTCACAAAACGTATGTTGTCCACGTGTCAGCATGCAGCATGTTTTCACGTGACGATAATTTCATGTCATTGTGATCAAGAATACCATTTTAGAGTGAATCCCTTTCTTTAACAGCGAAGTGCAAATATGGAAAGTGTAATATTTTCTGATACTTCATGATGTCTTCGTCATGAAAATGCAAGTCACTCACGTCCATCAGTCTGTCTATCGACCATTTTGTCACTGCGCAGCATTAGCAACTGCTGCAACGATGTGGTAGTAAAAAATATTCTCATTAAAATGATATTCTTAATCATAGATAATGATTGTGAAGTTATACTAAGTGACATATAAATCCGAACACCCAGTTTAAATGGTTTTATTTTAATAAAATTTTGTATAAGTACTTAATGAAGCATAATAAGTAAATGATAAAAATTTCAAAATAATTGCACTGCTTTAAAACCCTTTGACCTTTAATAATGTGTGGATGCACCCTGATGTGCTGCGCATTCTCCAACGCGCCTAGGCGTGCTTCTGATCAGGTGGTCAATGTCCTCCTGTGGTATCTCATTCCAGGGAACCACCAACTCCTCTCGAAGTGCTTCTAGAGTCTGAGGAGGACGTTGCAAATTGAGCAATCTTCTACCCATCATATCCCACACGTGCTAAATTGGGGATAAGTCGGGAGATCTTGGTGGCCATGGTAACAATGTGACATCATTATGTTGAAAGAAGTCTATTGTGACTCTTGCAACATGTGGTCGGGCATTATCTTGTTGGAAAGTTGGATCTGCCAGGGTGTCAAGATAGGGTAAAAGATGGGGTTCTACAACTTCGTGGATATAACGCTGCGCGTTCATGTTACCTCTGATGAAGATTAAAGGTGACCTGGAACCATAGGCTATAGCACCCCAAACCATAACTCCAACAGTGTGATGAACATGTCTTTCAACAAAAAACTGTGGATTCCTCCTTTCACCACGTCGCCTTCTAACCCTGGCACGACCATCGTGCATGCCTAAACAAAATCGAGACTTGTCACTAAAGACAATACTGTTCCATTCCTGATCCCAGAGTGACCGTTGTCTGCACCACTCAAGGCGATTACGTCGGTGTTCTGGAGTTAAAGGGAGGACCCAGTGTGGCCGGTATGAAAACAAGCCAAAACTTCTCATTCGTCGGTAAACACTTCGCATGCCAATAGGTCTTCCGTGTTCTGCAAACCATTCATTTGCAATGGACCTGGTAGTGGAGAAACGGTCCCTTAAGGCCAATAATCTTAGGCGGCGATCTTCACGGTCTGTTGTTCTACGGCGGCGTCCAGTGCCGCTTGCTCTTTGCGTACGGCCTTCTCGAAGTCATGCCTGACAACACCTAACCTCAGTGTCTACACTTCTTTGCACTGTAACTGCAATTGCCCGAAAAGAAAGTCCAGCTTCCCGAAGTCCCACTATACGGTCCCTATCTAACTCACGAAGTTGACGAAATCGGACAGGTATCCGTACTCTAGGCACCGTAACCGATCGTAAAGGAATGTCAAGAACCAAAATCCGCCAACGCTGATTCTTTACTGCGGCTGAAATATTCATTTTTAGAGCGTTAGTGAGTTAAAAAAAAGCAGTATAAAAACCGGAATGTCCAACTGATAAGGCTGAAAATTTTTTCACTTGTTATTTACAGTAAGATAAATACATTCACCAACTTTTATTAAAATAAAAACATTTAAACTGGGTGTTCGGATTTATATGTTACTTAGTATATTTCCACGTGAAATAATGTTTAACGCGGATTATGTGGTCAACAAACCTAAGCTCTGGGCGCTGAAGAAAGACATTAAACGTAAACAGTGATCAGCACGTGAACAGATCCCTCGAAAGCATCCACGGATATACTCCAGTCACTTTAGGTCTAAACATCCTCGGCAGTGTATTTCTAGTGAATCCACATACCCTTTTTCGTGTCATCTTGAGACTAGAAACAGAATGACTGTTAAAATAAGTTACCTTGATCTTTCATGAGCTCCCAGTACAAAACATCATCGATATATTTTTGATGTAGGAACAACAAATTGGTTTAGAAAACATCCACTTTGAACCTAAATTGACTGGAGTAACATCGATCTACAGACAAATTCAAGGTCACTAGCAGTCGTTGGCGCTCTACGAATCTGCACAGGTTTGGACTTGTAAACGTGATTGTAGATGACACGACAGGCATCTAACAGTTAATTCACGCACAGGATTGCATTGCATACGCATTACGCATTCAGTAGCGTATACTCGTTTTTCGCGAGTGGAACGTTTTGTTTATATATTGCCTAAGATACGATGTCTGACACAGATACAGCCGACGAAGTGGTTGACATCAGCGCAACCCCACCCAAAAAAAGGGCTAAGAAGCTACATTTAAGTGCAAATGAAAAACAAACAATATTAAATATATACAAAAACCAAATTCAAGAAAAACCCGATTTGGTCGTGGACGAAGTTATATGTAAGGTAGCACATATTTCTGGAGTATGTCGGTCCAGTGTTTATAGGATCATTAAGGTATATAGGAGCACTCACTCACTTTCTGAGCCAAAACCGTATCCTGCAAGAAAAAGGATAACGGACGGAGTAGATGACTTTGACAGAACTGCCATCAGGAGGAAAGTGCATAATTTTTTCTTCCGAAATGAGATACCTACAGTAGATAAGATATTAAGATTAGTTAATGCTGATGAGGATCTTCCATCATTTAAAAGAACCACATTCCGAAAACTTTTGAAGGAACTTAATTTTCGATTCTTGAAACGGGGAAGAAACAGTATGTTAATAGAGAAAGAAGAAATTGTTGTGTGGAGAAGGGAATACCTTAGGAAGATTCGGAAGTTTCGCGATGAAAAAAGAAAAATTTACTATTTGGACGAAACGTGGGTGAATGCTGGACATACTCAAGCGAAAGTTTGGGTCGGCAAATCAGTAACATCATCAAGGCAGGCTTTTCTAGACGGTCTTTCGGCTGGATTGAAAAATCCTGCAGGTAAGCTCCTTCATCTATCCGGCAACTTAATTTTGATAAATTCGGGCAAATAATATGCTGTGATAGCAGATAATGTGTGATATTCTCCAAAAATGGTGCATTCGCAGTGTAGTCATTAGGAAAAAAACTTCGACCCTCTTTTAAGCGTTATTTTGAAATTTATTATCATTTTTGGGTGCAGTCAATTTGCTTTGAATGGGTTTTGAGAAGTTGCAAACTTCAATTTTCTACGTTTTTCAGTTTTTGATCAGCATTCCGTGACTCTTAAATTCAGCTAAATGAACTCAATTGCCTCATTCCTTCAAATTTAATCAATCCATAGTGTAAGGAATAATTTATTTCCAGGAAAAGGCAAACGGCTCCGAAGCACTGTGGGCCTTTGAATCAAAAAAGACAGGGGACTATCATGAGAGATGGACGGCAATTCCTTTGAAAATTGGTTCTCCAAAATGTTACTAAAGCTGGAGAATAACGCTGTTATTGTACTGGATAATGCCCCGTACCATTCCAGAAAAATAGAAAAAAATCCCACAATGGCAACTAAAAAAGCAAACATACAACAATGGCTGACCTCAAAACAGATCGACTTTGATGAAACAATGGTCAAGGGTGAATTGATAAGTATAGTCAATAGACGTAAATACAAATACGATTTTAAAATGATCGACGAAATGGCCAAAAAACAAAATAAAACTGTCTTGAGACTGACACCCTACCATTGTGAGCTGAACCCTATTGAGCTGATTTGGGCCAACATAAAGCAATACGTGGCGTCGAATAATAATACTTATAAATTTTCTGATGTTGTAAATCTCTTTTACATCGCAGTCAATAGAGTTACGGCAGAGGAATGGAAAAACTGTATCCGCCACGTTCGGGAGAAGGTTGAGGTCAAAATGTGGGATTTGGACAATGTCATCGATACCCAAATTGAACCTCTAATAATTCATTTAAACGATTCAGAAGATTCAAGTTCCTCTTCTGAATGAGTGCGCGCAGCTTACTTACTAATAACTAAAAAGTGTAGTTAACTCATTTGTGAATCTCTAACTGAAATTTACTGTAAAAGATAATAATTATCTTGTATGAAATTTTTGATGACTACCCATAATATCTTGATGCGGTCCTGTAATGTCTCCTGCGCCTAAACACTCACTCACGAGCAATATGCGTGTATTTGTTTGGGTTTAGTTTCTTTCTTCAGCGCCTAGAGTATAGCCTGAGGAATATGTCGCGAAACGGTTTTGATAAAAAATTTCAACTTTGTCTCCTTATAACCATTTAGCTGTCGGACAAAATACCGTTTTTGTAGTAAATCTTATTCTCCACAAAAATAGTAGTACTTTACTCTGAGTTTCGTAGTTTAGCCACTACAAGCAGAAATATCACCAACAAGTAAGTTTACCCTTTAATTTCTCTTAAGCTGTTGATCTTACGATACATTTTTATAGAATCTGACTCCAAACAAAATTGTGTATATTACTTCTTTACATAGACTTAATGGTTTTCAAGATTTTCGATCAAACGCGTTTATAAAAATAGCGGCAAATGCTCCAGCCCTATCATCACGTCATTTGGAACTTATGATTAGGAAGCAATAGTCCTTGGCCTATATGTGGTTAATGAAATATCTTTTCCAACATTTCAAGTGAGCGTACAAACTATAAGTAGCTTTGAAAAAGTCCGTGACCGATTCTATAAGTTTCCGTTCAAATCGCACTCCAAGGATTTAATACTTAATGAAACAGTGCATTTTCTTTTGATCGGTGCTAATGAACCGCGCTACTTTAATGAAAGCTGACTTCCAACAATAAACATGCACGCTACGGAAATGTACAGTCGTTTGAAGTTAACCTGTTATATATTGTTGAAAGCCTCGCTTTGCGTGCCGTTTTACCCTGTCCATAAATACACTGTTAGGCAGCGATTCGTTTGCAAACAGTGATGTACGTAGGGCATTTGGTAAAAGAAATAATCTCCTTTTATTTCTGATGAGTAAACCCACTTTTTAAGAATCTGCGTTGTTATTTATAGTCGATCAAAACAAGCTTTCGTAAAAGCACTTCGACATTTTATCGAGTATGAATTAGGGTTATCGGAACGATCCAGAGAACATTTATATACAGGGTGTTCCTTCATGATATGCGAATATTTAAGGGTGTGAATCTACATGAAAAATTAATGTTAGTTTGCTTTATAAACTATGGTCGAAAAGTGTTTCCTTAAAAAAAGTCGGCGTGTTGAAGTTTTAGGAAAAAATGGAAATTAATTAATATTTTCAGTTTCAGATATTTCACTGATATTTAGTACGTAGTGAAAGTTAATAAATTTGCATATTTTTCAATGCAAAAATAATTTTTAGCTTTAACAGTGGCGTGCGTAGGGGTATGGACTTCGATATTTTGTTAGGAAAAATTGGTACGCCAATAGTTGCCAAATAATTATACAAAAAACAATATGTTCAAATGAAAATTATTAGCTTTTTTACCAAATAATTTACGGTTTTTACACATACCTACACAGTACGTATGCCTGTAATATGTGTATCAGATTTTGAAAAACTGCAATTTCAAAATTACGTATAACTTGTTTGTATGTCTCTTTATCTATGTAATAGATGTTAAACAAACACATTTTAAGCTTTTAATATAGTATGTTATTTATGGTGCATTTTTCATTAAAAAAGTGTTTTTTTTAAGATGGTAATCCGCCTATAATGGACTATTTGTCACAGTCCCGCCGAGTCCATTATAAGCGGGTTGCACTGTACTTAGTTTCATTTAAGTGACGTTAATGCATAATATTATAGACTTTATCGTATTTGTAGTTAAGAAGATTCCACACACCTATACAGGGTGTTTCAGTTTATTGTTGCATAACTTTAAGATTCGATAGAGCTTTTAAAATTAATGCATAAAGTCTATATAAACATGGGTCGAAAAATGCGTGGCTTCCGAAATACAGGGTGTTTAAATTTACTTTCTAAAATAGTTTTTTCAAAATATTTCGAACAATATTTGATGTATAACAGTGAAAATTGGTATACAAGGGTTTTTTGGTACGACAAAACGAACCATAGTTTTACTGTAGCCGCTAGAGGGCGCTCTCTACTGTACCTATAGTGTATTAAAATGACCGAAATTTTTTGCTTTTTGAATAAAAAAACTGATTCTTCGCACTTTTCAACATAAAAAAGCTCTCTTGTGAATTTTCGTTATAGTTAGCCGTTTTTGAGATATTTCGATTTTTAAGGTTCGATGCATTTTTAATTATTTATGATAAAATAACGTTAAAAAGTCAGTATCTCGATAATTTTTAGAAGTAGGCTGTGCCTGCAAACATTTTTGAAATTGAAAGCAGAATAAGGTTAAACGTCACTTAGTTGACAGTTAGTTTTGTTGTCTGTTGAAACCTGAAACCTTCTTTTGCAATTGTGAATGCACGAAATTTAGTTTCTTTTACCTGTTTTTTTTTTTGTAAGTTTTATAAAAATGCCATTTTTATTCTCAAGAGTTAGCGGATATTCATTTTGTGTATGGCTTTGTAAATGAAAACGCAGCAGAAGCAGCCAGAGAATACGCACGAAGATTTCCAAATAGACGACATCCAACTTACTCAGTATTTGTAAGAGTGCATCGCCAAATAATTGAAAATGGTTTTGGAAATCTCCAAAGGGATCAAAACATAAATGCTCGTCAGCGCATATTTATCTGTATGATTCTGCGTGAGTTTGATAGAGATCCGACCACAAGTGTTAGGAGAGTTTCTGGTGCCTTGGGAATTTCAGCAAGCCATGTTCACCGTGTTTTTTTTTTTATATCGAAACAGCCGCGCAGGCAGAAGCCTAAATGCCGGAACACCGCGGCTGCTATGATGATCCCAAAGAAATTTTGTTAATACGATTTTTGAACTGCCTAAGGTTAGTAGAACTGGGAAAAGCTTCCTCCCGTAGATTGTTCCACAATCTAAACACCCTCGGGACAAAGGAGCGGTCGTATCGGCCAGTTCTGGATGTACGAAGTTTGACACGGTTAGGATGGGACGCCGAAGTCAGCCGGGTCTGTCTGGCAGGCACATCGCGCGGCGGCATCATGGAAGAGAGCTCTGAGGAGCAAAGTCCGTTGGTGTAGCGATAGAAAAGAGCCAGATCGCCGACGGCCCGCCGGTGCGAAAGAGTCCCGAGACTGTCTGTTAGAGAAGAGTCATCGATCAGTCGGACCGCCCTCCTCTGGACAGCATCGAGCATGGACAATGTAGTCGGGGCGGCAGCACCCCAAATGTGTGAGCAATACTCAAGGCTAGGCCTTATCTGGGCCTTGTATAGAGTGAGAAGGTCATGCGGAGAAAAGTACTTCTTAGCCCTAAACAAATAGCCTAGCTTTTTCCCAGCAGCTGCAGCTATTGAGGAGATGTGTTCGTGCCAGATCAGGTCCTCGGTGATCTGGACTCCGACCAGCCGAAATGAATGGCTCTTTGGTAGAACTCGACCGTCCATCGAAACTGTATGAGCGCTAGGACGCTTTTTGCTCGTCAAAGTACAGTACTGTGTTTTGGAAGCATTGAACTGTACAAGATTGTTGCGTCCCCAAGCAGTGATAGCCTCCAGGTCTCTTGTCAGAGAAGAAGTCGTCGCTAGTCTTCTTTTTTCCAGCTCAGCGGCAGAGATCGGCTTGTCACTCTGAATTCCTGCATGTAGAGTGCTGTCATCAGCGAAGCTGTGGATTGAGTTGATCGTGCAGGAAAGGAGGTCGTTGATATGTAAGAGAAACAGTGTTGGAGCCAAGACCGATCCCTGGGGAACACCCGCGTTGACGTTGTGGGATGAAGAGGAGAATCCGTCAATTACGACGGATATCTTGCGGCCAGAGATAAAGTCAGCCACCCATCTGCAAAGCTTTTCTGGGAGGCCGTAGGATGGAAGCTTGCTTAAGAGGGCAGCGTGCCACAGCTGATCGAACGCTTTCGTGATGTCAAGAGCAACGACATGAGCCTCACCATGAGACTGGATGAGTTTACTCCACAGTTGCGTGACGTAAGCTAGGAGGTCCCCTGTGGATCGTTGGTGCCGGAAACTGTACTGCCTGTCGCTAATCAAGCTGTGTCGTTCGAGGTAGTCCAGAAGCTCGCGATTTATGCACCTCTCCATCACTTTACTTATAACAGAAAGCAGAGCTATAGGCCTGTAGTTGTAAGGGTCGGTTTTAGATCCTTGTGTGTTATTAGGAATGACCATAGACGTCCTTACCATTTGCAACCTGTACAAGGACTACAGCCGGGGGACGGAGAACGAAGAATCACATTTTGTCAGTGGATTCTTGATAGAACTGATAATAATAGGGAGTCTTTAAGAGACGTGTTATGGACCGATGAGACATGCTTCACTAGACGTGGTGTGGTAAATTTTCATAATCAACATATTTGGTCGCATGGAAATCCGCATGCAGTTCGGGAAAGACATTTTCAGCATGAATATAGTGTGAACGTGTGGATTGGTATCTACCGTAATCTACTATTTGGACCCTACCTTTTGCCTGCAAGGTTAAATGCTGCGACCTGCTTGGAATTTTTAAAGGCTGAACGTGCAAATATGTGGGATGATGTTATGTTAGATTTATGAAGATTGGTCTGGTTCCAGCTTGATGGTTGTCCAGCTCATTATTCGAGAATAGTCAGAAAGTGGCTGGACGAAAATTATCCAAAAAGATGGATCGGCCGTGGAGGACCAGTCGCCTGGCCTCCACGATCCCCTGACCTAAATCCATTAGATTTCTTTGTGTGGGGATTTCTAAAAGAAAAAGTGTACCAGACTCCCGTAACCACAAGAGATATGCTAATAGACAGAATCAGGAATGCATGTGATGAAATAAGGCCTTATTTGAATAATGCTATACCACGTTCGATCATTCGTAGATGTGAATTGTGTATTGAACAATTGGGTTTACATTTCGAGCAACTACTTTAGATTTTGTATGTTTGTCCTAACTATTCAATAGCATTTTAGTTGTAAATAATTAATTTAATTTGTTAAAAATAATATTGGAAAATTAAACAAATTAATATTCTGTTTTTTTGTGTTTATTTGGAGTTGGGAATTATTGCTGTGTTTAAAAACACAATCTAAACGATCATCTTAACTACTTGTAATGCTCAAATCGAAAATGTAAAAAAAAAATATTATTTTCTCATAAATAATAAAAAATGCATCGAACCTTAAAAATCGAAATATATCAAAAACGGCTAACTATAAGGAAAACTCACAGGAGAGCTTTTTTATGCTAAAAAGTGCGAAGAATCGTTTTTTTATTCAAAAAGGAAAAAATTGCACTAAGAAAAAATTTTCGGTCATTTTAATACACTACAGGTACAGTAGAGAGCGCCCTCTAGCGGCTACAGTAAAACTATGCCCATGGTTCGTTTTGTCGTACCATAAAACCCTTGTATATCAATTTTCACTGTTATACATCAAATATTGTTCGAAATATTTAAAAAAAAAACTATTTTAAGAAGTAGATTTAAACACCCTGTATTTCGGAAGCCACGCATTTTTCGACCCATGTTTATATAGACTTTATGCATTAATTTTAAAAGTTCTATCGAATCTTAAAGTTATGCAACAATAAACTGAAACACCCTGTTTAAAAAAGATAAGGTAAGCTTTAACTAAATACAACACACAAGAGTTCCGTTTGACAGCTATTGAATTGTCAATTGAACAATGGCCTGGCGTGTCTCATTGTTCGGCCATTCAATTATTATGTTCATTGCCTCGACATAATAACGGCGGTGCAAATCAATATTAATCTATTGTGAATTCGGGGTATCAGATGATGAGGCACATTAGATGCTTTTGTGAGTAAAAACCCGTGTTCAATTTCTCCAATTCCAATCAATTAGAAACATTACAAGCTGTTCAACTTTTTTGTATATAAGTAATCCCGTATGACCCAACATCGCAATACGTTTATAGAGATGCTTGTACATTATATGACAGTTCACCCATAAAATATTGCTATCCATAAAGTATGAAAGTGCACTCAATATTTTATGGACCAGGCTATGATACCTATCAAATAATAATGTGTTCATGGTAAAGATCGTTCTCTAAAAAGCTATCGTACGGGTTTGCGTTCGGTAAAACTTATAAAATGTGTATTAGCAGCTTTTAACGTACATCAGTGTTACCATATTTTTTCAATTTTACACGAGCTTTTTTATACGATCATTACCTGATATTACGGACATGGATAGTAAACTATACTCGTATACGTGTCCCTATCAATAACAGTATCATTAGAAAAATATGTTTCCACAGATTTTCTAGTAAACGCGGCTAGCTGACAAGTAGAGTTTGAAGAAGGGTCCTGCTTGACACATTGTTAGCAACAATGAGCTAGTTTATTTTGAGATCTTGTAAAAATTTACGAATAAAAATGACAGTTTGTTGGATAATAATAATAATAATAATAATAATAGTAACACTCACATTCATTTATCTTGTTACTATTCATAGTTGTATCGAGATGGCAACGGGTTTAAAACATTTATAAAAATACGATCGGTCAATTGGTTTTGAAAATATCAGCGAAAAACCGAAAATGGCGGAATTTGTATTTTTCCAGTAAATCCAAAACGGTTAATCTGACAGCTGACAAAATGTGGGACTATTCGGACTTTAAAAAGAAAAACAAGATAGCATGTATGGCATGTATCAATCGTCTTTTGTTTTCCAGCAACCCGCCTCAACATTAATTTTTCTTATAGCCGCCATATTGGATTTTATGATTTTTGAAAGGAGTGTACAATTTCCAGTCTAGTGATGTCTTACAAGTACATAAAAGATTGGAGTATCACCGAAATATCATCAGACGTAATGTTATGTATTAGTTTTTTTCTAAGGATGTCATGATTTATTTGTCAGAAAATGTCATCAATGAGTAAGGCATAAAAAATACATAAACACCTTGAATTTTCAATAGAATATTAACGTTAATATCGACCTCTCGACAAGTTAAATGTTTTGGGACAAATTCCTAACTATGAGTGTGTTAAAAGTTAGATCGTCGTTAATTTATTTTACACTTGAACAAACATTTTGCGAAATTGTAATGCAATGTAAAATCTAATTATACTAAGTGACATATAAATCCAAACACCCAGTTTAAATGGTTTTATTTTAATAAAAGTTGGTGAATGTATTTATCTCACTGTAAATAACAAGTGAAAAAATTTTCAGCCTTATCAGTTGAACATTCCGGTTTTAATACTGCTTTTTATTAATTCACTAACGCTCTAAAAATGAATATTTCAGCCGCAGTAAAGAATCAACGTTGGCAGATTTTGGTTCTTGACATCCTTTACGATCGGTTACGATCCCTAGAGTACGGAGACCTGTACGATTTCGTCAACTTAGTGAGTTTGATAGGGCCGTATAGTGGGACTTCGGGCAATTGCAGTTAGAGTGCAAAGAAGTGGTTAGGTGTTGTCAGGCATGGCTTCGAGAAGGCCGTACGCAAAGAGCAAGGAGCACTGGACGCCGCCGTAGAACAACAGACCGTGAAGATCGCCGCCTAAGATTATTGGCCTTAAGGGACCGTTTCTCCACTACCAGGTCCATTGCAAATGAATGGTTTGCAGAACACGGAAGACCTATTGGCATGCGAAGTGTTTACCGACGAATGAGAAGTTTTGGCTTGTTTTCATACCGGCCACACTGGGTCCTCCCTTTAACTCGAGAACACCGACGTAATCGCCTTGAGTGGTGCAGACAACGGTCACTCTGGGATCAGGAATGGAACAGTATTGTCTTTAGTGACGAGTCTCGATTTTGTTTAGGCATGCACGATGGTCGTGCCAGGGTTAGAAGGCGACGTGGTGAAAGGAGGAGTCCACAGTTTTTTGTTGAAAGACATGTTCATCACACTGTTGGAGTTATGGTTTGGGGTGCTAAAGCTTATGGTTCCAGGTCACCTTTAATCTTCATCAGAGGTAACATGAACGCGCAGCATTATATCCACGAACTTCTAGAACCCCATCTTTTACCCTATCTTGACGCCCTGGCAGATTCAAATTTCCAACAAGATAATGCCCGACCACATGTTGCAAGAGTCACAATAGACTTCTTTCAACATAATGATGTCACATTGTTACCATGGCCACCAAGATCTCTCGACTTATCCCCAATTGAGCACGTGTGGGATATGATGGATAGGAGATTGCTCAATTTGCAACGTCCTCCTCAGACTCTAGAGGCACTTCGAGAGGAGTTGGTGGTTGCCTGGAATGAGATACCTCAGGAGGACATTGACCACCTGATCAGAAGCATGCCTAGGCGCGTTGGAGAATGCGTAGCACTTCAGGGTGCATCCACACATTATTAAAGGTCAAAGGGCTTTAAAGCAGTGCAATCATTTTGATATTTTTATCATTTACTTATTATGCTTCATTAAGTACTTATACAAAATTTTATTAAAATAAAACCATTTAAACTGGGTGTTCGGATTTATATGTCACTTAGTATATGTAAGTGGGTATTAATTTACAGATTTGCAAAATAACGTCCATTTGCATCCAGATATTTTAGACAATTGGTGAATGTTTTTCGTACAACCTTAGTTAGTGTATTTCTGTTAATGTTTCTAACTGTGCTCAAAATTTTTGGTGTCAGGATTTCTATGGTCGCGGGAGGATCAAATTCATAGACCTCATTCTTTGTATGACCCCATTGATTACCAATAATTCAGTACCAAATTACGATGTAAATGTGGATTCAAGATCCACTGCCAAGGTATGATACGCGACTACTATACCTGGACATATCTTTTTTGTTTTATGTTTAAATGTGAAATGCACTGAAAAGTATGTAGCAGCAAGTGGAATACTGAAAACGAGCAGCTCTTCCTGGTATTCAAATTTGGTGGGGGTTTAGAAGATTAAATGAGAAACTTTCATCACTTCCTCTGCCTGTTTGCTACTATCGCAAAAAGTTGACTAAGATTAAACACGTTTGGAATTGATGAACATATCATCCATTAACCTTCCAAACATATCACAACGCGCTGTGCTGTTATCACTCTGATTCCACCGATCTACATATATCATTTTAAAATACATTCTGTATCTCCTAGTCGTGTTGCTTCGATAGGAATATATCATCAAGCAGGAAACAATTTAGGCTCTCTCCCATCGCTTCTTGTTACTTGTTATCGCAACTTAGCTGATTGCTTCGCTAATCTACCCTCCCCCCATCACAAAAAAGCTCAAAGTTAGATCGTTTGACTTCCTTCTAGGAAATTAAGAGCAAAGCATATTAATTTTCAGCGATTAAGTAACAACGTATGAGAAACTGAAACGCTGAAGATTGGGGGTTTCTGTAAGTAGGTTTGAGAATAAATGTTGACTATATGAACAAAACAGAACTGTGTCTGAGCTGTCGTTTGTCTCTTTGCCGCTCTTCCCAACAAAATTTGAAATATTTTCTTATCAACCATGTCAGAGATAAGGTGAAAGTGCACTATTCCATATATGGCGGATATGCGAATATATAAGACATGATATAGGACAAAATCGGTTGCTTTTGACCTAATCTATCACCCCTTAACAGGAATACGTTACATTACAAGTCACCCTGTATAAGAGACAGGTGAATTTAATCATTTTCAACTTGCATGCAAACCATAATTAAGGGGAGTTTACACTAGCGTGTAGCGTTTGCGTAACTTTTATTTGCATCCAACTTGCAGACAAACTTGAAAATGTAAACACCAAAATGCACACGAGCTTAACATGAAACGCGGACTTGCATGCACTTGTTGCTTTCGCAAATGAATTGTTTTGACAGAAATTACTTGCGCAACTAACAACTTTCGCGAAAGCTCCACTTGCGCGCCAGCTGTGCTTTCTTGTGTAAACCTGTTGCTTGCAAACAACTACTAGGTACTTGTAAACAAGTGGTTTTGATAAGGAATTTTGTACAGAAATTATTTTTTTTACTTTTGCCCTTTGGTATAACCTAGACAAGTTTGAGTGTTTACTTACGAGACATCTTGTAAATAATAAGGACGATCTCTTTAGCCTGAACAAGTGCCTGCAGTGCGTCATGTTAACCTAATGATTAATATGAATCAAACCTTATACAAAAAAAAGCTTATAAAAAATTAGATCCAAACTTGCACAAATATACAAATTTTTGAGAAAAAGTACAATTCGCGTTTTTGACCACCCTGTATGAGCAAAAATGAAGATTCGAAAAAGTAACAAACAAGATTAGAGCTGAGTTTTTTTTGAAACAAAGTTCAGCACTCCAAATTTCAAAATGGCGGATTGAGGGGTTGCCGCAGTTAACGGTTTTTCTGAATAAAACACCTTACATCTCAGTAGCTAATTACCAAAACCCCATAGTATGTTATATCAATCTTCTTCTTTTGAATTGGTTTATCCAAATATGCAATAAAAGTTGAAGCATTCCATTTAAAAAATCACAACTTTTATATATAGGTCAAAATTGGGACACCCTGTATAATTGCCAATATTTTAGAAATGAGCCCTCAAATGTCATGTATAACATCCCATAAATAGATTTTCCCAAAATGTATTTGTTTATTTTTTTTCGATGTTTGACCTCGAAGGGTGCTTTAAGATATAACATAAAATGTGATGAAAATAAATATAATTACTATTTATTTACTTCCTGGCAAAAAAGTATTGTAATCGCGGGTATTTTGGAAAATGAGATATTGTTTTTGGGTGTTATATGACATGTATACTAAGTGACATATAAATCCGAACACCCAGTTTAAATGGTTTTATTTTAATAAAAGTTGGTGAATGTATTTATCTTACTGTAAATAACAAGTGAAAAAATTTTCAGCCTTATCAGTTGGACATTCCGGTTTTTACACTGCTTTTTTTTAATTCACTAACGCTCTAAAAATGAATATTTCAGCCGCAGTAAAGAATCAACGTTGGCGGATTTTGGTTCTTGACATCCTTTACGATCGTTTACGATGCCTAGAGTACGGAGACCTGTACGATTTCGTCAACTTGTGAGTTTGATAGGGGCCGTATAGTGGGACTTCGGGAAGCTGGACTTTCTTTTCGGGCAATTGCAGTTAGAGTGCAAAGAAGTGTAGACACTGTGGTTAGGTGTTGTCAGGCATAGCTTCGAGAAGGCCGTACGCAAAGAGCAAGGGGCACTGGACGCCGCCGTAGAACAACAGACCGTGAAGATCGCCGCCTAAGATTATTGACCTTAAGGGACCGTTTCTCCACTACCAGGTCCATTGCAAATGAATGGTTTACGGAACACAGAAGACCTATTGGCATGCGAAGTGTTTACCGACGAATGAGAAGTTTTGGCTTGTTTTCATACCGGCCACACTGGGTCCTCCCTTTAACTCGAGAACACCGACGTAATCGCCTTGAGTGGTGCAGACAACGGTCACTGTGGGATCAGGAATGGAACAGTATTGTCTTTAGTGACGAGTCTCGATTTTGTTTAGGCATGCACGATGATCGTGACAGGGTTAGAAGGCGACGTGGTGAAAGGAGGAATCCACAGTTTTTTGTTGAAAGACATGTTCATCACACTGTTGGAGTTATGGTTTGGGGTGCTATAGCTTATGGTTCCAGGTCACCTTTAATCTTCATCAGAGGTAACATGAACGCGCAGCGTTATATCCACGAAGTTCTAGAACCCCATCTTTTACCCTATCTTGACACCCTGCCAGATCCAACTTTCCAACAAGATAATGCCCGACCACATGTTGCAAGAGTCACAATAGACTTCTTTCAACATAATGATGTCACATTATTACCATGGCCACCAAGATCTCCCGACTTATCCCCAATTGAGCACGTGTGGGATATGATGGGTAGGAGATTGCTCAATTTGCAACGTCCTCCTCAGACTCTAGAAGCACTTCGAGAGGAGTTGGTGGTTGCCTGGAATGAGATACCACAGGAGGTCAAAGGGCTTTAAAGCAGTGCAATCATTTTGAAATTTTTATCATTTACTTATTATGCTTCATTAAGTACTTATACAAAATCTTATTAAAATAAAACCATTTAAACTGCGTGTTCGGATTTATATGTCACTTAGTATATATCACGAAAAATCACGTTGCTCGTTTACGTCGGTATGTCTGTCTGTCTTTGATCCCTCTATACCAGTAGCTTAGAAAGTACCGGTCGGATTTTGAAGAAATGTTCACGCAAGGTTACTACTATGCCAATGTAGAATTAGCTTCAGAGTTTTTGAAAAAATCTGTTTAGTGGCGGCGGACCTAGGGGCAAAAAAGTAAAAAATAAAATAAAATCGCTCAACTTCGTTTTTTGTTGTATCAGGGGACCCTGATGATTTCTGTCAGTGGTATACTTATACACCCCCAGCAATGGTAATTCTACGCACCTTTTAGGCATATATCACACATCACAGATTTCCCCGTACTTCTATCCTTAAAACTTGGTGGATAAATATTTCGGGTCCTCGATCATACGCTTCGCGGTCCTGCCGATGCATGTAAGCAGCAGCTGCCCTCGCTAAACCGATCGTTATTCACGCCTGATGTATACGCAGTTTCGATAACATGTGCCCATAGAAATGTTTGTCGGGAGAGGATCCATCTACAAGACATAACTTTTGTATGAAAGCGGAACTACCTCCAAAAAATGTTGAATCCTAAAGATTCCCAAAATTGTACAAAAAACATGGTATACGAGCCCCTTCCCACTTCAGTTGGCCCACTTAAACATTTGTACCAAAATATGCCTTTATAAACTAAACATGACGAAACTATTTACTTCTAAAACAATTTATTTTCTCAAAAACATTTTAGATACACTCTAGTCGTAAAAAATACATATTTGAAATCAGAACATCCGAACAAATAAACAATGTGCGAATAAATGCGCGAAGTTAACAAAGCAACAATTGAAAGATTACCATTGGGTAACATCACCTTTATTTTTTATTACGGCTGAAATTCTTTGGGGCAGTGTTAACCAAGTTTTGGCAAAAAATTGGTATAAAACAATCCCATATTTCTTGAAGCTTTTGTCTCAGTTCGGTGAATGTACGAGCAGGATGTTGTCGTACAACCTTTTTCATCTCGTGCCACAAAGTTTCAATATGTGACAGATCTGGACTGCTAGAAACCCATTTCGAAAGTGGTACATTATTTTCTTCCATCCACTTTATAGCCTTTTTTGAGGTATGGCACGCTGCACCATCTTGCTGAAACACAAAATCTTGGCCGGATGTCAAGCATTCTTCCATCACTGGTAAAAGCGATTCTTCTAAAATTGCCAAATATTTGTTTGTATCCACATTTCCATCAATAAACTGAAGTTTTCCTACTCCTTTTGATGAAATACTGCCCCAGACCATAACGGATGCTGGAAATTTCACTTTTCTCTTCAGACAGTCAGAATTCTTCATTTTTTTGCGAATAACTCTACTGCGACTGTCACCAACGCAAACTTCGAATCGGGCCTCATCACTCCATTGTATTGCACACCATTGTTGAGGTGTCCATTGTCTATGTTCTTTAGCCCATCTAAGCCGATTTTCCCTTTGCATTGGAGTTAATAGTGGCTTTTCTTTGGCCTATAAACAAGTTGTGCAACTTTAGGGTTTTTACTTCACTTTTTTTTATAAGAAAACTTACCTTGCAAGTGCTAAATCCCAGTTTGTGGGACTCTCTATGAGTTGTGGACCTCGAAATTCTCCTTCCAACAGCGTCACTCCACAGAGCACTTAATTGCAAATAATTGGCACGCCTGTTTTTCACGATTATTCTTTTTAACGCTCTTCGGTCGACATTTGTGATATTACTTTTTTCCACATATCGTGGCTTAACATTAACTGAACCAGTTACGTTATATCTTCTAACAATATGTCTCACACTGTACAGCGATAAGTCTAACAAAGTTGCAATTTCTGAGTTTGATTTCCCAGAATTAAAAAATTTAATTATCACTAACCGAATTTTCTCACTAATAACCTTTCCTCTACCCTTGAAAACCTTAACTACCCAAAACTATTTTAAACGTATTCTGACGGCTGTGATTAATAAAAGCAATTGTCGTGGCTTTTATTTTTCACAGCCACCTATGCGTTATAGACTTATTTTTTATTGAAATGAAAATAGGTTGATATGCTGTAATTGCAAAATGTGTTATTTTTATTCTGCAAATTTGATTAGGGAGTGATAAAGTTGGTGTTTTCTACTATATATTATCAAAATATTTATTGTTAATATTATAAACCTATAACACACTGCTACATTTTTATTATTTGTGTTTGATAAGAAAAAAAACAAGATTTCAATTGTTGGGCCAACTGAAGTGGGAAGGGGCTCGTATGTGCAAATTTTAACCGGATAAGTAAATTGATCCATTTAACTTTTTTTGTTATACAGGGTCCGTCAGAAAGAAAGCATGTTTTTCGAATGGGTACTACATCGAGTGGGCTGGTCCACTGTCGGTGGGGAAGGGCGGGTTGGATAGTGGTAGAAGTGCAGTTTCAGTTGGCGAGATGGTTTGGAACGTTGAGCATCGTGGGTTCACTGTACGTCGCTACTTTCAAAATGGCGAGTATGTCGTTCGATGGGCAGGACGTAACTAAGGCCCGTATCGTCAGTCAACCCTACAATTGTAGGGCGCGTTTATGGCCTCCTTGATTGTCATACTGCTTTCTCTCCTTCAAAAATTTCTAGATTACACTTGTCCCGTGTCAGCGTCAGCGCTCTCATATTGTGAAGATTTGTTTTCCTTTTAAATTGTAGGAAATTTCAGGCTGATAAAACATGATATAACTCAAAAGCAAGCACAATTTGATGCAAATAGATGCTTGTGACATAACCTCAAAATAGAGCGCTGACACGGAGAAGTAGAAAACTATGACAATCAAGGAGGCCATAAAGGCGCCCTACAATTGTAGGGACGACTGACGATACGGGCCTAAAATGCCTCTTGTAGATTCAGCTACTTCAGTAACTATCCACCACAAAACGTAATTCACCTGCTCTATACTTTTCCTGATTATGAAACAAGCTAAAATAATTGTAATTGCAGCTATAAATTGTACCCATTCAACCTCCTCTCTCTCTCTCTCTAACTGGACTGCTAGTCCAATCCGCCGATCGCGATTTTTTATTCGTCTACAGCTCGACGGCACGCGTGGAATGGAAGTGAAATGTGGGTCAAATCACAGGCGGAATATTTTTCACGTTGAAAATTAGCTCAATAAATCAAGTCGCTCGAATGACATGCAGATTTACCAGCAGATACCTCTCTACCTACCAACCCATCTCCTGACAAATGATCTATGGTGTCTTCGCTTACATGTATCTGCTCGATATCACAGCATACACAATATTACGTAGGAACGCAACTCCCTAAAAATTACGCTGAGCTTTTCTGACTTCAGAGTTTAACATGCGCTGCAAGTACAGAAAAGACAAAAGTAGAGACAAAGGACAATAGTGAGCACACCCGCAATAAGGAAACAGGAGCAGAACTAGGATTGGCAACCCGCACGGGTATTATGTATAAAACCTATAAAACGTTAAAAAAAACCTACTAAATATCATGTTCTCAACGGCCATTGTGGACTTGTCCCCTCTAAGGGCGAACAGAGATTATATCGCCTATCCACGTGCTATGAGGTTGACGAAACAGCGTTCTGCTTTCTAGGTTTTTGTTCTATATATTACAGCCTAAGGGCTGATATCTTCGGAGTCATGCAGTTTAATATTGAAGTTGTATACTCAGCGGAGTGATCGGACATCCTGAGCTTCATTAGGAGATCAGGAAAGTCTCACAAATTACTGGATAAGCATGTAAAGAAGGGCCAACGGTAGCCTACGTGTGAGGCTGCGCCTCCCACCACTACTACTATTGCTGCTGCTACTTGTGCTTGCTACTACTAGTGAGCTACTGGGAATCCGGGTCCGGCACGGGTATTACGTATCTTGAAAAGTGACATTATGACGATTTTTATTTAAACTGTATTGTTTTTTTGTAACATCCCAGAGTGACCGTTGTCTGCACCACTCAAGGCGATTACGTTGGTGTTGTCGAGTTAAAGGGAGGACCCAGTGTGGCCGGTATGAAAACAAGCCAAAACTTCTCATTCGTAGGTAAAAACTTCGCATGCCAATAGGTCTTCCGTGTTCTGCAAACCATTCATTTGCAATGGACCTGGTAGTGGAGAAACGGTCCCTTAAGGCCAATAATCTTAGGCGGCGATCTTCACGGTCTGTTGTTCTACGGCGGCGTCCAGTGGCCCTTGCTCTTTGCGTACGGCCTTCTCAAAGCCATGCCTGACAACACCTAACCACAGTGTCTACACTTCTTTGCACTCTAACTGCAATTGCTCGAAAAGAAAGTCCAGCTTCCCGAAGTCCCACTATACGGCCCCTATCAAACTCACTAAGTTGACGAAATCGTACAGGTCTCCGTACTCTAGGCATCGTAACCGATCGTAAAGGATGTCAAGAACCAAAATCCGCCAACGTTGATTCTTTACTGCGGCTGAAATATTCATTTTTAGAGCGTTAGTGAATTAAAAAAAATCAGTATAAAAACCGGAATGTCCAACTGATAAGGCTGAACATTTTTTCACTTGTTATTTACAGTAAGATAAATACATTCACCAACTTTTATTAAAATAAAACCATTTAAACTGGGTGTTTGGATTTATATGTCACTTAGTATATAAAGAACTCGTCGGACAGCATATTCAGTAATGATTTTCTCACAAAGCATCACTGATTTTATACACATGCAGACCAACACACATAATCATCCAGATGCGATCTTGCTATTCAAACAACTTTCTTCTCAGAGATGAAAAGCACAGACTACTCGGCTTCGAAAGACATATGCAACCAACAATGCGTGTAGTAGTTGAGTCATTCCTCCATAGATGGACACTCACAACGATCCTAGCGAGCATACGTGGAATGACTATTTGCGCCATAAAAGCTACCTAGTCTGCAAGACGACATTTTATAGGTTTTCTTTGACGCTTTATACGTTTTTTACATAATACCCGTGCGGGATGGTCTGCATAATAAGATCGATACGCGTTATGCAATAAGCGAACTTCTCATATCGTCTGCAGCTGCGCTGCTGGGTAGTGTTGCATATGCTGTGTCAATATGTCGGGTTAGATTGCGGTGATGGCGAACGAAATGGAAAAGGCAGGAAAAATGGTGATTGCGAGGATATTATAGCCTCTTACGGTCAAACCACTTGGCTAAGGCCAGAAGCTGAGGACCGAATTTTAACTTACCCGATACGTTTGTAGAATAACGATTACTTTTTTCATACAGGAGCAGTGCCTAAGTACCAAGATACCGCGAATGTTATAAACAAGTTATAAACGCTCGGTTGATTTGATTTTTGAGGTGGCAAGGTTAGATGTACGAAGGAAATGTTTTGGAGGCAAACGCCCCGACAGAAACTTTCCAAGAAATCTGACAGCATATTTTAAGAATTTTCATCATTATACAGGGTGTCCCAAGTTTTCGCCACGTCAATGTTTGTTTAATACAGAATATCATATACAGGGTGTCCGCAAAGTTGGGGTTTTCCTTTACACGACGTGTAGATCTTGAAAACATAAGCAATTTTACTTAGTACCATATACACCAATGTCTTAAGGGAACCGAGATAAAGGGCTCTGCAACATCAAAAATATCTGAATACCATCCTGTAGCCGCGACCCGCGATATCCCCGAGTGGTACTAGGACACTAGCTCAACCCGACGACAGAACTGGGTCGGGGTCAGTGTGTCAGCTCAGTATGCAACCTTCAACCGACGATTACGGTCACGCGTGTAGAGGTAAACGAACACGTATAATCGATTGCGTTTCAAAAAACAACAAGCACTAGAGACGTGGCTAGAGAAGTGCAAGTATCAAAAACTAAAATGTGGCAAACGCTGCGTGAAGAGGGGCTGTATCCGTTTTACGTCCAACGTGTACAAGCCCTTCAACCTGACGATTTTCCAGCAAGAGTGTGGTTTTGTGAGTGTGACTTTTTGAAGTGCATATTGGAGACAGACGAATCTACGTTCACGCGTAATGGGGTGAATAACTTTCGCAACACTCATGTTTGGTCAGTAGAAAATCCGCACGCTGTCCGTCGGGCACATTTTCAAGAAACATTTTCAGTGAATGTTTGGGCTGGCTTGGTGAACGGTATGCTCATTGGACCATTTATTCTCCCAAATCGATTGGACGGGATGCAATACCTAGACATTTTACCCAACATTTTGCCTTCCTTGCTTGCCTGCGTCTTCTCGGTAGCGCATCAGCTGATTTCATTTTGTGTTGGAGCGGTATGATTTCGGGCAGAGATGTACTTAGCCCTTCTCGTCAACTGGAGAGTGAGTATTTTTTCCTTTATCTTTTTTTTTAGTTGGTCGCCCTCGTTTCACTACACATTACCTTTGCTATTTCAAGGAAAACCCCAACTTTACAAAAATGCTCGTCGGTTCGCTATTTTGAGGAATATTGAAAAGCGTTTGGTGCCAAAACAGTATCTTAGTTCTCATTTTATTTCCAGTAAATCTGTTATTTGAAAATTTCCATTAGGTTATACAGGGTGTTAGAAATGGTAGTCGATTTTGGATACATAACACAGAAAAGAGAATCATAATTACGCTTATGTGGCGATACATTTCTGGTTGATACGCTTCTTAGAAGAAATTCACAAAAAACTGCCAACTTTGTGTTATTTTCAGTGAAGAAGTACCCAATTAATTACTAATCTGATCAGGGTAGGTTTGCGAGCCTTTTGGTCCCTTCATTTGGATAAATGAACTATAGACCCACGGTCTGCTCGCTTTGTCAGGTCTGGAGAACAAGTAACTCCACAGGAAATCCGCGTAATGAATAAAAAAATATGCAAATTGTGTGCCTCCCACAACAGCCTTACTTGCCTACCGCCCGTAGCCGACACGGACTAGACGTACCACTACTTTCACAGACCAACACAATATTTTTACGAGTACATGACATTCTCAAAATGACGCCAAACATGAAATTCCTCATTTTGATCGACTTCTTATACAGGGTGGCGAATCGAAAACGAAACAGACGCATTTACTGGTAGCTCAGTTTTTTTTTTGGAAAAACGCTCAGACCCGTCGATTTTTTTTTCGAGGGGGACACAAGTTTGGCAAAAAATCACGTTAACACGTGCAGCCCCCTGGGCGGGGGTGACACCAACCCTAAAATCTTAAATGGCAGGGGGGGTCGAGTGATACCTTATTTTAAAGGCCATGCAATTCCCTTTATAATGATGTAAAATACATGAGCTTCAGTTCGGTAGTTTTGAAGATTTATTGACTTAAAGCTTAAAGTAGATTTTAATAGGTACATCAGATTAGTTTGTACTACTTTCAGAAGAAATTTGACTAAAAGAATTTACTTAATAAGTACATTTTTTTCTTCACTACGCCCATCGTTTGTTTATCATTTTGTTGTTGAAAATAGCTATTGGAGCGTTTTTTTTTGTGGCAAAAAGTTATTTCTTGAAGAAAGATAAGGAAATATCTTGTACTTATTTTAAATAGGAATTTAGTACATAGTTTGCGGTTGATTTGACGAAACTTTGTAGCTAAAATAACTTGTAATGCTTTATTACATAAATTAACCATGGTATATTCCACAGCAGAAAGAGTTGAAATTATCGAAATATTTTTCGGAAATAATCAGTGCGCTAATAGAACAGCAGAAATATTTAATGAGGGACATGAAAACAGTAACGTGCATCCAAAATATGTTCTAGAACTTATAGCTAAATTTCGGGAAACTGGGTCAGTCGCCAATAAAAAACGCAACATTGAAAATCCCACAAGGAACGAAGCAATAGAGGTGGGGGTTTTAGGGCAAGTTTATGTAGATCCTACGTTAAGCACCCGCAAATTGGAGGTGTGGTGTTAGTCGACGTACTGTCCAAAGGATTCTAAAGGCCCACAGTTTTCATCCGTATAAAATTCACCTGGTACAAGAACTTAATGAAGACGATTTTGATCGGCGATTACAATTTTGTGAAGATATGAGTGAACGAATTATAAACGATGAACATTTTCTATTCAACACTTGCTTTTCCGACGAATGCTCCTTTTTCTTAAATGGCGTAGCAAATCGTCATAACAGCCGATATTGGTCCGATTCTAATCCCAGAATTTATCATGAGGTTCATACACAGCAGCCACAAAAATTAAATGTTTGGGCTAGTATTTTTTGCGATCATTTAGTTGTTCCTTTTTTCTTTCGACCGGTGAAATGTATTTGGAATTACTGGAAGACGCCATAGATCCTGCATTAACAGCCATAATTGAAAATCAGAATGATCGGCGGTACAGTGCGAATAGGTTGATGTTCCAACAGGATGGTGCCCCACCAGATTACGCATTACGTGTTCGACAATATTTAGATCAGACGGGTCCAGATCGATGGATTGGTAGAAGAGGTGCCATTGAATGGCCCCCAAGATGGTCAGATTTATCATCATTGGATTTCTTTATGTGGGGTCATTTAAAAAGCAAAATCTATGCTACTCAGCCAACGTCATTAGAAGACCTGCGACAAAAAATTGTGAATGAGTGCCTTCAAATTACTGCTCAAATATTGCAAAATGTTCGGCAACGTTTTGAGGAAAATCTTCATTATTGCATGGAGAGTCATGGAGGCCATTTTCAACACTTACTTGCCTAACGGGCCAGTTCATTCTTCATTTTAAAATTACTTTGCTGCCAAATGTATTGATCTCCACTAATGATGATGTATTAGTTTTATTTCAGCTTTAAATCAATAAATCTTCAAAACTACTGAACTGAAGTACATTAATTTTATATCATTATAAAGGGAATTGAAAGACCTTTAAAATAAGGTATCACGCGACCCCCCTATCCATTTAAGATTTTGGAGGTGGTGTCACCCCCGCTTAGGGGGCTGCTCGTGCTAACGTGATTTTTTGCCAAACTTGTGGCCCCTTCGAAAACAAAATCGACGGGTCTGAGTGTTTTTCAAAAAAAAAAACTGAGCTGCCAGTGAATGCGTCTGTTTCGTTTTCGATGCGCCACCCTGTATAGTCTTTTAACAAAACCTAAAATGGACAACCCTTTAGCAGTTTTTTTGCGCGTTTCTGGTATGGATTATGCAATATCTAAATATACCCAATTTTTGATTGTAATTCACATACATATTTTGGACCAACATTCGGTAGTTTAACCAAACTTTGTAAGGAGTAAGGATGAATTGTAGTGTACGTTACATATTCTAAACAGGGTATTTCGAATACGTTCGTCAACATTAAGATCTCGGTAACGCTAAGAGATATGATAAGACGTATTAAACATTTTTGGAATCAGAACTAAACATCCTATTCATCGTTATTTTCTACGGAAGTACTAGTATTTCTAGATTTCTACTGTTCCGTGTCAGCGTCAGCGCTCTCCTACTGTGAGACTATGTTTCCGTTTTGAATTGTAGGAAATTTCAGGCTGATAAAGCAGATGATAAAAATCAAAAGCATGGACAATTTGATGCAAATAGATATTTGTAACACAATATCAAAACAGACCACCTTCCTGAAGGAATGGAAAAACTATGAAAAAGGACGCCACAAAGGCGCCCTACAATTGTAGGGATGACTGACGGTATGGCACTGAGACATGAGGAAAACTCCACCTCGGTTGGCCGCGTGGGTCAGAGTGTCGTGCTACTGATCAGCCGGCCGGCCGGGCCGCGAGTTCGAATCTCGCCTTCGCCATGGATGTTGTGTGTTTGTTTTACGCAGCAGCGGTGGCCGCAGCAGTAGACCCTTCGGTCTCCTGATCAGCCGCCGTGCGCTGTGCGGGTTCGAGTCCCGTCCCAGGAGAAATGTTTCTCTTGGCCATGGATGTTGTGATTGTCCGTAGGTGGTAGATGGTCTCTGACTGTCGAACGCGGAGGTACCACCCGGCGGTTCTCGTAGGCGGAGCCAGAATGTTTGCATGTTGCATGCACACGTGTTCCCTCGCCAGAGTCCGTGTGGCGTCCCCCCTTTCCCATGTATCCCCCATAGCCCCAATAGCCCCACGGTACCCAATGGGTGCTTAGGCCTTAGGCCTTCGTGGTAGTTGGAGTATAAAAAAAAAAAAAAAAAAATTAGGCAATATATACTGCATTACATCATGCTTTGATGTTTACCAGGAAGCGCCGTACGTACGCTAGGATGATCTTATACAAAATACAGGATTAACACAAGCTAAAAAGGTGGCGGATGGGAGAAAAAACATAAATCAGGTCGCTTCATTTATCACAGCCATCACAGGCTGTCAGTTGAAGGAGAGGAGGTAGATAATAAGGAGTGCAAGGTGTTTGTTTTCCCTCGCGAGTTCATCATAACTTGGAAAGCACTTAATAACCATTACGCTTTACGAAGAGGAAAATACTCTAACAAGAAGATAAGCATCATTAATATTAACTTTAGATTCCGACAGCGACAAAAAATAATTTGTACGGCTCAAGGCTTATTTTTTTTCTCGACGATCTAGATCACTTCCGATTTTTGTTTCTTTTAAATTGGTGGAAATACTTAGGGAAGTTTTTACTATTGACTAGCGGACCAAAATTCACCAAATAAAAAGACGTTATAAAAAATCGCTCCATTTTTTCTATGAAGCTCCAACCTCTGTATGAAATAAAGAAATTCCTGATAAATCTTCTGATTTAGCTAGGAAACTGAACTTTTCACTTAATAATAATAACAATAATAATACAGAAGAATGCAGAAAGCGGTTATCCTGTGAGGAGTGGCTAGTTGGTAAATAATGGAACAGCAGCTTGGTGTGTTGGACCCCAGGCCCACTTTTTTTTTCTTTCTTTATTAAGATAATAATAGCAATAATTATAATAATAATAAACAACTTTCATTTAGGACGAAGTTTAGCTACAAGCTATTAGAATATTCGCAGTAAGTTCCTTATCTCTGCCCCTCTACATCGAACTTCTTATTTGAGAGATCATTCACATTTAATAGTTATAGAATATATATACTAAGTGACATATAAATCCGAACACCCAGTTTAAATGGTTTTATTTTAATAAAAGTTGGTGAATGTATTTATCTTACTGTAAATAACAAGTGAAAAAATTTTCAGCCTTATCAGTTGGACATTCCGGTTTTTATACTGCTTTTCTTAAATTCACTAACGCTCTAAAAATGAATATTTCAGCCGAGACATGTACGATTTCGTCAACTTAGTGAGTTTGATAGGGGCCGTATAGTGGGACTTCGGGAAGCTGGACTTTCTTTTCGGGCAATTGCAGTTAGAGTGCAAAGAAGTGTAGACACGGTGGTTAGGTGTTGTCAGGCATGGCTTCGAGAAGGCCGTACGCAAAGAGCAAGGGGCACTGGACGCCGCCGTAGAACAACAGACCGTGAAGATCGCCGCCTAAGATTATTGGCCTTAAGGGACCGTTTCTCCACTACCAGGTCCATTGCAAATGAATGGTTTGCAGAACACGGAAGACCTATTGGCATGCGAAGTGTTTACCGACGAATGAGAAGTTTTGGCTTGTTTTCATACCGGCCACACTGGGTCCTCCCTTTAACTCGAGAACACCGACGTAATCGCCTTGAGTGGTGCAGACAACGGTCACTCTGGGATCAGGAATGGAACAGTATTGTCTTTAGTGACGAGTCTCGATTTTGTTTAGGCATGCACGATGGTCGTGCCAGGGTTAGAAGGCGACGTGGTGAAAGGAGGAATCCACAGTTTTTTGTTGAAAGACATGTTCATCACACTGTTGGAGTTATGGTTTGGGGTGCTATAGCTTATGGTTCCAGCTCACCTTTAATCCTCATCAGAGGTAACAGGAACGCGCAGTGTTATATCCACGAAGTTCTAGAACCCCATCTTTTACCCTATCTTGACACCCTGGCAGATCCAACTTTCCAACAAGATAATGCCGGACCACATGTTGCAAGAGTCACAATAGACTTCTTTCAACATAATGATGTCACATTGTTACCATGGCCACCAAGATCTCCCGACTTATCCCCAATTGAGCACGTGTGGGATATGATGGGTAGGAGATTGCTCAATTTGCAACGTCCTCCTCAGACTCTAGAAGCACTTCGAGAGGAGTTGGTGGTTGCCTGGTATGAGATACCACAGGAGGACATTGACCACCTGATCAGAAGCATGCCTAGGCGCGTTGGAGAATGCGTAGCACATCAGGTGCATCCACACATTATTAAAGGTCAAAGGGCTTTAAAGCAGTGCAATCATTTTGAAATTTTTATCATTTACTTATTATGCTTCATTAAGTACTTATACAAAATTTTATTAAAATAAAACCATTTAAACTGGGTGTTCGGATTTATATGTCACTTAGTATAATTCCCTTCCATTTTAAGAACCTTGCAAATCAACTACAAAAGCAGAAAAATCCAATATGGCGGTCATAAGAAAAATGAAAGTTGAGGCAGGTTGCGGGAAAAAAAGACGATTGAGACATGTCATACACGCCATCTTATTTGCATTAAAAAAATATTTACTGGCAAAAAACAAAATTCGACATTCCCTTCTTTCTTTACTAAGATTAAAATGTTTTGCAATCGATGGTAATAATTTATTTATATAAATTGACCCCATTACAGGTAAAGCATTTATGGAATAATTAAGTTTTGTGAAGAGGCATAGTTGAAGTGTTAGTGAATCGAATATGAAGGAACAGAAGTCCGTGTACACAGCATAATAAATGAAATTTGTATAACTTCGTAATATTCAACTAATCAGGCTGTATCTGCGGGGTCAAAACTGACCAGCCAGAAAGCGTTATTGAAATGGATCTAATGAATATAGTCGATTTCTTCTAGAATAACCCTAAAACTAACTAAAAATTATACTGTTTACTCAAGGAGGGCCGTCGATCCTTATCTCAAATCAAGAAATTCCTGGTTAGATACAAAAAATTTAAAACACATCGACAAAGACCACAGGAAAGCAAAGAGGTGGATTAGACTGGGAAAATAAATATACGCAACACCTGGTTACGACATGCTCAAAGGGATCCTGATTCTTTATCGGCTGTAACTCAAATTTATATTTGCGAACATCACTTTGATGTAATATTAGATAAAATTGTTCGGAGGTTATGACGCATGAGTTTAGTTTTGAATGACTTCTGGAAAGGAAGATTATGTAAATGTATTTATTACCTACTACGAGCCTCTTCCCACTTCAGTTGGCCCACTTCAAGATTTGTACCAAAATATGCCTTTATGAACTAAACATGACGAAACTATTTACTTCTGAAACAATCTATTTTCTCAAAAACATTTTAGATACTCTAGTCGTAAAAAATACATATTTGAAATCACTTAGACCTATAACTGATAGAAAATTTGAACAAATAAACAATGTGCGAATAAATGCGCGAAGTTAACAAAGCAACAATTGAAAGATTACCATTAGGTAACATCACCTTTATTTTTTATTACGGCTGAAATTCTTTGGGGCATAGTGTTAACCAAGCTTTGGCAAAAATTTGGTGTAAAACAATCCTATATTTCTTGAAGCTTTTGTCTCAGTTCGGTGATTGTACGAGCAGGATGTTGTCGTAGAACCTTTTTCATCTCGTGCCACAAAGTTTCAATAGGTGGCAGAACTGGACTGCTAGAAACCCATTTCAAGAGAGGTAAAAGCGATTCTTCCAAATTTGCCAAATATTTGTTTGTGTCCATATTTCCATCAATACAATGCAGTTTTCCTACTCCTTTTGATGACATACTGCCCCAGACCATAATGGATGCTGCAAATTTCACTTTTCTCTTCAGACAGTAAAGTACGACTTTTTCTCTTCAGACAGTAAAGTACGACTGTCACCAACACAAACTTCGAATCGGGCCTCATCACTCCATTGTATTGCACACCATTGTTGGGGTGTCCATTGTATATGTTCTTTAGCCCATCTAAGCCGATTTTTCTTTTGCAGTGGAGTTAATCGTGACTTTTCTTTGGCCGATAAACAAGTTGTGCAACTTTAGGGTTTTTACTTCACTTTTTTTATAAGAAAACTTACCTTGCAAGTGCTAAATCTCAGTTTGTGAGCCTCTCTATGAGTTGTGGACCTCGAAATTCCCCTTCCAACAGCGTCACCCCACAGAGCACTTAATTGTAAATAATTGGCACGCCTGTTTATCACGATTATTTTTCTTAATGCTCTTCGGTCGGCATTTGTAATATTACTTTTTTTCACATATCGTGGCTTAATATTAACTGAACCAATTACGTTATATGTTCTAACAATATTTCTCACACTGAACCGCGATAAGTCTAACAAAGTTGCAATTTCTGAGTTTGATTTCCCAGAATTAAAAAATTTAATTATCCGTCACCGAATTTCTTCACTAATAACCTTTCCTCTACCCATTTTGAAAACCTTAACTACCCAAAACTATTTTAAACGTATTCTGACAGCTGTGATTAATAAAAACAATTGTCATGGCTTTTATTTTTCACAGCCACCTATGCGTTATAGACTTATTTTGCATTGAAATGAAAATAGGTTGATATGCTGTAATTGCACCATGAGCTTAATTTTGTACAATAATATCGCCTAGACCGAACAGTCGCCTGATTCTTAACAGAATTCATTTCCTGAAATTGATTTCGAAGTCGCCTTGCCGTCGTACATAATATGAACAGCCGTAATAACTTTGACACTTGATTTCAACTGATTTCTGTGTCAACACAAGCCATAACAGTGCCGAATTGATCATAACGGGTTATATGCATGAAGGTAAAAGGTAAAGGAATTCTTCGTCGGAATGATCAGGCCCCATAACATCTATCAACGTTGCCGTTTTACGAACAATCTCCAAGAGAATAAATTTTATCCGTTTGTCTGCTTCTTCAGACCAGGATCTACGATTTGTTTCCTGTTAATATTTATAAATAATCTGCAGCAAAATACTAATATAACCAACAAGAGGGGGCATTGCATGGAAGAGCAACGATGTTGAATGCCGTCTGCTTCATCAAATGAGTCTGTTTTTTGCACTTGTTATTATCAAAAGAAAAAAACAGGATATGGAGGAATCCAGGACGTTGAAATAATTACGTGTAAGTACTGAGAAGTACTAAAATTACACATAAAGACTACTAGCCCTTACTACAAAAACGCAAACAGCAAATATCAAAAAAGTGAATACTCACAAAGTTACTTTTGGAAAAACCCCTAAATGTAGCTCATATTCTTCAAATACTTAGTTTTACTTAGTCAAAATGCTAACGTGTTACACACCTCAAAGATGACCTAGAGAATGACTGCAGAGGTTATTTGGAGGTCAAGTTTGTGAATTCAAATACGAACCACCATTTTGGACAACAGATTCGTATCAGGCTTGAGATTTCACATCATAATCTATCTTGTTACATAAGGTAAATTGAAAATGGCCCCAAAATCAATAACTATGATGATGACACACAGTAGGGTTACTGAACTTGAATCAGTGCTACTGACCGAACTCACGGTGGATAGATGACTCACGTCATCTTCCATATTTCATACCAATACCATACAATAAAACTTCAAATGAAATAGACTTTTGATGATACATCATACACAACGTGATTTAACACTTTTAGACATCAACGCGTCCTCATTAAAAAATTCTTTATTTAGGCCATTGATTCCCAAAGTGGTCTATATCGACCACTAGGGGTCTATGACAACCTGTCAGCGAAAAAAAATTTGGGGGTCCATGAAATGAATATGGGGGTCCACGATAGTGGATCTCAACACATACACTGATAGTACCTATTTACTTACATCATACTATCTTATAATATCAAAACATATACATTATTTATAAAAGTACCTATTAAGTATAAAATGTATTATATATATTTATAAAATTATGTAAGTTGTAGGATGTTGGTATTCGCTTTGTGGTCGCAATACATTTTGAACTTGTAAAAACCTGAGAGTCGCAGTCTCAGAGCTTCGCTACCTTGCACTGACTTGTTCAATTCGTCACTCTAAAAATACGAATGTGGGACAAATACGTTTATTCGTTTCCTGAATCTTGAAAAGGAAAGTGCTAGGAAAATATTTTAAAAAATATAAACAGATAGTATATCACACAAATTATAGTGAGTCAGTGTTATTTTGTTTGAGAGTGCTGGAGAAAAGTAAGTACATTACTTTTTATTTTAGTTTGGTACTCGTAGTTAGCAAAGATAGATAAATTACGCCAATCATGACTTTAGTTATTAGTAGTTAAATATTCAATCATGCAAAATTACGCGAGTACTCCTCAATAGTTTCTGTTTGAAAGATTTAGCAATCGGTAATATAATTACAGTGCAATCTCCGTAATTCGAGCTAATTGTTGCAAGAAGATGTTCGAATTATGGAATGTTTTTAATATACAGCTGCTGGATTTTCTGTCTTATTTAAATAATTTAATTTTGCTCACAGATGACTGATGCCATGTCCGAATCTAAAAAGAAATGTAGACAGTACAGTGTTGATTATTTGAAATTTGGCTTCATTCGATCATTGCCGGACAAACAATCGCCTATGTGCCTTTTATGCAACAAAGTTTTGGGCAATGACGCTATGAAACCACCTAAACTGCAAGATCATCTGAGAAGATGCCACCCTGATAAAACAGAGAAGGATTTGAAATACTTTCAAACACTCAAAGATAAATTTCAGAAGAGACCTACACTGGACAGAATGTTCGCTTCTCCGTCACAAAGAAATGATGATGGTTTGCGGGCGTCTTACAATATCTCGTTACTTATAGCAAAATCCGGAAAACCGCATACTATCGGAGAGAAGTTAATCTTGCCAGCCGTTGAAGAGGTTTTAAAAACTGTTTTACACAAACCTGCATCTGATATCATCAAAAGAATTCCCTTAAGCAACAATACTTTTGAAAGACGTATTGATGAAATGAGTTCTGATATTGAAAGCTTCTTATGTAATTATTTGCAAACGATCCATTTCTCTATACAACTGGACGAGTCAACTTTACCTGATAATGCAGCATTATTATTGGCATATGTTCGTTTTATTATGAATCAAGAAATCTACGAAGAACTGCTCTTCGCAAGAACTTTGATAACCGACACTAAAGGTGAAGCAATATTTCATGGTTTGAAGGATTACTTCACTGACAAAGCAATTCCTTTATCAAATATAATATCAATAGCTACAGATGGAGCACCTGCCATGGTTGGACGTTATCGTGGATTTATAAGCTATTTAAAACAAAGTGTGTCAGGGGTGTTAGCAATACATTGCGTCATCCAACGACAACATTTAGTTGCTAAAAATTTGAGTGTTAGATTGCATGAATCACTTCATTTAGTCATTGATGCAGTAAACCGAATCCGAAGCAACGCGTTGAATACGCGGTTATTTCCGCAGTTGTGTGAAGAAAATGACGAACACTTTCATCAGTTACTCCTTCACACTGAAGTACGCTGGCTGTCGAAAGGCTTATGTTTGACAAGATTTTTTGCACTTTTTGAGACTATTTTAGAATTTCTGGATACTAAAGATAAAATTTTAAAAGAAAATTTAATGAAGAGGAAAACAGACATCGCCTATTTAACAGATTTGTTTACAAAATTTAATATGGTTAATTTGCAATTACAAGGCGACAGTTCAAATTTGATTAAAACAAAGTCCATCTTATCAGCGTTTCTTGCCAGAGTTAAAGTAATGAAGCAAAATATTGGACGGGGCGAATTTTCTCAGTTCCCCAATTTGTGACAGACAAGCTGCCAGGAAGGCGACGTTTCAACTTACGTTCAACATTTAAATGCCCTCTATTCAGATTTTGAATCTAGGTTTGAGGATATTTTGACTATGGTAATACCACCGTGGATAATTAATCCATATGGTGACATAGAAGAAACGAATGTCATAATACAAGAGGAACTGACTGAACTAAGTACAAACGAAGAACTTAAGGTTCAGTTTATATCAGCAATTCTGGCTGCAAAACAACATACCCGCTACTTATTCCGTATTATGGAATATAGCGAGGAAATTTTTAATTTCCTTTCCATCGTTATACCTAGTCGGAAAGGGGATTCAGCGCTGTCACCAACCTCCTAACGAAAAAAAGAAACAGACTGGACATCATTATCCGAGGAGATTTAAGATTAACCCTTACAAAATTGACGCCAAATGTTGATAATTTATTGTTAAAGCATCAGGTTCATCCTTCTCACTAAAAATATTGACTTATTGCTTATGTTATTTTATTTATAGGTTATTTTATGTTTATTGGTGTTTGATCAATAAATGCCCGCATTAGGAATAAGTGCCCGCATTGATTTTTTTTAAGAACCCCCCTTTATAGAAAATATTTTTTTTAAAATTATTCTGAAAATTCAAGGATAGGTACACACTAAAATTCGTTAATTTTTTGCCTATTTTTAGATAACTTAAACGTATAAGAAGCGGAATTTAATCAAACTAACAGTGAAATTATTGTAGAACATTATAATTAATAAATGAACTCGCTTATTGTACTATTTTAAGTAAAAAACTTTTTTTTATTATTTTCCACTTTTTTTTATTTTATCCCTCTTATTTTTTTTTCAATGCGGGCACTTATTCCCAATGTGGGCACTTATTGGTCAGACACCTGTTTATTTAATGTTACGTATATTTTACATAACAGATACAAAATTTTATTTTGAGTAGTTTTAATTTAAATTCAATTAATAAATAAATTAAATAAATTAACATGCATTTTTACTTTAAGTTTTTAACACTAAACTTCACTACAGTTAGAAATATACAGGAAATCAATATCAGGGAAGTAGGGGGTCTACCCAACACGGAAAAACATGACAAGGGGTCTACGATACAAAAAAGTTTGGGGAACTCTGATTTAGGCAGTCATGAACGAAAATATGAAGTACAGCGGAAAAAGAAACGCTAATAGCACTGGACTATCATGAAGGTGGAAACCTTGTCTTGAATGTACGGGATGCTGTGTTGTCAGGCGAAACAATGATGCAATGGGGCGCTGTTAGGATCAACCCGGAATCGATTCTACACGGAAACGACCCAATTCGAAAATGTGTACGTTCAAAATAAAATCATTATTTGGGCGTAGGGAATAAACTGATGTAGCATATTGGCAACGCGGCAGATTGTAACGTCCTAGGCGTGGTGATGAACTTCGCTGGCCAGCCGACTTCTATCTCTTTCTACCATACCTGTCTATACACACTTCTCGCGTTTCTCTATCGTACACATTGAACTCAAGCCATCAGTCAAATTCGGTTCTCCTCGTATGTGCCTCATGTCTAGAAAACTTGCGAGAATGATCTGTCTTCGTAGGAACAACAATACAATGGAACACCTTGCTGTTGGGCGATAACACCATTCAGGGACCTAATTTTTGCGTGAAATCCATGAAAAAGAATCGGAAAGGAACTAGGAGTGCTTTTGCAAGCTGGCGGCAAGATTGAGCTTTTTTATTATTTAGGATCCCAGCTCTTGCAATCTTGGCACAGTTGTCGACTTTTACTTTTTGCATATCTCCCCGAGCGCTCACGCTCAAAAGTATGGCGCTCAAGCTTTTAACCAGGCAATGTAGATAATTTAAAAAGCAATACAATCCAGTGCCTTCTCGGTATCCTCACTCTGCGAATCGAAATTACGAAACGCGTGCAACTAAAACTAAACTAAATTAAAGAGTCTAGTTACGAACAAACTGAAATATGAGGCTTCGTAATTTTTTCCAACGCGACTGTACAATAGTTTCAGTTCCATTGAAAAGTTTGCCGGCAGCGGAGCGAGCTTTGCAACTTTAATTAATCACTAGTTGTAAGCGAAGAAGTACTAAAAATTTTTGTTACTAGCTGTAGACATTGAGACTGTGGGGCATCGTTGCTTTAAACTTCCAGACTTGCCAGCATGCAGGCTGTTGGGGTTTTTCGTCACGCCACTGTACAATAGGATAGTTGACACTTTTTTAAGTAGGTCTTAGATAGTTAACATTGGACCATACAAATATACTAAGTGACATATAAATCCGAACACCCAGTTCAAATGGTTTTATTTTAATGAAATTTTGTATAAGTACTTAATGAAGCATACTAAGTAAATGATAAAAATTTCAAAATGATTGCACTGCTTTAAAGCCCATTGACCTTTAATAATGTGTGGATGCACCCTGATGTGCTACGCATTCTCCAACGCGCCTAGGCATGCTTCTGATCAGGTGGTCAATGTCCTCCTGTGGTATCTCATTCTAGGCAACCACCAACTCCTCTCGAAGCGCTTCTAGAGTCTGAGGAGGACGTTGCAAATTGAGCAATCTCCTACCCATCATATCCCACACGTGCTCAATTGGGGATAAGTCGGGAGATCTTGGTGGCCATGGTAACAATGTGACATCATTATGTGGAAAGAAGTCTATTGTGACTCTAGCAACATGTGGTCGGGCATTATCTTGTTGGAAAGTTGGATCTGCCAGGGTGTCAAGATAGGGTAAAAGATGGGGTTCTAGAACTTCGTGGATATAACGCTGCGCGTTCATGTTACCTCTGATGAAGATTAAAGGTGACCTGGAACCATAAGCTATAACACCCCAAACCATAACTCCAACAGTGTGATGAACATGTCTTTCAACAAAAAACTGTGGATTCCTCCGTTCACCACGTCGCCTTCTAACCCTGGCCCGACCATCGTGCATGCCTAAACAAAATCGAGACTCGTCGCTAAAGACAATACTGTTCCATTCCTGATCCCAGAGTGACCGTTGTCTGCACCACTCAAGGCGATTACGTCGGTGTTCTCGAGTTAAAGGGAGGACCCAGTGGGGCTGGTATGAAAACAAGCCAAAACTTCTCATTCGTCGCTAAACACTTCGCATGCCAATAGGTCTTCCGTGTTCTGCAAACCATTCATTTGCAATGGACCTGGTAGTGGAGAAACGGTCCCTTAAGGCCAATAATCTTAGGCGGCGATCTTCACGGTCTGTTGTTCTACGGCGGCGTCCAGTGCCCCTTGCTCTTTGCGTACGGCTTTCTCGAAGCCATGCCTGACAACACCTAACCACAGTGTCTACACTTCTTTGCACTCTAACTGCAATTTCCCGAAAAGAAAGTCCAGCTTCCCGAAGTCCCACTATACGGCCGCTATCAAACTCACTAAGTTGACGAAATCGTACAGGTCTCCGTACTCTAGGCATCGTAACCGCTCGTAAAGGATGTCAAGAACCAAAATCCGCCAACGTTGATTCTTTACTGCGGCTGAAATATTCATTTTTAGAGCGTTAGTGAATTAAAAAAAAGCAGTATAAAAACCGGAATGTCCAACTGATAAGGCTGAAAATTTTTTCACTTGTTATTTACAGTAAGATAAATACATTCACCAACTTTTATTAAAATAAAACCATTTAAACTGGGTGTTCGGATTTATATGTCACTTAGTATAATAATATATTTTTCTTAGATAGGCGAAAACGCCGTCCGACATGTTTGGCCCAAACATCAATCTAATCTGACGCCTTGCCGTTTGTATACAGGGTGTAAACGTTATGGTAGTCATTATTTAAATCGGTAAAAGGGGGGTGGGGGGGGGGGTCAAACCAAGTCAGAAAGTTCATATGACACATGGTCCAAAAGTCATTGGTTTTTTTGTCGGAATGGCTTTATAGTTTACAACTTTAAGTGCTTTATATCGACCACAATCACCACAATCCTACTAATTTTTATTTTTTAATTAATCCACGAGGCTTACTGAGTCATACATTCCAATCTCCTAGCCGCAAATCGCAAACTGACATACAAGTTCCCCGTAAATTCTTTATTTCTTCTAGTCTTCCGTGAGTCTTGGATTTAATCGCATCGGTTGCATTGGTTGAGCGATTGGACCGATCCGTTAATGTTTATTCGGAAAGTTTCACTGCAGGAAATTTGAATTATTAATAGGTTCGATTTAACATGAACGTATGGCTACGGTTTGAAGGGGATATCGATTTCTAGGCTGCACGTGAGTTTCTGCATTGATTGAAAAATATTATCGTGTCTACGCGGAAAATGTGGCTGTGAAGGATTAAACGGGGGGGGAGGTGAAACGGAAACGACGGTGGGCTGGCCCTAGACGGTTGTCGGCGCTACTTTAAAAGAGGACAGGATGACTGCGGGTGCATATCAAGGTAAATTTTAACAATAACAGAGTCGGATTTCGATTAGCGATCTACCCTGTAAATCGTTTCCTATTTTGGAACTCAGCAAGTGATCATTTAGTATTTTTCTCCCCTTGTTACTGTTCGTCGATATTGTGTTGTTGAATTGCTGTGCTGTACTCTTGTTGGTGTGATTGTTCTTGAGTGCCTTTTTTATCAAGGTTGATAATGGACAATAATAGGTCATATGCGACCATTTTAATTACGAATGCAGTGAGTTTAGAGAAAATGAATAGTTCTATGGCGAATTCTGTCAAAAACCTGACATGAACGACATTGATTTGGAGGTTGCTAAGCAAGAATTTTTAGGGAAACTTGAAAAAAGTGACGACGAGATTTTGCAGATTGAACAAGTCACCAAATCACAGGACTGTACTTTGTGGCGCCTTCATCGGAGGATAAGGGTGAAGTTTGTAGAAGAAGGCAGACAACAAAAAAGCAATATCGACCTCTCCCTCTCACCTTTTTCGGATACAGTTTTTTTCCGAACCTACAATTTTGAACTTTGAAATAAGATAGGTGTATGCTCCTGATACTGTTGAAATTTCGATTTACAAATTAGGATGCGGTATCATGAACGATACGTGAGTGAGCTGAAAAGTTCTCTATTCACGATTTTCAGTTCAATAATGATATCATCTTTTCACAAAATCTCCAGCAAATTCAACACACTTCATCTTCGAATGTACCCTGGGGGAGTTTTTTTTAAAGGAGCCTTACCGGCACTTCTTCGGACTCGTTGATTTCACGACTGCTGATCTTGGAAACGGCATTTTCAAGGCTCCCTTTTTGAACATGATGATCAAACTATTTTTCCGATACAACGCACACAGTAACTCCCATTGTTATTTTTAAACATACGTCATTGTGAAGTTGACATATAATTTTGGGTCACCCCTTGCAAATGATTGCTTCAGCTGCTGATTCCAATAATTCCTTGCAAACTTCCTTCTTGCTCCAAGGCGTTTGGTCGGTATTGGTCACATTCAACGAGCCTTCCCAGCGCTTCTTCGCATCACTGACCGTTGATTTCAAGCGTCGCGTCGGCAGACCGCAAGTCTCGCAAATAGACGGCTGACTTTAGAAACGACGTTACCCACTGAGTTTACCCGGTTAGAATAACCTCGTTACGAGACGAATCGCATTTACAAGATTAGAGAGTTGAATATGCCTCTGGGATAGTTTTGCCTGTGGATTTCGGTTAAATTCTGTTGTAAAAAGAACGTGAAGTTATGCATCCTACACAGAGAAAAAAAATATTCAGGCCAATTAAAATCTTTGTCGAGTTGGTTAGAAAATTTAATGAACCACGTGACAGCTAACAAGTTTGATTAAACTGCGAACTAAAACAGCTTTATTGATTCTAATTAAACCAAAACCCAATTGTTTAAATAGGTTTGTTACTTAGATTGAGCATCCTAATTTATTTGGAATTATTGAACTATTAAAATGTGTTTACCTGTCAAGTCAAACAATATAATTGTGTTTGAAAATTTATTCAATCAGTTCCAGGAAAGAAAAAAGGACCAACTAAATGATCGCCCAAACATTTAATTTTTGTGGCTGCTGTGTATGAACCTCATGATGAATTCTGGGATTAGAATCGGACCAATATCGGCAGTTATGACGATTTACTACGTCATTTAAGAAAAAGGAACATTCGTCGGAAAAGCAAGTGTTGAATAGAAAATGTTCATCGTTTATAATTCGTTCACTCATATCTTCACAAAATTGTAATTGCCGATCAAAATCGTCTTCATTAAGTTCTTGTACCAGGTGAATTTTATACGGATGAAAACTATGGGCCTTTAGAATCAGTTGGACAGTACGTCGACTAACACGACACACAGTGTCCAATTTGCGGGTACTTAACGTAGGATCTACATAAACTTGCCCTAAAACCGCCACTTCTATTGCTTCTTTCCTTATGGGATTTACAATGTTGCGTTTTTTATTGGCGACTGACCCAGTTTCCCGAAATTTAGCTACAAGTTCTGGAACACATTTTCGATGCACGTTACTGTTCTCATGTCGCTCATTAAATATTTCTGCTGTTCTATTAGCGCACTGATTATTTCCAAAAAATATTTCGATAATTTCAACTCTTTCTGCTGTGGATTATACCATGGTTAATTTATGTAATAAGGCGTTACAAGTTATTTTAGCAACAAAGTATGGTCAAATCAAAATCGCAAACTATGTACTAAATTCCTATTTAAAATAAGTAAGGGATATTTCCTTATCTTTCTTCAAGAAATAACTTTTTTGCCACAAAAGAACGCTCCAATAGCTATTTTCAACAATAAAATGATAAACAAACCATGGGCGAAGTGAAGAAAAGCATTTACTTATTAAGTAAACTCTTTCGTCAAATTTCTTCTGAAAGTAGTACAAACTAATCTGATGTACCTATTAAAGTCTACTTTAAGCTTTAAATCAATAAGTCTTCAAAACTACTGAACTGAAGCTCATCTATTTTACATCATTATAAAGAGAGTTGAAAGACCTTTAAAATAAGGTATCACTCGACCCCCCTTTCCATTTAACATTTTAGGGTTGGTGTCACTCCCGCCCAGGGGGCGGCACGTGTTAACGTGATTTTTTGCCAAACTTGTCCCCCTCGAAAAGAAAATCGACGGGTCTGAGCGTTTTTAAAAAAAAAACTGAGCTGTCAGTAAATGCGTCTGTTTCATCTTCGTTGCGCCAACCTGTATATATAGTTCGAACCGCATCGTCGGCACTGCCCCTGCCACATACTCCCGATCATTCACGAATAGAGAGCCGAGCCCTGCCGAGTCCTCCATTCAAATAAACAGGTCAACTGTTTTTACTGAAATGTTTGATTGCTTTAAATGTACCTTTTCTACGTGAACTAAATCACCTAAACTGATTAAAAAGTTTAATACAACAGGTACATGGTTTGCTATTTTCAAGCTGGTTTAAGAAAATTAACTTTAATCAAACCGATCAATTTAATTACTTAGACAAATTAAGAAAAATCATAAGCATTATTATTTTGTTTGTATCTTTGGGATATTGGCGAGCGCTGCAAAATATTGGAAAGTATTTCAAAATCGCCATAGCCTCAGTAATACAAAAAATTGACGAGAATCGACCTCTCTCTTACAACCAATCAAACTCTCCATGTCGGTTTTGTTAATGTGGCAACATCAGAATCTTGATTTATTTGGGAGTCAAAATATTACTTCTACTGACAACGTTGGAATCTTCATAATTTTGACCTTGAGATGGCCCCGCAGCTTATGACCTGTTTTTCGTACCAGGATTTAGCGAAAAGTTAGCTTAACATACTCGCAAAATGAGATTAAAGATCATGTTGAACGGCAACCGCAATGTTACCACTACACACCTTTATAATTTAAAATTTAATATATTTATTACAAAGAGGTTATTGACGTATTTCATTGGATAATTTGGTTACCTCAACAATTAGACACCTCAGGACCAGTTTGTACCGAGAAAAATGTTTTGTCAGGAAGTCGAAAACTACCAGAATAACGTTGATTCTAGCTGATCCGATAAGGTACGACAATCTATACAGGGCGAGTTTTTAGCGTGAGATCTGACAACCATGTCGTTATAAATTGTACATGTATGCAACTAATGACGTCTTACCCAAATAGACCAGGAATATTTACAAAAGTTCTTTCCACACAACAATCACTCTTTTTTGCGATGTCGCCAAATCAGTTGGCCCCACGGTCGTTTTGTCATTGGCCCCATGGTATCCACAACTAGCCAAACTACCTATTTCTGTTGCAGAAAGGTTCTTCTAGAAGAAATTTATGTATATTCTTATATACCTATAATAATTTATAGAACAACTGACGAATACGCGAATTTTAATACAAATCGAGGTATAATACAAACCAGAGTATTTTCTGCATATTTGCGATTAACGTTTGTATACGGCAACGCTGCACTTGGTTGTAGTAACTTTGTAGTAGAGTGAGTCATCGCCTGTCATTTTTATTTTGTTTGAAATTCGCTTTTATCCGTGTGCTATACGTTTGATTTTCTTGTATTTTTAAGTGCTCTTTAGACTTTTTATTAAATTATGGTAAGATAAAAGTGTTTTTGTGTAAGGTTGAGGCTGGCAAAGCAGAAAGCGAAGAGATGTCTTTTCACAGGTAAGGTTATGTTTACGATTCTACTCATTGGCGTTGCGTGCGTCATTTTCCCGATCCACTCCGTATTTTATATTTTTTTACATGTGTAAAGAAGGTAAAAAATACTTTAGATTTTTTGTTACAAGACGACAGGTATACATAATAAAACAATTAGAAATCTAATAACACTTTTAGTTAATGGAACATATAGAGTGATACCCTCCAAGGTATTTGATAATTGAGGACGACCCATTAGATGGTCATGCAGTAACTTTGGTGAAAATAATACTCAAAAAATATTTTCAGGTTACGCTTCATTACGAAGCATCCAAAAAAAGTGAAACCAAGGATAGAGTAAGGAGCATTTACACTAAAACTGTTTTATTCAAACACCAAGAGTTACAATCGGCACAGATTAATTTTAAAATCGACAAAGATCTTTTTGCCATAAATGATTTTACGGTAATTGTCTATAGACTGTTTCTGTTTTCTGATCTTTGCAAGACCACCATAGATTGATTCCTTTTTCCTAATGAATTACCATTGGAGCATTAACTAATTCATCTCACTTATATCTTCTGAAAGAAATATGAATAATTGAGAACTTTTTACAATGTTTCATAGATGTTCATATCTTGCATGTAGGGAACATGCTATTGATTCCTGTTTTTTGTCAACAACTTCTTGTAAGTTGAAATTGTACAACTACTCAGAAGTTATTTTTTGTGGTTTTGTATATTAATAGTTAATTACCCATTCCATGGACTCTGTATAACTTTGATGTATATATATATATATGTATATATATATATATATATGTACAGGGTGTCCGCAATGTTGGGGTTTTCCTTTATACGACGTATAGATCTTGAAAACATAAGCAATTTTTCTTAGTACCATATACACCAATGTCTTAAGGGAACCGAAATAAAGGGCTCTGCAACATCAAAAATATCTGAATACCGTCCTGTAGCCGCGACCCGCAACATCACCGAGTGGTACAAGGTCACTGGCTCAACCCGACGACAGAACTGGGTCGGAGTCAGTGACTCAGGTCAGTATGCAATCTTCAACCGACGGTTACGGTCACGCGTGTAGAGGTAAACGAACCCGTATAATCGATTGCGTTTCAAAAAAAAATAATAATGGCACACTCATAGATCAATAATGAACTCGTTGATATGTTGTTAATATATGGCGAATGTCTTCAAAATGCTACAGAGGCTTCGCGAGTGTATGCAGATCGTTTCCCTAGACGACATCATCCAAGGCCCCGCAGATTTGTGTACCTGGTCCAGAGAGTCAGGGATACGGGCCATTTGGAGGAATTTCGAGGTGGGCACAGTGGGAGGCCTAGACAACCACGAATGGTGCAAGTTGAGGAAGAACTACTGAATCGCGTAGACGAGAATCCCTCAATAAGCACTAGAGACGTGGCTAGAGAAGTGCAAGTATCAAAAACTAAAGTGTGGCAAACGCTGCGTGAAGAGGGGCTGTATCCGTTTCACGTCCAACGTGTACAAGCCCTTCAACCTGACATTTTTCCAGCAAGAGTGCGGTTTTGTGAGTGGTTGTTGCATCAACATGACAATAGTCCGGAATTTTTGAAGTGCATATTGGTGACAGACGAATCTACGTTCACGCGCAATGGGGTGAATAACATTTGCTATATATATATATATATAATAACACTCATATTTGGTCAGTAGAAAATCCGCACGCTGTCCGTCGGGCACATTTTCAACAAACATTTTCGGCGAATGTTTGGGCTGGCATGGTGAACTTTATGTATGCTCATTGGACCATTTATTCTCCCAAATCGACTGGACGGGATGCAACACCTAGACTTTTTACGCAACATTTTGCCTTCCTTGTTAGAAGATGTGCCATTAAGTGTAAGACAATCAATGTGGTTTCTGCACGATGAAACACCGCCCCATTTTAGACGCGAAGTGCGCGAGTTTTTGAATGAATTATTTCCGAATAGGTGGATCGGACGTAATGGACCCGTAGCGTGGCCTCCGCGATCTCCAGACTTAACACCATGTGATTTTTTTCTTTGGGGAGAAATGAAACGCTTAGTGTTCAAAACTGAAGTGCATACGGTTGACCAACTTCGTCTCAGAATTGAAAAAGCTGGTGCTTTCATTCGGGAGAGGGACTCCATTCTCAAAGCCTGCACCGATGCTTGGCTACGTCGTGCACGCACCTGTGTTTTTGAATCAAACGACGATAACTTCGAACAATACCTATAAAGTACGTTTACCTAAAAACTGAAAACGCGGCAACGCCGTCATATTTGTTACCTCTGTTCGTGGTCTGCACCACCGCCTGCGTCTGCTCGGTAGCGCATCAGCTGATTTCATTTTCTGTTGGAGCGGTGTGATTTCGGGCAGAGACGTACTTAGCCCTTCTCGTCAACTGGATAGTGAGTACTTTTTCCTTTATTTTTTTTTACTTGGTCGCCCTCGTTTCACTACACATTGCCTTTGTTATTTCAAGGGTAGTTGTTTCTGAAAAGGACAACCCCAACTTTGCGGACACCCTGTATATATATATATATATCCTACTAATAGTATAAATGCGAAAGTATGGATGGATGGATGTATGTTTGTTCCTCAATCGCGCCAGAATGGATGAACGGACCTGAATGAAACTTGACAGACAGATAGATTATAGCCTGGAATAGCACATAGGCTACATTTTATCCTGGGAAGGAACTGCGAAATATCTATTACTTCCAGCCAAAACTGCTCAAATCTCAGTTGGCCATGACGCGGCGAAATGTCAACCTGACACCCTCAGCTGTTCGTTCGATTGCCGCCATGGCCAACCAAGATTATTTTATGGTAAAATCCTTATATGGAGCAGATGGAACGTATCCTACTAATCATAGTAGCGTAACTGCGAACAAACGGATGTGTATTTGTAACTCAGTTACGCCAAAATGGCTGAATGGATATGGATGAGATTGGGTTCAGAGATAGACTGTAGTCTGGAATAGCACATAAGTTACTTTTGACCTTGGGGAGCGGGGGTAGGGTAAGAGATTTTGCTTTATTTATATCATTGGTAATGCCAGGACAATTTCCGGGAACCACACTGAAGAGCGTGGAGAGGGGGAGGGGGTTTCCGGACTTCGGTTTATGTGCATGTATGTCAATTTGTAGGAACAATTCTCCGGATTAAATGTTGAAGAGCGCGGGGTGAGGGGCAGGGGAGCTTGAGAAAGTGGGTATATTTTTTGCCGACTCATTTCCTATGAGAATGTCAAGAAAATTTTATTTGTATTGATTGATCTCCATATAAAATATGTAAACCATCAAATAAACATTTTCTTAAGTAGGTATTTACTGTTTTATTACTTCTATATTGGGGTCTAAACTGAATCCAAATTCAAGATGAGATGTAAATAATAACAGTTAGCGCGTGATCTCTCGATAACAGGTGGGGACAACGCCTCCTATTGGTCAATTCGCCATTAAATTTCAAGCGGTCGCCTGGCGGAATAATGCGCGGGGCAGGGGCAGGGCAGGCAGAGTTGCACTCAGGGCTCCGTCCGTCGCGTGTATCACTGCGTGCTCGTGTTTTCTTATTCACCTTGCTTGGTTGTTGCTGTTGTTGTTGTTAAGTGTATTTGAGTAATTTGTTAAGTTTCTGTTTCTGTTAAATACGGTCATCTTTATTTTACAACACGTTGGTGATAGTCCATCATTCGGAGGTAGCCCTGAATGCGGCCCTGTACGCCGTCCTTGCTTTTGGCCATCACGCATCCATTCTATCTTGGGTGTAAATACACTATAGTACCTACCACAAAAGGCTCACATTTTGCTATTTTTATTTACAATCATAAAACGAAAGCACAATGCGTAAACACACTTCATTTTTTGCATTGATGGCCGACGATTAGAAGTTTGAAGATCGGGGGGAGGGAAGGGGGGTTGCTAACAATGTCGTTCGAAAATTTTACGTATTCCGAATGGTTTGGAAAAAGTAGGATATTTTTCGTCCCCATACTTTTTGTTGGAGACACCACAACCGAAAAGGGACACTTTCATGTCCGAAAGTGGGACGTACGGTTACGTTAATAATTGTATACCCTCAAGAAAGACGTTTTTTGTACCTCCAATATACTGAGAACTTTATTGGCTTTTATAGCCCTTTATGGCCCACATTGTGATACGCCTGCGGTGGGAATTCCGTAGTTGACCTTGAGCGTCGTGCTGTTCCAAGCTTGGGGCCAATTTCATAAAATTATGAATGAAAGTTAGTATTTTCCGCCACTGAGGTTCGCGAACGTAACAAACGGGGACTTATGAATGACTTGCAGGGTCTATTTGGGTATGCAACCATATTCTCCTTACTTTGAAAATATGTCAATCCCCATATATTGCTTGGACTATAGCTACTATTTTTGTACCTGGGGTCGTTGTGAAAAAAGGTAGAATATGACTATTATTAGGGTGGAAATAAAACTGTAGGAATTTAAGATTTATGAAACACGCAGGGTGTATAAAATATATATCTTTATCCTGAAATCTATGAAGAAAATGTATATGCTAAAAGTTTTTCTAACTAATGGGCACACAACATAATAAAAAAGCATTAATTTGATATCCTTAGAAACCAGCAGCATATATGTTGCTTGCAGTTTGTTCTAAAACTGTTTATTAAGTTTAATATACCGGGTGTTTCAAATTCGACTCTCAACATTGGGATTACGGAAACGGTAAGAGAGTCGCTTAAACAGGAGCAAAGTTGCTTTTTTATGTAAATAACTCAATGCTGCTTAGAATGTTTCGAAATTCAAACCACTTCTGGAGAGAAAAAAAAACGAATTTTCCCAAAATCGCTTTATTTGTAGTCGAATTTCAAAACGAACACAGATGAGTAGATTTTTATTATTATGATTTCAAAAATGTATATGTCGTTCATTGACATTGTCAAACCTCAGTTATTTTAGAAAAAAAAGGTAGGCTTTGAAATTATCAGATAATCATATGATTCGCATACCAGACCAGACTTTAAAATGAACATAGTTTGGAACACCGAGAAAAAGGGAAATAAATTGAGCAATGATGTAAATACAGATAAGAGTCAGGCCTTGTCTAAAAATTTACGAACAATATGCCTGCATACTTATGACCATTATTGTTACTACCATCAATAAGACTTTCATTTTGTGTTCAGGTTTCACCTCACCTTTTTATTTCTTTGTAAATTTCGTTCCAACAACAAATTCACGGCCATCTAAGGTAATAAATATACAGGGTGTTTCAGTTTATTGTTGCATAACTTTAAGATTCGATAGAACTTTTAAAATTAATGCATAAAGTCTATATAAACATGGGTCGAAAAATGCGTGGATTCCGAAATACAGGGTGTTTAAATTTACTTCCTAATAGTTTTTTTATATATTTCGAACAATATTTGATGTATAACAGTGAAAATTGGTATACAATGGTTTTTTAGTACGACAAAATGAACCATGGTTAGGTAGTTTTACTGTAGCCTCTATAGGGCGCTCTCTACTGTACCTGTAGTGTATTAAAATGACCGAAAATTTTTTCTTAGTGCGATTTTTTGCTTTTTGAACAAAAAAACTGATTCTTCGCACTTTTCTACATAAAAAGGCTCTTCTGTGAGTTTTCGTTATAGTTAGCCGTTTTTGAGATATTTCGATTTTTAAGGTTCGATGCATCTTTAATTATTTATGGGAAAATAATATTTTTCTACATTTTCGATTTGGACATTAGAAGTAATTAAGATTATCGTTTAGATTGTGTTTTTAAACACAGCAATAATTCCTAACTCCAAATAAACACAAAAAACAGAATATTAATTTGTATAATTTTCCAATATTATTTTTAACAAATTAAATTAATTATTTACAACTAAAATGCTATTGAATAGTTAGGACAAACATACAAAATCTAAAGTAGTTGCTCGAAATGTAAACCCAATTGTTCAATACACAATTCACATCTACGAATGATCGAACGTGGTATAGCATTATTCAAATAAGGCCTTATTTCATCACATACATTCCTGATTCTGTCTATTAGCATATCTCTTGTGGTTACGGGAGTCTGGTACCCTTTTTCTTTTAGAAATCCCCACACAAAGAAATCTAATGGATTTAGGTCAGGGGAACCTGGAGGCCAGGCGACTGGTCCTCCACGGCCTATCCATCTTTCTGGATAATTTTCGTCCAGCCAGTTTCTAACTATTCTCGAATAATCAGCTGGACAACCATCAAGCTGGAACCAGGCCAATCTTCTTAAATCTAACATAACATCATCCCACATATTTGCATGTTCAGCCTTTAAAAATTTGAAGAAGGTGGCAGCATTTAACCTTGCAGGCAAAAGGTAGGGTCCAAATAGTCGATTACGGTAGATACCAATCCACACGTTCACACTAAATTCATGCTGATATGTTGATATGAAAATGTACCACTCCACGTCTAGTGAAGCATCACTCATCGGTCCATAAAACGTTACTTAAAAGCGAGTTGGATGTCGTCTGTTTGGAAATCTTCGTGCGTATTCTCTGGCTGCTTCTGCTGCGTTTCCATTTACAAAGCCATACACAAAATGGAAACTTACAAAAAAAAAACAGGTAGAAGAAACTAAATTTCGTGCATTCATAATTGCAAAAAAACGTTTCAGGTTTCAACAGACAACAAAACTAACTGTCAACTAATTGACGTTTAACCTTATTCTGCTTTCAATTTCAAAAATATTTGCAGGCACAGCCTAATTCTAAAAATTATCGAGATACTGACCTTTTAACGTTATTTTATCATAAATAATTAAAAATGCATCGAATCTTAAAAATCGACATATCTCAAAAACGGCTAACTACAACGAAAATTCACAAGAGAGCTTTTTTATGTTGAAAAGTGCGAAGAATCAGTTTTGTTATTTAAAAAGCAAAAGATTGCACTAAGAAAAATTTTTCGGTCATTTTAATACACTACAGGTGCAGTAGAGAGCGCCCTCTAGCGGCTAAGGTAAAACTATGCCCATGGTTCGTTTTGTCGTACCAAAAAACCCTTGTATACCAATTTTCACTGTTATACATCAAATATTGTTCGAAATATTTAAAAAAAAGCTATTTTAGAAAGTAAATTTAAACACCCTGTATTTCGAAAGCCACCCATTTTTCGACCCATGTTTATATAGACTTTATGCATTAATTTTAAAAGTTCTATCGAATCGTAAAGTTATGCAACAATAAACTGAAACACCCTGTATTACTGAATTTAGAACTGGAAATTTAAATGTACAGAATTCCAGTATGGCATCCATACGAAAAAAAAATAAAGTTTGTGATGGAAGTCGAAAGAAGAAACGTCGAATTGACAATTTGACTACGCCATCTTGTAGGAGAGAAGGTGACAATCACGACATGTTATCCCATCTCAAGTAAAGTCAGGAAAAATAAAAAATGCTTTTGCGATAAATCTGGTATACGCAAAAACTACTATCTGATAAGTTCAAGGCCTATCTCGGAAATTCTGCATTTTTTTAAATAATTAAGGTTTGGCAATGTCAATGTATGACGTATTACACATTTTTAGAATCAGAATTAAAAACTATATTCATCCGTGCAAAATCCAATATGACGTCAACAAGAATAATTAAAATTGATGCTGGAGGACGAGAGACGAAACGATATATCGAAATTCAAATTATGTCGTCTTGTAATGGAGGAAAAGTGGCAAAGTTCATGTGCAATTTATCTTAAAATCCCAATAGAAATAAAGTCAGGAAAGATTAAAACCGTTTTTTACGTTTCTTTCAGGAAGTACTTTGAATTTTGAGAGTTTCTAAATGACATTCGTATCTCTTGCTGATTCAGAAATTCTAACGGAATATGAAACACCCTGTATACTTTCACTGCGCGCCAGTTAGAATTTACCAAATTTTGCGATAACCTTTAATGAAGCATTATCTGATGCACATCTTCTAGCATAATCAACACATTGGATCAATGACTTAGGTATACGTGCAGGTATAGAGAAAGGCATCTGAAGTTGAGCATTCTATATATTTTATATCACCTATGCCTACAAGCGACAGCCGTGCAAATTGTACATATAACGGGTAAGAAATGATTCGTGAGGAGAGCAGGATGAACTAAAGGAAAACAATAATTTACACATTTACTGGCTCTTGTACAACAACTTTACCTGTAGTTTTCCAGCAGGAGGCGATACCACCAGAAAAATCCTCATCGTCGCCTTCAGAAAATCGTCCTGCTTCAGTCCCTCCCTTCCCTTGCCCCGCCCACTCGTTGTCCCGCCCTTAGAAGGCGGGGCCTTCTTTTTTGGCTCCGCCTCTTTACATCCCTTCGGTTTATCCCTGAAGCTGAACGCTTTAAGTAGATCTTTGCCCTCAGAGCCGATAGACTTTTGCTTCTGGACGGGCTGTTTTCTGTCCTGGCTTTTCTCCCTCCGGAACATGGTCAAGGAATTTTTTCTAGCGAGCGATTGGCTCGTGGGTTGTTGGGCGGACGTGGAAGGAGTCGCTGAGTGGGCGGAGTCAACAATGACGGAAGTGGAGGGAGATGACGAGGAACCACCTGAAGCATGCCGCTGGACCTTTCGTCGGATCGACCCGACAAACCTGCAAATAATGGTACTCAGGAACTGTTGCGGTATACTTGAAACTGGATGTTCTCAGATGACTGTTGACACGATACTATATAATTTGATACAGTTTTTAGGTTATAATAACCAACTGAAACTTCACATATGTATAATGATATACATAGAACGCCCTCACCATTGGGATTTCAGAGGCGGTAAGAGATACGGAATCGGTTCAATGTGGGTAGAGTTGTGCATTCAGATACCTAAAAAAATTACAACTCTTTGCAATGCAAAGTATTTCCAGAGGTAGATAATAATATTTTTCGCTATATCATTTTTATGTGTTCCTGATTTCATTTCGGGGGTCTTTAATACATTACAAGTAACATAACGCAAATAACTACACTTGTAATTACAAGTGGAAGAATTGAGTGATCTATTACAATTGTAGCTACAAGTGTATAATACAATTCTGATAAACAAATATTTTGGAAATATTTTGTGATTTAGGACCGTAATGTGTCGGCGAAGTCATAGGTTTATCTACCTTGGCTATAAGGCGTAAAACGAAAGATGACAGCAACACATTGTTTTTGGACGTAAGATGTATTTTTGAAAAAAAACTAAAGGAAACAAACACCACCTTTTTGATTTCTGATAAATTAGAAAAGAAGGACATATACGTAATAGGTGTCTTCACAACAGTGAAGTTACTATTTGTCAGTCATTACCAACACAGAGATCTAAACAAGTAAAATATTAACTACAATTGCAGGAAATTCTGTCACTCAATCAGTGTGGACGTTTTATTACAAAATACAGAATTGCAATTTTTCTCCTGTGAATACTGGCTCCGCACATGTATCTACAAGTGGTGTTGTGATACGAAATAGTTAAAAGTGTAGAGCGAGTTTTTACAATTATACAACTTGTAGAGTTTGTGTTATAGTGCCCTGGTGGAATTTAAAAATAGATTGCACATTAACATCGTTTCAATATCTCCTCTACAATGTGGGATATTTAGAATGCCAATATTGCGTTTTCAATTTTGCCCTTAATCATAATCTTTTATTATGGACGCCATATTGGATTTTTACACAAGTGAATAGAGTTTCAAATTTTCTTTGATATTGTCAATGGTTGGGCTTGAAAATGACAGTTTATGAATGATTAAAGGACAGATAATTAGTCCTTTTATACAGGGTGACGGGAAAATAGATGCGGAACCTGTGGGGGGGAGATAGTACAAGCCAATCTGAGTCGATTTTACTATAGGGACTATTGTCCGAAAATTAGCCGTTTTCGAATTATACTAATTTTTAAGATTACATAAAATTAACGTCCTTTATACGTTGACCAAGTCATAAAACTTGAAAATTGGGTGTTTGATTTGATTTTTGTTTCGTTTTACAATAAATATATTCTAAAATATGAAAATTGATACTCAAATGTATACTGCAAGTGACATATAAATCCGAACACCCAGTTTAAATGGTTTTATTTTAATAAAAGTTGGTGAATGCATTTATCTTACTGTAAATAACAAGTGAAAAAATTTTCAGCCTTATCAGTTGGACATTCCGGTTTTTATACTGCTTTTTTTTTAATTCACTAACGATCTAAAAATGAATATTTCAGCCGCAGTAAAGAATCAAAGTTGGCAGATTTTGGTTCTTGACATCCTTTACGATCGGTTACGATGCCTAGAGTACGGAGACCTGTACGATTTCGTCAACTTAGTGAGTTTGATAGGGGCCGTATAGTGGGACTTCGGGAAGCTGGGCTTTCTTTTCGGGCAATTGCAGTTAGAGTGCAAAGAAGTGTAGACACTGTGGTTAGGTGTTGTCAGGCATGGCCTTGAGAAGGCCGTACGCAAAGAGCAAGGGGCACTGGACGCCGCCGTAGAACAACAGACCGTGAAGATCGCCGCCTAAGATTATTGGCCTTAAGGGACCGTTTCTCCACTACCAGGTCCATTGCAAATGAATGGTTTGCAGAACACGGAAGACCTATTGGCATGCGAAGTGTTTACTGACGAATGAGAAGTTTTGTCTTGTTTTCATACCGGCCACACTGGGTCCTCCCTTTAACTCGAGAACACCGACGTAATCGCCTTGAGTGGTGCAGACAACGGTCACTCTGGGATCAGGAATGGAACAGTATTGTCTTTAGTGACGAGTCTCGATTTTGTTTAGGCATGCACGATGGTCGTGCCAGGGTTACAAGGCGACGTGGTGAAAGGAGGAATCCACAGTTTTTTGTTGAAAGACATGTTCATCACACTGTTGGAGTTATGGTTTGGGGTGCTATAGCTTATGGTTCCAGGTCACCTTTCATCTTCATCAGAGGTAACATGAACGCGCAGCGTTATATCCACGAAGTTCTAGAACCCCATCTTTTACCCTATCTTGACACCCTGGCAGGTCCAACTTTCCAACAAGATAATGCCCGACCACATGTTGCAAGAGTCACAATAGACTTCTTTCAACATAATGATGTCGCATTGTTACCATGGCCACCAAGATCTCCCGACTTATCCCCAATTGAGCACGTGTGGGATATGATGGGTAGGAGCTTGCTCAATTTGCAACGTCCTCCTCAGACTCTAGAAGCACTTCGAGAGGAGTTGATGGTTGCCTGGAATGAGATACCACAGGAGGACATTGACCACCTGATCAGAAGCATGCCTAGGCCTGTTGGAGAATGCGTAGCACATCAGGGTGCATCCACACATTATTAAAGGTCAAAGGGCTTTAAAGCAGTGCAATCATTTTGAAATTTTTATCATTTACTTATTATGCTTCATTAAGTACTTATACAAAATTGTATTAAAATAAAACCATTTAAACTGGGTGTTCGGATTTATATGTCACTTGTTATTGACGTTATCTCATGCAGTAAGCTTCAAAATAGTTCGATTTTTGTTAAAAAAATCTAAAATGAAACATACAATTTTCAAGTTTTATGACTTGGTTAAGGTATAAAGAACGTTAATTTTATAAAATCTTAAAAAACTAGTATAATTCGAAAACGGCTAATTTTCGGACAGTAGTTCCTATAGTAAAATCGATTCAGATTGGCTTGTACTATTTCCCCCCACCGGCTCCGCATCTATTTTCCCGTCACCCTGTAAACTATAACAACAGTTATTTGCACAGTTCCTTTCTCAGACTCAGTATTATTATTTAAATGGAAGATGTGTACATCTGTTTAGATATGACGGACATGAAATTTGTTTAAGAACCTACAAGACCGTCGAAACTTTTACTTGTACTAATTTTTTTATCAATTTTCTAAAATTATTAAATCTTCCTACCTACCCCTAAATAGTATTCGATGAGTTCTGAAGTTAGGAAGATTACTTCTTGAGACATTTTAAGATCTGCTCATCATCATTATAGTTGTAATGTATGAAATAGTACATATATAAACTCTCTATTTACTGGTGTACAAATCTGATATGACGGTTGTGAGTTAAAATTAAGTTGATGATTGGGGACAAGAGAAGAAACGGTAAGTTCAAATTCTAATTATGCTACGTTGTAGAAAGCAAAAAGTGTCGATGTTAATGTGCAAGTTATTTAAAATCCCAACTCAAATAAAGCCAGGAAAAGATAATATTAGCTCTTAGTATCTAGTTTTCACTGTTACCTAAACGCGCAACTTTAACCCCGTTACTTCGTATCTCTTACCGTTTCCGACACCACAACAGTGAGCGCCGAAATTGAAACACCGGGTACAGAATGCCTGAAGATGATATTCTCCTGATCGTTAAGCTAAGGAAGCAGTCTTGTTCGACATCGATTAAAATGAGCAGTCTTTTAAAAACAACAGCATTAAATATTCAGTATTTTGTCCGACATACTTGATTCACCATATTGATCTGATCATTTTGAAAATATAGTCATCAGCGACTCGGACAGCCTGCTTAAATGAAGTATGAAGATGAAAAGGGTCTGTCTCATAAAAACGGCTCGTTCTATTGATGTCAAACAAAAGTTTACGTTTCCAATCAAAGGACCAAGCCTTTGCGAGAATATTTATCATTACTGAATAGGGTGTAAAAATGTAGCCAAAAATTTAATATGAATGCTAGAATCAGCACGTTCAAATATGAAAAATAGTTCAATGAAATGCTTCGTTTCCATAATATGTTTAATATTGGGAAATTGAAACCAGTTTTAGTAAACGCTTTGCTATCAAAGGATACAAAAGAGATCGTTACTTTTTGGAAAAAACTCATTTTATTAACTTGAACATCAGTTTGTTAAACGTCATTAACGCTGACTGCCAAGGCAATTTCCACAAGTTCCACAAGCAGTTAAGCATATATTATTTCTTGAAATTAATTTTCATAACTAAATTTTTAGTTCCTTTATTAATAAATATAGTTTATACAAGCCAGTATTGATTTTTTGTTCTTTTCTCGGAAGCCATTTATCGATATTAGGACTGATATATTCCGAGTTTAATTCAAATTTAGATAGATCCTCCCCACCCCCTACAATTCCCAATCCCCAATTTTAATCCCTACAAGAATTTTATTGGAAATGATCGGGATCCACTGACACAACAAAAATCAAACTTTGAGTATTTTCTTTGAATACAACTACAAAGCCATGTCGTCCTTGGAACAGTAGCAATTTTATGTGAAAATTTTAACTCATTACAAGCGGTTCTTTCCAAGTTAAAGACGGACCAAGGATTAGCGGACAGAGAGACGGAAATGAGTGTCATGTATACGATGTACTCGTATGTATGTAATATATATACCATTCAAAAACATATCCCATTTTCGAAACTGTTCGCGATTCTAGTACATCCTCTGCAGTAGGCGTGGGAAGTAAAAACGACACTTATTGCAAAAAGCAGCACCGTGTAACTATTAGCTAAATATAAACTTGAAACACCCAGTATCATTGAAACGAGAAATTTTACGAACCATGTCTATAAGAAATATCCATATTTTCACATTACCCTTAATTTTTCCGGCCAACAATCTATGGCGCCCTAAATAGTGTCGTTACGAAGTTTAAAAAAACTTCAGTATAGTCGTTTAGAAGTCTATAAAGTTGACTCTCTGAATATTTTTTAAAGGTATTTTTATATATTCTACACGTGTTAGGGAGGCAGACGCATATTTTGTGACACAACGTGCTCACAAGCGGAGTGAGAAAAGTTTCTTGGTTCTCGCAGAATCAGTTTGGTTCATTTAATTATAATATCTGCAGACATATTCTGTTTGGTAATGCTTATTGCTTCGTGAATAAAGATATTTCTTAATTCCTCTAGCTAGGATAGCATAAATAATATTCGTCATCTAAAAAATTCAATTGGATCAAAATAAACTTTATAATAGTATGCTTGCTTCCATCTTGACAGTTGATGGACGAAACTGCTTTGATATATTTTATTAAAGATTAGAACCTTGCAAAAAATGATGTTTATACTTAATATACAGGGTGTCCGCAAAGTTGGGGTTGTTCTTTTCAGAAACAACTACCCTTGAAATAACAAAGGTAATGTGTAGTGAAACGAGGGCGACCAAGTAAAAAAAAAATAAAGGAAAAAGTACTCACTCTCCAGTTGACGAGAAGGGCTAAGTACGTCTCTGCCCGAAATCATACCGCTCCAACAGAAAATGAAATCAGCTGATGCGCTACCGAGCAGACGCAGGCGGTGGTGCAGACCACGAACAGAGGTAACAAATATGACGGAGTTGCCGCGTTTTCAGTTTTTAGGTAAACGTACTTTATAGGTATTGTTCGAAGTTATCGCCGTTTGATTCAAAAACACAGGTGCGTGCACGACGTAGCCAAGCATCGGTGCAGGCTTTGAGAATGGAGTCCCTCCTCCGAATGAAAGCACCAGCTTGTTCAATTCTGAGACGAAGTTCGTCAACCGTATGCACTTCAGTTTTGTACACTAAGCGTTTCATTTCTCCCCAAAGAAAAAAATCACATGGTGTTAAGTCTGGAGATCGCGTAGGCCACGCTAAGGGTTCATTACGTCCGATCCACCTATTTGGAAATAATTCATTCAAAAACTCACGCACTTCGCGTCTAAAATGGGGCGGTGCACCATCGTGCAGAAACCACATTGATTGTCTTACACTTAATGGCACATCTTCTAACAAGGAAGGCAAAATGTTGCGTAAAAAGTCTAGGTATTGCATCCCGTCCAATCGATTTGGGAGAATAAATGGTCCAATAAGCATACCGTTCACCATGCCAGCCCAAACATTCACCGAAAATGTTTGTTGAAAATGTGCCCGACGGACAGCGTGAGGATTTTCTACTGACCAAACATGAGTGTTGCGAAAGCTATTCACCCCATTACGCGCGAATGTAGATTCGTCTGTCACCAATATGCACTTCAAAAAGTCCGGATTATTGTCATGTTGATGCAACAACCACTCACAAAACAGCACTCTTGCTGGAAAATCGTCAGGTTGAAGGGCTTGTACACGTTGGACGTGAAACGGATACAGCCCCTCTTCACGCAGCGTTTGCCACACTTTAGTTTTTGATACTTGCACTTCTCTAGCCACGTCTCTAGTGCTTGTTGTTTTTTGAAACGCAATCGATTATACGGGTTCGTTTACCTCTACGCGCGTGACCGTAACCGTCCGTTGAAGGCTGCATACTGACCTGACACGCTGACCCCGACCCAGTTCTGTCGTCGGGTTGAGCCAGTGACCTTGTATCACTCGGTTATGTCGCGGGTCGCGGCTACAGGACGGTATTCAGATATTTTTGATGTTGCAGACCCCTTTATCTCGGTTCCCTTAAGACATTGGTGTATACGGTTCTAAGAAAAATTGCTTATGTTTTCAAGATCTACACGTCATGTAAAGGAAAACCCTAACTTTGCGGACACCCCTTTCGTGTTCGTTTTCATTTCAATTTGATAATTTGAAACAAACTCTTTATAGAATTCAAGAAACGACCTGGTGGCGAGAAACCAAAGAACTTATTTTTGGTACCTCATAACAAAAAATAGATAATCAACATCACTCACCTCTTCCACTCCTGGTTGCCACCCTCAGGCGTCACAGCTATGGTCGCCGGCGCCACTGGTGTCGGTTGCTGCCCCCCCTCCTGTTGCCTGTCGACGTTCAGGCTGTCGCGAGCCAACTTCCCTTGCCTCGACGCGAATATCTTCACTATGTTGAACACGATCTCGTTTTCCTCGAACCCAGTCCACCAACACTACACCTCCTTGTCTGCACTACTACACACTTCAAGTATCGATCGAGTCGTTGGTAGTGTTACCGAGTCTTGTAAGGAAATTGTGCGCGAGATGGGTAGAACACGGCGATGTATTAGAAGTCCGATTGCACCAAATGTATATCCACTCAACAAGCTTTTACTGAGATATCGTCATCCCCCCAAAACAAAGAATAACTTTCATGCAGCGTCCTAACAGCTTTAGAGTTAACTTTCTTTAAGCAGTGGTAATCTATAGTTGCGCCTTTGGATTTGCTTAGTGTTGATTTGTTCCACCATTAATAACGGACTCAAAGCATTTTCAGCCCAGATACTTTGGCTTACTATGATGAGCATGCAAACGCTGGGTTCCACCAAAAATAATCGCTTTAAATTATTCTTCTATCGAAGCGTGTCCAGAAGAGTGCTTTCCCACTCTTAGAAATCTGTACGCAACTAAAGATTGTTTTGATAAACAGTCGAGTCCTTTGTACTATCTCAATATTTGATTTGAGTTCTTTTTGTGCTTCTATGTCTTTTGACGATTTAATTCATACTCTCATTTTTGTATCTTTCAATAATAGTTGTACAGCTACTAATTGATCACCAATCTGAATTCTTGAGATCGGCTGAAAGCTGTTTTATTTTGTTCTGAAACTTAGAGAGTTTTCCTTAAATTCCTTTTCTAGTCGATATTTTGATTTTCTGGATCGCTGGATCTCACTTACAATATACTTTTCTTCACATGTATCACTATAGTGTGTCCATTTTGATCTTTGTTTTATCACTAATTATATACAAATGTATAAGCGTATTTGCTTCTCCAGGTTAATAGAACATAATCAACGACGAATAAAATTGGATCAACTGGAAAAATTATGAATGGTCAAATATACTAAGTGACATATAAATCCGAACACCCAGTTTAAATGATTTTATTTTAATAAAATTTTGTATAAGTACTTAATGAAGCATAATAAGTAAATGATAAAAATTTCAAAATGATTGCACTGCTTTAAAGCCCTTTGACCTTTAATAATGTGTGGATGCACCCTGATGTGCTACGCATTCTCCAACGCGCCTAGGCATGCTTCTGATCAGGTGGTCAATGTCCTCCTGTGGTATCTCATTCCAGGCAACCACCAACTCCTCTCGAAGTGCATCTAGAGTCTGAGGAGGACGTTGCAAATTGAGCAATCTCCTACCCATCATATCCAACACGTGCTCAATTGGGGATAAGTCGGGAGATCTTGGTGGCCATGGTAACAATGTGACATCATTATGTTGAAAGAAGTCTATTGTGACTCTTGCAACATGTGGTCGGGCATTATCTTGTTGGAAAGTTGGATCTGCCAGGGTGTCAAGATAGGGTAAAAGATGGGGTTCTAGAACTTCGTGGATATAACGCTGCGCATTCATGTTACCTCTGATGAAGATTAAAGGTGACCTGGAACCATAAGCTATAGCACCCCAAACCATAACTCCAACAGTGTGATGAACATGTCTTTCAACAAAAAACTGTGGATTCCTCCTTTCACCACGTCGTCTTCTAACCCTGGCACGACCATCGTGCATGCCTAAACAAAATCGAGACTCGTCACTAAAGACAATACTGTTCCATTCCTGATCCCAGAGTGACCGTTGTCTGCACCACTCAAGGCGATTACGTCGGTGTTCTCGAGTTAAAGGGAGGACCCAGTGTGGCCGGTATGAAAACAAGCCAAAACTTCTCATTCGTCGGTAAACACTTCGCATGCCAATAGGTCTTCCGTGATCTGCAAACCATTCATTTGCAATGGACCTGGTAGTGGAGAAACGGTCCCTTAAGGCCAATAATCTTAGGCGGCTCTCTTCACGGTCTGTTGTTCTACGGCGGCGTCCAGTGCCCCTTGCTCTTTGCGTACGGTCTTCTCGAAGCCTTGCCTGACAACACCTAACCACAGTGTCGACACTTCTTTGCACTCTAACTGCAATTGCCCGAAAAGAAAGTCCAGCTTCCCGAAGTCCCACTATACGGCCCCTATCAAACTCACTAAGTTGACGAAATCGTACAGGTCTCCGTACTCTAGGCATCGTAACCGATCGTAAAGGATGTCAAGAACCAAAATCCGCCAACGTTGATTCTTTACTGCGGCTGAAATATTCATTTTTAGAGCGTTAGTGAATTAAAAAAAAGCAGTATAAAAACCGGAATGTCCAACTGATAAGGCTGAAAATTTTTTCACTTGTTATTACAGTAAGATAAATACATTTACCAACTTTTATTAAAATAAAACCATTTAAACTGGGTGTTCGGATTTATATGTCACTTAGTATATTTATCCTCCAATTGAATTGTGCTAATGATAAACATTTACAAGCAAAATCTAATCGGAGCGTTACAAAGGTTGCAACAAAGATGTACAAATAATAATAGGTCAAAGTTAACATCAGGAATATGGATCAAGGTTTCGATAGGGCCTGGAAAGAATTTTTTTGGAGTGATATGCATTTCAGTTTTCTACGCACATGTTATTTTACAAGTAGTAGACATTCTGAGTATCATAAATAGTAATAAATATGAACGGTGTATAGATATCTAAGACCAATTACTGTCACAATGTGTGCATTAATTGATACATGTACCTTGTCGCAAAATTCAGTTTCCTGATTGGATGTATATACAGATACGATTTTATTGTATATTCTGAAATTCTGCCAGCTAAGCAATGCGGATTCACGAAAGGGTAAAATACTACAGAAGCGTTATTAGACTTAACAGATAATATCGAAAAGGCATGGAATCAAAATTTGTCAAAATCTTTAGTCCTCTTAGAATCTACCAAAGCATTTGAGACTATAAATCATTCAGTTTTATAAGCTAAATTTAAATATTGTTTTTTCCCACTCTTCAATTGGTACGATTAATAACTTCATAAGAAACAGATCTCAAAAGTTGTTAGTAATATAAACTGAACACCAGAAACTCTAATATCCTCGAAAGTGCCCCAAGGAACAGTGCTTGGGCCACTCCTTTTAATTCTTTATATAGCTGATCTGGTAAGATATCGCAGCATACAATTCGTTAGTCCACAGAAGAACTAGAAAGACAATTGAAGGGTCGGCCGGAACAACGTTGTATGTAACAAAAAAGCTCAGTGGCCGAAATTAAGAAAAACAAATTTGAACCATTTTTTTTCAAATGACTGCGTCTATAGTTGGCCAGCACAATAAAGGAACAATAGTTATACAAGGTTATTGTAATTTAAAAATGTGACACCTATTTTGCAGCAATTAGAACCATTTTTATAGAAAACACCATGTAACAAGGTTGTATGATCACGTTACTTACAACGTTGTTACAGGGAGGCTTATATGACTATAAGCAAAACAAGTATTTTCAGCAGTTCTATTTATTAAGGGAACCAAAGAACACAGTAACATATTTTTAATAACAAAAAAGTACGTTCTAAGTTCATCAACGTGTTTAGAAACCAAAACTGAAACTTAAATAAGTATTACTGGGTAGCAGTTAATTTCTCATAAAATATTACATACTTAAGCGGAATATAATCACTCATATCCTCAAGGTTTTTTAATTTTTCATCTTTGATTGGAAGAAGGTTGTGATACATTATAGGTAACTTTTCAGATGATATGATATCAGTGGTAAAAGTCATTGTTTCTTTTCTTTTACGATTGCTGATGGGAAATGAATTCCAGAGCTGCATAATATTATGAGATTTTCTCATTCTCAAAGTAGCTGGAGAATCAGCGGTAAGTTGCAGCCATAATCCTTGTGTGATTTTAAATTTGAGGTATTCCCATATACAATATTCCAAAGCTGTTAAATTCTCGAAGGCTTGGTGCATCCAGACAACTTTAAAGGGATTTTTAACTTTGGCTTTAGCAATGACATCGACCCACTGGAATGGTTCATAAACCATAGATATTGTTATTTATTTACGTACATACAACGTTGTTACGCGGAGGACTGAAATGGCGCGATTTACAAATTCCCGTCACAGTGATTGATGCCAGTAAACAGATGGGTCTATGTTGTCAACGGGTCCCAATAGGCATATACTACGTTGTTTTACGTAAATCTCATTTTATAGAAAAATGTTATATACAACGTTGTTCCGGCCGTCCCTTCAATTGTTGTTCAATTGTATATGAGCTGATTCTGTTATCTTTCTTTTGTAATTGTTATCCTCTTTATGTTCCTCTCGTTTCACTCTATGTCCTGTTTCCAAAACATGTATAAAGAGCAACATTCAGAAAAATGCAGAGCGTACTATGTACAGCTCGTCAAGTGTAGGAAGAGATATGAGGATTTGCTGGGATTGCGCACTCGAGAGAGGGAGAACGCATTCGGAACAATACGTGTTATTCGATCTCGAGTGGTACGTCCTGAATTAATCGAATAATTTCAATAATGGAATACGTATTATGAGAAGCCTGCTTTTTTTAATCGAAATTGTTGGCATGTGATACATTTTTAAATATCTTTTTGTGAGCCCTATATTCTGAATTTGGTAACTTCATTAACATTAAGACCAAGTTCTATCATTGACAGCGTTAGATCATCAATTCCACGAGCACCCGATCTTAAGCTAACTATTGACTGTAGTATTTCATGTGGCTCGATAACTCTTAGAGAAAATTTGTTCAATGTGCATTATAAAACTGGGTTTGAGAGTATATAATATACAATTAACGAATCTATATCATTAGGATATGTTAAATTACAACTGTACGTCCACCAGAAGCATTTAAAGATTCATATCTAAAAAAACAAGTTTTATATACTACTTTTTCAATATTTTCAAAATTGCATAATACATATTAGTTTTATAGAAATAGTTTTATTTTTCCACACCTGTTCGCTACCGAAGAAAGGTTAAAAATAGTATTTATGCGATTATTTATATAAATGAGATAAACATAGAAATAAGGAAACCAAAACAGTTTATTCCATAAAATAAGTATTGAACGCTATGTAGCTATAAGACTGAAATTGATTGCTACTCATTCTATCTTTAATTGTTAATAATTTCAATTAATAAACAATCAAATGAAAAGTAAGGTCAGAAAACTAACATCGTAGTAGATACAGTTGGCGATATTTTAAAGATTTATGAAGACTCACAGAGGATCAAATCCTGAAAGTTCGGAATCGGAATCTGAGCTACTACCTAAGCTTAAATCTTCGGTTTCGCTATCGCTATCTTCGTCTAGGTTTATTATTATTTGATCCACAGCTAAGTCGAGTGCTGGTTCCATTTCCATATACTGCTTCTCAAAACCTTTGGCATGCCCACATCGCTTTTTCCATTCTTCTGTGGGATAAGACGAGAAAAAGTCGTCGCAAAGTTTGTCGACAGTCTTGAGATTAAAATGCACATTTTTCTCAGCCACATATTGTTTCATAGATGCCCATACCAACTCAATTGGGTTCAAAATGTGGACGTTTAGAAGAATGTTAAGAATTCCATTGGCACAGTATAAAACAAAGGAAAAAATGTTGAAGAAAATGGAGAGAGTCAGATAGCTATTATTAAAATTAATAAAAATTCCTGATACATATACAGGGTGGCACATCGAAAACGAAACAGACGCATTTACTGACAGCTTAGTTTTTTTTTGAAAAACGCTCAGACCCGTTGATTTTGTTTTCGAGGGGGACACAAGTTTGGCAAAAAATCACGTTAACACGTGCAGCCTCCTGGGCGGGGGTGACACCAACCCTAAAATCTTAAATGGAAAGGGGGGTCGAGCGATACCTTATTTTAAAGGTCTCTCAGTTCCCTTTATAATGATATAAAATTAATGTACTTCAGTTCAGTTGTTTTGAAGACTCTTGATTTAAAGCTTAAATCAAACTAATACATCATCATTAGTGGAGATCAATACATTTGGCAGCAAAGTAATTTAAAAATGAAGAATGAACTGACCCGTTAGGCAAGTAAATGTTGAAAATAGCCACCATGACTCTCCATGCAATAATAAAGATTTTGGTCAAAACGTTGCCGCACATTTTGCAATATTTGAGGAGTAATTTGAAGGCACTCATTCACAATTCCTTGTCGCAGGTCTTCTAATGATGTTTGGCTGAGTAGCATAGATTTTGCTTTTTAAATGACCCCACATAAAGAAATCCAAAGCTGATAAATCTGGCGATCTTGGGGGCCATTCAATGGCATCTCTTCTACCAGTCCATCGATCTGGAAACGTCCATCCCGTTGGAACATCAACCTATTCGCAATGTACTGCCGATCATTCTGATTTTCAATTATGGCTTTTAATGCAGGATCTATGGTGTCTTCCAGTAATTCCAAATACATTTCACCGGTCAAATTTCCAGGTAAGAAAAAAAGCCCAACTAAATGATCGCCAAAAATACCAGCCCAAACATTTCATTTTTGTGGCTGCTGAGTGTGAACCTCATGATAAATTCTGGAATTAGAATCGGACCAATATCGGTAGTTATGACGATTTACTACGCCGTTTAAGAAAAAGGAACATACGTCGGAAAAGCAAGTGTTGAATAGAAAATGTTCATCGTTTATAATTCGTTGACTCATATCTTCACAAAATTGTAATCGCCGATCAAAATCGTCTCCATTAGGTTCTTGTACCAGATGAATTTTATACGGATTGAAACTATGGGCCTTTAGAATCCTTTGGACAGTACGTCGACTAACACCACACCTCCAATTTGCGGGTGCTTAACGTAGGATCTACATAAACTTGCCCTAAAACCCCCACCTCTATTGCTTCGTTCCTTGTGGGATTTTCAATGTTGCGTTTTTTATTGGCGACTGACCCAGTTTCCCGAAATTTAGCTATAAGTTCTAGAACATATTTTGGATGCACGTTACTGTTTTCATGTCCCTCATTAAATATTTCTGCTGTTCTATTAGCGCACTGATTATTTCCGAAAAATATTTCGATAATTTCAACTCTTTCTGCTGTGGAATATACCATGGTTAATTTATGTAATAAAGCGTTACAAGTTATTTTAGCAACAAAGCTTGGTCAAATCAATCGCAAACTATGTACTAAATTAATATTTAAAATAAGTACGAGATATTTCCTTATCTTTCTTGAAGAAATAACTTTTTTGCCACAAAAAACGCTCCAATAGATATTTTCAACAACAAAATGATAAACAAACCATGGGCGTAGTGAAGAAAAGCATTTACTTATTAAGTAAATTCTTTTAGTCAAATTTCTTCTGAAAGTAGTACAAACTAATCTAAAGTCTACTTCAAGCTTTAAATCAATAAATATTCAAAACTACTGAAGTGAAGTACATTAATTTTATATCATTATAAAAGGAATTGCAAGACCTTTAAAATAAGGTATCACTCGACCTACCTTTCCATTTAAGATTTTAGGGTTGGTGTCACCCCCGCCCAGGGGCCTGCACGTGTTAACGTGATTTTTTGCCAAACTTGTGTCCCCCTCGAAAACAAAATCGACGGGTCTGAGCGTTTTTCCAAAAAAAATGAGCTGTCAGTAAATGCGTCTGTTTCGTTTTCGATGCGCCACCCTGTATATTGCAACTCTCATGGCTGAAAAATATCCGTGATTGGACCAACGAGAGCACAACAGCTCTGCTTCGAACTACCCAAAATCGACAGATCTACAGTATATTCAGATAAGAGATAGACCGGACATAAACAAGACCACGTGATCATCGAACGCTGTAACATTCGGCAGGGACGTATTAAGAGTCACGCAGTACATATTTTAGATAGTAGATGCTGCTTTGCGTAACTTTGTAGTAAATTAGCACAATTCGATGTGTATACGATTGGTGATGGATATAGGATCATGTGGGGGTGGGGTAAGAAATATATAATGATGTAAATATACATAAGGGTTTCAAAATTTTCGCTTCGATTTCCAGCTTCGGATGCCGCCTGATGTTTGGTGAAATACAGTCGAATATAATCTCAAAATGGCGTTTAAATTAGCCTAAATTAAAAATAATCGTATATCTCTTAAAATTGCTTTTAGAATATTGATTAGTGTATTTTTTGATTTCTATTTAAATATGTAACCAAATTAAAACGTTCAAAACGTAAAAAAATGTGCATGGTTGAACATTGTCAGAAAGTAGATTCTTGAATAGGTTTTGCCAAAATGGGTTCAAAAATGTCAATAATTAATTAAAAAATACAGTAGCTTTATAATTACTTATAACTTACCGAATTTGAGGAACGACATCTTTTATTGGAAAGATGAGCTTGATGAGCTTTCATCATCGCTACTGCCTGAAGCACCAACGTCAATAATGAATGGCTCGACTTGTTCCTCTAAAATATTGTCCAGTTCCCACATTCTCTTTTCAACTTTGTCTTTCACGTGCTTAATACAGTTTTCCCATTTTTGCGCTGTTATTAATTCTAGTGCTTCTTTGAAAAGTCCTTTGAGGTCACAAAATTTAAAAGTTGTATTGTGCTTAGCTATATAATTTTTAACCTCTGCCCATATGAGCTCAATGGGATTGAGCTCGCAATGGTATGGAGGTAAACGGAGCACAGTTTTATTTTGACTTGCTGCCATTTCGTCAATGGCGTATTTTTGATATTCCGCCTTGTGATCCTTGACAATTCTTAATAATTGTACTTTCAGCATTGCTTCTTCAAAGTTGATATTTTTAGAGCGGAGCCAATTTTGAACATCAACTTTCATTGAAGCCGTTGTTGGGACCTTCTCCATTCTTCGAGAATGATAAGGCGCATTATCCAACACAATTACTGCGTTTTCCTCTAAGTTCGGTAAAATTTTTGAAAACCACTATTCAAACGATTCGCCATTCATTTCCTCGTGGTAATCTCCAGTTTTCTTAGACTCAAAGCACCACAGACCGTCAACAACAAATCCATCCTCACTGCCAATATGGCAGATAATGAGCCTTTTCCCTTTACCTGGAAATCGAAGTGCTAACTGGTGTAGATTTATTTCAATAAGCGAACCTTTTTCAAATGTTTTCATAACATTCAGCGAAAAAACATTGAGACATGAGTATCAGATTGCTATAATTGGGATTATTTAGTCATATTGAAAGAAAGCATATTGAACGTCGTATGATTACTCAGCGCATCACAATTTAATTTAAAGTTATAAACCTTTAAAAAATGAATGATCAGGAACCTGAAATACGCGCAAATATTAATATTAACAAATTATAACTTTATAAAGCTTAAAGTATGAATTAAAATGATTAGAAATATTAGGAACGGTACACAATATAAAACTTAGTAACTTTTTTTAAGTTTATAATATCGACATATTTTAAGATTATATTAAAAAATTATTGAAATATCGAAAACACATAAAAACATGGCTTAAAAAAGTTCTAACAAATGAAAATGACAATAAAACATCCACGCATTTTATCGAAAGTTATAAAAGTTTTGTTACTTGTAATATGTTTTATCTGCCCCCTGGAATTAATATTTAGAACCTTGTTCCCAAGGTTTGAAAAACATCCGATTGTTGTTTATTACTCGTATTTATCTGCTGGATTTTTTAATCCGGTGGACAGTCCATCTAGAAAGGCCCTCCTGGATGAAGTTACAGAATCATCAACCCATACTTTACTTGTAGTGTGTCCTGCGTTTACCCACGTTTCATCAAGGTAATAAATCTTCCTGTTTTGATTTCTATATTTCCCAATTTTTGTTAAATAATCCCTCATCCATAGCACAATTTCTTCTCTATCCAGTAGTAAACTATTACGACCCCGTTTTTTCCATTTGAAATTTAAATGCTTCAGTAACGCATGGAAAGTTGATCGTTTGAAATTTGGCAACGTTGTATCTCCATTTACCTCCTGCAGTACTTTATCTATAGTAGGTATTTCATTCCTAAAGAAGAATTCATGCACTTTCCTCCTAATCGCATGCTTATCAGCTTCATCCAATGATTTAACAATACTTTTGCGATGTTTACTGGTCATTGGCTCAGAAAAGGTGTGATTTTTTTTGTATTGTCTTAACACATTAAACACTGATGCGCGACACACCCCAACTTTGTGAGAAACCTTCACAACAATTTCTTTGATGGTTGATGCCTCGTTCTCCTCGCGCTCGATCTTATATATATTCAAAATGACCTCTTTCATTTCTGCACTCAGGTGTCTTTTTTTAGAGCGTTTCCTAGGTGGACTACAGGAGTTTACCACTTCATCGGCAGTATCTGTACTACTGGGCATTTTGCGCAAGCAGTCGATAACAATAACAATCAATAACAAGGTATAATAATAACAACGACAAACTCAACAACTTAATAAGATAACAAACGAAAACGTCCAAAGAAATATCAAATTGCAATGATGCACACGACATACGTAACACGTCTGAACCTGAATGTGACTCTGCCTTGATACGACTGCTCTGCCGCTCGGCATAGGCATTTAATTGCGAATTGACCAATGAGGGCTCCTGTTTTACGTCGAGACGGCGGCGTTAGCGTGAAAATCACCCGAACCTTTTGTTTACATCCGGTCTATCTCTTACCTGAATATACTGTATGCCAGCATTTTTACCACCTTTCATTAAATGAAGATGGAAAGAGAAAAAAATTCATAAGCCGTTTAAATGGGGTTTAAATCATGATAATACCATTATCTCTGTCTTCCACGCCCAAGTTTCGTGCTTAGCTCCAATGCTAATGTCAGTGTCAAGACGCGTTCCAACATCGTTGTGAGAATCTCCGGTGTGGATATTTACCTAATGGTTTTAATAAGGCGACGAGGTATCATCTACAATTGCCAACGCGACGGCCTTTGCGTCGCGACGCCTCCGACGCGACGTCTCCGTCCAACTAAATTTAACTGATTACCATCGGCTCTGACTCAGAATTTGCATTTGAATGGCGTGGCGCATCTTCATAAAAAATCGTGAATTGCAACTGGGATATTATGAAAGTAATTTTTGTTCATTAAACCAAGTTAGACATTTGGCGAAAATTTTCCCATGGTCGATTCGATATTGGAAGGTCTTTTTCTTCTATACTTCAAAAAGCTATTTTTGGGCGTGTCGACTTAGCCAGCAGAGGTTTTGGTTGATAACAATGATCCACGAGCACTATATTTTTACGTAAAAATGGCAGTTAAGAATTCGACATTTTTTAAATGAGATGAGCTGGTAATGCGATGTCTCATTTTGAAGCTCTTTATAAGATAAGAAATTCAATTTACTATCTTAAAAAATGACGGACTGGCGGGTTGCCAAACGTGTGCGTTTGTGCATTTATGGAAATTGAACCACCTGAGATAACAATTTAATCTGCAAAATATTATAGTATATTATATAGTGTGTCCCAGATTCGCTTTTCTATACAGGGTTATCGGCTCCTGTGATACCTACAAATGGCGAAAGTTTTAGAGGAAAATTAGCGCATTCGATAGCCGGATTCAGATTTACGATCGGTCAATCGGTTTTGGAAATGTCGGCGAAAAACCGAAAATGTCGAATTTTGTTTTTTGCCAGTAAATCCAAAACGGTTAATTTGACAGCTGTTAAAAAGTAAAAATTTTCGGACATTTTTTTTTAAGGCAAATAAGATAGCGTGTATATGTCTCAATCGTCTTTTGTTTTCCAGCAACCCGCCTCAACTTTCATTTTTCTTATGACCGCCATATTGGATTTTTAAATTTTTGGAAAGAGCGTAAAGTTTCCAGCCTAGTGATGTCTCACTAGTGCATAAAAGATTGAAGTATCATCGAAATATCATCACACGCTATTAGGCGGGAGAAAGCAGCATATCTAAGCTTCAATGAACAACTAAATAGTAACAAGCATCTCTGGAAAGCTGTACATTCATTGAAACTCAAAACTAATGTAGATAGATCTTTATCTACGCAGTTGAAAAATGCCGATGAAGTAAACAATTATTTTTCTTCCGTTTTCACACCTTCGGGCAATTGCAAGGATCTAGTTGATAAATTTAATAGTACCAAAATTAATGAAAGTGCTAGATTTGAATTTAGTTTTGCTACCCCACAAAATGTGCTAGACATTATTCTGTCCCTAAAATCTAATGCAGCAGGTTCAGATGGTATAACAGTCTCAATGCTTAAGCATTGCTTGCCTCGAGTACTACTACCATTGACGCATTTATTGAATTGTTGCCTCGAGGCTGGGTATTTCCCTGATGCTTGGAAACTATCTCTTGTCAAGCCCTTGCCTAAATGTGAAAATCCAAAAGGTCTCTCAGACTTAAGACCTATAACTTTGATTCCTAATGATTTCTTTCCCAAGTGTCAATCTGGTTTCCGCAGTGGTTTTAGTACAACTACAGCTTTAGCAAGGGTTTTAGATGACATCATTGCTTCGCTTGATAAGGGAGATGCTTCAGCACTTGTATCATTAGATTATTCTAGGGCGTTCGATAAAATAGATCATGAGCTTTTATGTGCTAAATTGAAGTTTTTTGGTTTTTCAGACATACCTCTAATGTTTTTTATAACATATCTTTCAAATCGTAAACAAGTAGTAGAGATAGACAACACTATATCTAGTCCGATTGATATAACATCAGGTGTCCCTCAGGGTTCAGTTTTAGGGCCCTTGTTGTACTTAATTTATACTATAGACTTGGGTAGCTCTGTGAAAAACTCTTCTGTGATGTGCTATGCCGATGATACACAGATATATAAGAGCTTTAATAGTAACACTTTACATACTTCAATCAATGAGCTTAATGATGATTTGGAGGCAATAGTAGGATACTCAAATGGTAAGAATCTTAAGCTCAATAAGGGATAAGTGCTCAGTGATGCATTTTTGTCCTGCTGTCAAACGTAACACTATATTGAATTCCCTTGATGTAAAAATCGACGTCTAGCTGTCGTAAATACTACAAAAAATTTAGGGTTGATTATTGATTATACTTTACGGTTTAAGGAGCATGTTTCGTCTATCTTAAAAAAATGTTATGCAACTTTGAAGTGTTTTTATGTCAATCGCTCTATTTTGAATTTTAAAGTTAGAAAAAAGTTATGTGAGGCTATTATATTTCCAAGCTTATTTTACTGTAGCACTGTGTTCTATCATTGTCTTGATTCTATCACAAAAGCAAGACTCCAAAAACTCCAAAATACTTGTTGTCGATTTGTATTTAATCTCAAGAGGTATGATCATGTTTCCTTAACGAGATTTCAGCTTGGTTGGATGTGTATAGAAAATGCTTGCAAGTACCATATAGCAGTGTTTACACATAAGATCATATCTTCTCGATCCCCCTTGTATCTTTATGAGAAATTTGTTTTCAGACGAAATAATTCAGACATTGATTTCAGACACAAAAAAAGACTAGAGATCCCTATGTATAAAACAACTTTATTTCGTAGTTCATACACTTACAATGCTATCCTGATTTATAACGAATTAGATGACAATATAAAGGATTGGCCAGTAAACAGATTTCGTAAGCATGTGAAACAGATTTATTTGTCATTGTAGTAATTGTGGAAAAGTTAGTTTTTAATTCTTATATTATATTTTATTTTTACGTAATATATGTGTGTATATACTATGTATGTCGGGAAGCTATCAAGCTCATTGTTTTGAAGCGTCTTTTGCTGCTTGTCAAAGTTTTCTTTGATTAAGTATTTCAATTTATTATTTGGGTAGGTTAAGTAGTCAAGAGCTAGACTTCGCCTACGTAGAGGTCACATTATGTTGTAGTTCATATAATGTGCCTAATAAAGACATTTTATTATTATTATTATATGTATTAATTTTTTTCTAAGGAGGGGGATGCACGTGCTAACGTGATTTTTTGCCAAACTAGTGTCCCCCTCGAAAACAAAATCGACGGGTCTGAGCGTTTTTCAAAAAAAAAACTGAGCTGCCAGTAAATGCGTCTGTTTCGTTTTCGATGCGCCACCCTGTATAAATGGGAAACTCGCATTAGTTCTCTTAGCGCGATCATCTTCATTTAGATAAGTTTGGTGTTTTGTTTTACTCCAAATATAATAGTGTGCATATTTTGTTATTGGGCTAGGATTGTGTTTGCACTATTGTATTTATATACTAAGTGACATATAAATCCGAACACCCAGCTTAAATGGTTTTATTTCAATAGAATTTTGTATAAGTACTTAATGAAGCATAATAAGTAAATGATAAAAATTTCAAAATGATTGCACTGCTTTAAAGCCCTTTGACCTTTAATAATGTGTGGATGCACCCTAATGTGTGGATGCACCCTGATGTGCTACGCATTCACCAACGCGCCTAGGCATGCTTTTGATCAGGTGGTCAATGTCCTCCTGTGGTATCTCATTTCAGGCAACCACCAACTCCTCTCGAAATGCTTCTAGAGTCTGAGGAGGACGTTGCAAATTGAGCAATCTCCTACCCATCATATCCCACACGTGCTCAATTGGGGATAAGTCGGGAGATCTTGGTGGCCATGGTAACAAAGTGACATCATTATGTTGAAAGAAGTCTATTGTGACTCTTGCAACATGTGGTCGGGCATTATCTTGTTGGAAAGTTGGATCTGCCGTGGTGTCAAGATAGGGTAAAAGATGGGGTTCTAGAACTTCGTGGATATAACGCTGCGCGTTCATGTTACCTCTGATGAAGATTAAAGGTGACCTGGAACCATAAGCAATAGCACCCCAAACCATAACTCCAACAGTGTGATGAACATGTCTTTCAACAAAAAACTGTGTCCTTTCACCACGTCGCCTTCTAACCCTGGCACGACCATCGTGCATGCCTAAACAAAATCGAGACTCGTCACTAAAGACAATACTGTTCCATTCCTGATCCCAGAGTGACCGTTGTCTGCACCAGTCAAGGCGATTACGTCGGTGTTCTCGAGTTAAAGGGAGGACCCAGTGTGGCCGGTATGAAAACAAGCCAAAACTTCTCATTCGTCGGTAAACACTTCGCATGCCAATAGGTCTTCCGTGTTCTGCAAACCATTCATTTGCAATGGACCTGGTAGTGGAGAAACGGTGCCTTAAGGCCAATAATCTTAGGCGGCGATCTTCACGGTCTGTTGTTCTACGGCGGCGTCCAGTGCCCCTTGCTCTTTGCGTGCGGCCTTCTCGAAGCCATGCGTGACAATACCTAACCACAGTGTCTACACACCTCTTTGCACTCTAACTGCAATTGCCCGAAAAGAAAGTCCCGCTTCCCGAAGTCCCACTATACGGCCCCTATCAAACTCACTAAGTTGACGAAATCGTACAGGTCTCCGTACTCTAGGCATCGTAACCGATCGTAAAGGATGTCAAGAACCAAAATCCGCCAACGTTGATTCTTTACTGCGGCTGAAATATTCATTTTTAGAGCGTTAGTGAATTAAAAAAAAGCAGTATAAAAACCGGAATGTCCAACTGATAAGGCTGAAAATGTTTTCACTTGTTATTTACAGTAAGATAAATACATTCACCAACTTTTATTAAAATAAAACCATTTAAACTGGGTGTTCGGATTTATATGTCACTTAGTATAGTAAAACAGAGAATTCATGCATTAATTTGATCACCCCGTCCAGTTAGTTCAGATAGTTGAGAAACACTGCATAATAAGAATGAAATAGTGTGACTTTTGAAAATTATATGCAACATTTGGCCTTATAAACGTTGATACCAATTATAAGCGTTTCAAGAGGTAATTGATGTAGTGTTTGTCCGTAAGTAATAATAGGTCTCAGGCTGTTCAACGTGGAGGTACTACCCGGCGGATTTATAAGGCATTTGTGTGGTTGCCACATGCACTCGTGATCCCCGCTAGAATTCATGTAACGTTTCTTTCTCTACCTAGTACCCCTCTATAGCCCCACGGTACCCGTGAGTATTTAGGTCTTAGAACGAAACCTGAAGGATCTCGCTCTTTAAGGTTTTTTCTGGAACTGGCATAAGTAAACTGTATATATAAACTGCTTACAACATTAGGTACTACATGACTTCCCTTCTCATTTAAAAAAATGTTCCAGGAAATCATCAAATTTTATGCCTGCATCAATTTAATCATCACAGATTTCAATCTGGTAACCTGACCTGTTCAAATAATAAGTTGGACGCGCCTTTTTTGAAAAGCACATTATGCAAACAACTACTTGACTATACGTGCTTTTGTGCTGTTACCAGGCTGATTTTGTCATCTGATACGAACTCTCCTTTAGTAGTAACTGAATCGTTAAAACGGCAGTATCTATCTAATGGAATGCTGACAATGCGTCACTTTAGCTTTTATCCTACTTGATTGCAATATGCTAAACAATATACCTCCTAAGTATGTCCTAAAACTCCAATCCAATGTAACATGACCTACCGGCATTGCATTCTGTGAGTTTCTATGCCTCAATGCAGGGAGATTTCTATGCTAAATTAGAGTTTGGTGACAGCTACACGAATGGGATGGGATCCTCTTGCATTTATGCATTCAAAGTAGCAAACGTCTCACCTCAGATCCCATCGAGGCCGTCTGTCCATACCGTACACTACGGACTTATACTATTACTTTTGTAGTTGTTGTTCGAATATACAGGGTATTCGGAAGGTCGAACCATCCCTTTAAGCGGTGATAATACACCCCATTCTGATCTGATCAAAAGAAATGTTTTTTTCCTATAACATTTTTCTGGTAAAATTAAAGTAACAAAGTTATAGCCCTTTAGAGGTTTGAGTACCGCCCTGTCTCAATAATAATATTATGTGCTCGTGTTTGGCAACAACGGATATAATCCGCCTTATCGGTTCATCGGATCGGAAACAAAAAAGCGAAAGAATTTGGAACGATGTTTATTTTATTCAGTTCAGTTATACATACAGTCAGTGTCAGTCGCGTTTGAATAGTGTCTGTTGCGTGGCTCAAACGAAATAAAAAATGGCACATGTTTATGCGGATCGGTTTCCCAATCGAGTGCAACCAACCCCTCGTGCCTTTGTTAATGTAGTACAACGGGCTCGTGAATCAGGTGACTTCAGACCTCACAGGGGACCTCACGATCAAATACAGGTCCGCACTGAAATACTTGTCGGGAGGATACTTTATAAAACAAGGTAAAATTTTTTAATTATTTTTACACACATATTTTGGTTTATCTTCCTTCTACAATCATTATCTGAAAATTAATGACTCAACTTCAAAGTCACCCTGTATATATAAATATATATATATATATATATATATATATAAATATAACTTGAGACGTGGTCATTGTCGTCTAAACCAGTTAGGTGAAAAATTAAAGCTTCCGCCTTTTGTTGGGTACTTCGACAAAATTAAGCAAAGAGGACTCGTTATACTTTTTTTTAATTCTCTCTAGCTTTCAATGGACTTTGCCATCATCATCAGGAGCTGCAATTACAATGATAACAGTAGCAACAAAAGTGTAAAATGAATTTAAATTGAATCAATATATATATATATATATATATATATATTTATAATATATAATATATATGAAGCTAGCAACCAATCGTGAAGGGTTTAAATTATCAGACAACTTACTCGTCGCTGAGGTTGCAGCCAAATGGTGTTTCAAAACGAAAGTGTGGATGAGATCACTTGTTATAAATATAAAACCAAAAGGACGGACACATTGGGTTTATTGATAACGAAGGAAACCATCGTTAGGTGTTAACACTATACTATATATCAATACACCCGAACACATTAAAAATTATATATATATATATATACAGGGCTGGAGTATAGAATCTACTATCTGTTTCTTTAGTCTGTCTATTCTGGGGTATATTTAGTCTTGGGGCTCAGTAGCCAACTATTAACAGTTACTTCTAGAATGGTTCGAAGACTGCCAAGCGATCATATACCTGCATAATCTGCAAAACAACGAACATTTGTGATACCAGCAGGATGGCGCCCTTGCCCACAGCTCTAGGGTTGTAACTAACCACTTAAATGAGCGATTTTTCAATTTGAGGCTATTTAAAAGAAAAAGTTTCTGTCACTCCTCCACCGTCTCTAGAAGTACTGGAAAATAGAATTAGAACAGCCATTGAAAACATATCTCAAGAACATTACGATCAACATCAAGAGGGTCAGGTTATATCAACAACTCGGCGGCCAATGCATAGAACACTCAATTGAATGATTTTTAATTAGTAATTTATTTATTTGTTATTCAGTTACTTTTGTTACATAGTTCATACTATGCTGATTTCCGTTATTGTTCTTGTTATCTTTAGAAATAAAAAATATACAAAAGAAACGTACTGTTGAGCATTTTTCTTTCGGAAATAAGACGCTGTTTATTGTTAGCACTTAGAAAGCTCCGTTTCCAATGCACACTTCTGAGAAAATTTTAAATACATTTTGACATTTCAAGTAAAAACAAAAATGGTCCCAAATTTATGACAATTTTTTTGTTTTGCCATCACATTGAAGAAGCGGCAAGAGAATCCATTTTGCCCCTGAACTTAGCGGGTAGTTTGGCAAAAAATCCATAGATACTGTCAAAACGCCGCCATATTGAATTTGGCATAAATGCCATTTATGCCGCCATTTTGAAAAATAATAACAACTTGTGATACATCGTTGAAAAGGCAATTTTAAGCTCTATACAAATACCAAATATATACAATGTCCTGTTTAAAATTCTTGTTTCATACTCGATATTCAGTTGTTTTTAACGGATAATCTGAGTTTTTATAAGTCATATCTTCACACAAAATTTCAAGGTTCTTTGATAAACAGCAGTTGAATAGTGCCTTGTAAAACGATTTCGTTTAGTACAATACGACCAGATTAATTCGAATCGCGCCCTCAGAATGAATCTTCTACCTCACTGGTCACCGTTGATACGAAAAGTTTATGACGTCACCTGCGTGACAGTATAAATTGCCTTTTGACAATAAAAGCCTTATCAGTAGCGAAATACGAAGAATAGCACACTAAGGCATTTGAGGGGACGGGCATGAGAGAAACTCCTTTTTCATCTTTTTCCGCTCAGTGAGGGGGTGAAAGTTTTACTGCAGCTATTTTCACGGCTCGATTGGCAGGGAAACAACTTTGACGCTGCGGAATTCAGAGAAGCGAGATATCCAGATTTTGAGAAAACGACTTTTTAATTTCCAAAAAACATAGTGTTAGGAATTTTGCAGATATCACAGGAAAATGTAAAACTGTATCAACCACAATACTAAGTTTCAAACAAAAATTTGATGTAGCCCATAAATCAAATTATAAGTCATGTCCAGTATACAGGGTGTAAACGTTATGATAGTCATTATTTGAATGCGTGATAGAGGGCGTTGAAAGATGCAAAAAGTTTCATATAACATGTGGGTCAAAACGGCATTTTTTTTTAGAGAAAAGCGACTTTAAAGTAAAATAAAATCTGAAAACGCCGCAATGCCATACGCAAATTGTCGCTCTCCACTTTCCATACAAGCTTCCTTACGGCGAACCCAGTTTCTTCTTACTCTAGGTCCTCGAAGTTGTCCATTTATTATTTCAGCCGCATTAAATTTTTTTCGAGAAGTTGTGCTTCAGTTGTTGTTGGACCAGCCCCATAAACCATCCCTTTAAGTTCTCCCCAATACCAGAAATCCATCGGAGCACTTAAAGTTGTAAACCATAAAGCCATTTAGACAAAAATTTATTGACTTTTGGACCATGGGTCATATGAACTTTTTGACTTATTTTGACGTCCCCCCTATTACCCATTTCAATAATGTCTCTCATTATCATACTTATGTATAGGGTTAATTAAAAAAATGAGGAGCTAATTGGACATTTAAATGCATGATCTCTTTCATCAGATATTGACGATTTTACTCATATTCTGTAAACTGAAAATTTTTATCTTTTTTTACAATTAGTACGTGACCCTCTAGTGACATTCCTGATAACAAAGTGTTGATGACTACAATTTTTTCCGATGTGATCGATCATCAAGAGGCGGTGGGTTAGGCATATAAAAAATCTCATTTGAATTAAACCGTTATAAATGCTGATAATCATGTTCAGTGTTTAGAAACTGTTTGTTCAAGTGAACGTTGATGAGCATAAGTTCGCGCTTGGCATTTTGTACCATTGGGGGAGACGAGAAGTACGCCACATACGATATGCTCCAACATTGGATCTAAAAATCTAAAGTTATTACATTGAATCATTACACTGAAAATTTAGAAACTGGATAACTGGTGAACGTAATTTGATGAAAAAATAATCATAGTGTATTTAAAAAAGTTCAAATTTTGAATGGTTTTCAGATTAAGAACCAGTAAGCCACCTGCGACAATTACTAATTCAAAATTTATCTTTGAGGTTTTTACTCACCCTGTATTTCCGGAATGGAGTTTATATTATATATACTAAGTGACATATAAATCCGAACACCCAGTTTAAATGGTTTTATTTTAATAAAAGTTGGTGAATGTATTTATCTTACTGTAAATAACAAGTGAAAAAATTTTCAGCCTTATCAGTTGGACATTCCGGTTTTTATACTGCTTTTTTTTAATTCACTAACGCTCTAAAAATGAATATTTCAGCCGCAGTAAAGAATCAACGTTGGCGGATTTTGGTTCTTGACATCCTTTACGATCGGTTACGATGCCTAGAGTACGGAGACCTGTACGATTTCGTCAACTTAGTGAGTTTGATAGGGGCCGTATAGTGGGACTTCGGGAAGCTGGTCTTTCTTTTCGGGCAATTGCAGTTCGAGTGCAAAGAAGTGTAGACACTGTGGTTGTGTGTTGTCAGGCATGGCTTCGAGAAGGCCGTACGCAAAGAGCAAGGGGCACTGGACGCGCCGCCGTAGAATAACAGACCGTGAAGATCGCCGCCTTAAGGGACCGTTTCTCCACTACCAGGTTCATTGCAAATAAATGGTTTGCAGAACATGGATGACCTATTGGCATGCGAAGTGAATGAGAAGTTTTGGCTTGTTTTCATACCGGCCACACTGGGTCCTCCCTTTAACTCGAGAACACCGACGTAATCGCGTTGAGTGGTGCAGACAACGGTCACTCTGGGATCAGGAATGGAACAGTATTGTCTTTAGTGACGAGTCTCGATTTTGTTTAGGCATGCACGATGGTCGTGCCAGGGTTAGAAGGCGACATGGTGAAAGGAGGAATCCACAATTTTTTGTTGAAAGACATGTTCATCACACTGTTGCAGTTATGGTTTGGGGCGCTATAGCTTATGGTTCCAGGTCACCTTTAATCTTCATCAGAGGTAACATGAACCCGCAGCGTTATATCCACGAAGTTCTAGAACCCCATCTTTTACCCTATCTTGACACCCTGGCAGATCCAACTTTCCAACAAGATAATGCCCGACCACATGTTGCAAGAGTCACAATAGACTTATTTCAACATAATGATGTCACATTGTTACCATGGCCACCAAGATCTCCCGACTTATCCCCAATTGAGCACGTGTGGGATATGATGGGTAGGAGATTGCTCAATTTGCAACGCCCTCCTCAGACTCTAGAAGCACTTCGAGAGGATTTGGTGGTTGCCTGGAATGAGATACCACAGGAGGACATTGACCACCTGATCAGAAGCATGCCTAGGCGCGTTGGAGAATGCGTAGCACATCAGGGTGCATCCACACATTATTAAAGGTCAAAGGGCTTTAAAGCAGTGCAATCATTTTGAAATTTTCATCATTTACTTATTATGCTTCATTAAGTACTTATACAAAATTTTATTAAAATAAAACCATTTAAACTGGGTGTTCGGATTTATATGTCACTTAGTATACCTTGTATAATTAGCAGAATGATCGAACTGGAGCTAGTAGATCGAGAAAAGTGTGTAATCCAAGACTTAACAGATCTTGGGGTTTGCGCTAAAAATAACATTTGCCTGAATTATCCTCGGCATTACTATCACTATAGTCCAGGACTATTAGACTTTCTCTGCTGAAAAAATCCCACCTGACTGAATTTTTTACCAGAGCTTCTTTTCAGCATTATAAATCATCCATCAAAAGTTCCCATGAATCCAAGTGGAGCTTTTTTTATGGGGGTAAAAGGTCACAAAAAACACTTTTTTCCGTATATCTTTGGAAATATCAATTCTACGGCAAAATGAGCTGTTACCTTTTTTATTCATTATGAAATTATCCACAAAAAAGGTCTAATGAATTTTTTTCGTAGAGAACGTTTTTTCAAAGAAATTTTAATTTCAATGCTGAACATTGAGAAAATTGTAAAAGAACGTACTTTTTTCCACGTCACCATAGAGGTAAAGTACCAGACGCGTTTTTTTTTCATGTGGTCTCGCCAATAGGCCTAATTCACTAAGATATAATGAAAAAATTATGTTTTTGTTACTTTTTTCCTTAGTCATCAATGTGACAAGATGCGGCATTATCGAAGTCTTCGCCAACCTCAAGTGTTGAGCATAGGAAATTCATGGGGTCTATATTCTCATCGAATTCCACACTCTTCATTGTTCGAGATCATGTCCGTGACAGTAGCTGCAAATGGCGGAACAGCGAAGGCCAAGTTTCCTACATCCACAATTAGCTCCACAACCTTTCGTACAATTACAAAAGATTGTGTTTAAGAAGACATCAATGGCAGGTGGCAATAGAGTTTGTATTGGCTGTAAACCTTCGTCGGTCATCGTCCATCCCCAATCCAAATTCTTTCCAAGCCACTTCTGGACTTGATAATACAAACGACATAAATGTGCTTGAGCTGCACTCGATGTTGGTTGGAGCAGCGGCCTCTAAAATTCTAAAACGTTCCTCCTTCTCATCAGATATACGAGTGCCATACCAGGTTTTTTTTTCAAGATATCATGACGAACATCGGTGAAACAAATAATCGTTGAACTTCGACTCTTTGTTGTAATGCCGATTTTTTTACCTACTTTTCAACAAGCTTTGTTTTTACAGTAACATCATCAGGTACAAAATCAGTACATACCTTTTTAAGTTCCGATAAAGTGAACTGACAGTCATTATTATTTTCAATGCAGGTAATTATACATCTTCTCCATTGCCAAAGAGATGTTGATATCTTGAGGTCTCCCAAGCTTTTGGGCAGTTAAAGATCGCGCAAAAGAGACGTAGCAAGCAGCGGGGAAGGCTAGCGGTCGAGGTCCTGGGTTCAGTATCTCGCTCCCTTTTAGCAGCAGCAATGCTACTTGCACGAGTATATTCTTTGCGACACACCACGTGCACTCTGATCGATTCAACAGTCCGCATAAATGTAATTTTCCCATCATTTCGCTCGATACTAGCGTCACGTAAGGTTTTAATACCGCGCTCCGTCTGACAGCGATTTGTTGCAAATGCAATTTTGGGCCATTTTTCAATTTATGTGTGAATAATATCACGTAAAAACTGTCTGAAATTATCCGACGCGTCTGTATACGTTACAACTGAGAATGGCAGAATACTGTTCTGAAGACAATGTCCCACAGTCAGGTATACAGTGACGTACCTTCTAACACAGAAAAAAAGGGCCAGCTGTCCTCTAGGTCACAAGAGGGGACACTTATAGAGCCCCTACCACAAACATTCAAAAAGGAAACGATGTCAAAATACGATTTGACGTGAAATTTTTGATTTTTGTCAATTACAACACGTTCACGCAATTTTCTGTAAATTGGCGGTCTCTACGAAAAAAATGCATCCAACCTTTTTTGTGGAGAATTTTATACTGAACAAAAAGGTAATAGCTCCTTTTATCGTAGAGTTGATATTCTCGAAGATATATGGAAAATAGTGTTTTTTGTGACCTTTGACCCCCCATAAAAAAGCTCCACTTGGATTCATGGGGACTTTTGAGAAATGATCTATAATATTGAGAAAAAACTCTGGTAAAGAATTCAGCGAGGTGGGATTTTTTCAGTAGATTAGCCTTGTTTTCGTCTAATAGTCCTGGACTATACCTTAACTTCAATACCAGTAGATTATATACGCTGGCTGAAATGATCCCCAGCGATCGCGCACACCCTTTCCATTCACCAAATTAACTTGAGTCGAAAATAAGGGAGCTTCTCATAGTCCTTTTCATGAGTATAATTTCTCTCGCCGATGAGAGAGTGGTGCATAATAAACGTTTTGAAATCAATTTGAATAGAACGGCTGAAAGAGGATTGCCGATATCACCAGATACTCCTCATTAGGACGGCCTTTATCTGTTGATGTACACAATTCCATCCATTGATTGGAAATTGGCTGGTGACTATTTAGGTGCGAATATGGTCGAATTGATTATTGAAAGATTCACTGGACAACAAATTTTAGTTTTTTAATTGTATCTTGTGGGAAAAGTGCACTTCTTTGTTAATTTTGGGGCGCTGAATCCAAAAATGACAATGAAATAAAAAAATTAGTTGCGGTTTAGAAAAAAAACTTTTTATTTTTAAGGATATATTAAAAAAAGTAACAAGATTCATATACTTCTAAGAATCACTATATGCGCTGTCTTTTTGCTGTTCTTTTATGGATCGTTTCTGGAGCATCTCTACCAAGAGTCCAACAGTAGTCTGCAAGTATGGAAGGATTCCACTTTCCCTGGTACCTTTTTTGCATTGTTGAAATATCCTGATGAAAACGTTCGCCGTGCTCATCACTTACGGCTTCGCAATTGTCAGGAAAAAAGTCCAGGTGTGAGTGTAGGAAATGTATCTTAAGAGACATATTACAGCCCATCTTTTGATACGATGACAGCATATTTTTTATAAGGGTTTTATAGTTGTCAGCTTTTCTATTTCCCAAGAAATTAGTGACCACCAGACGGAAATCATTCCAAGCAGTTTTTTCAATACCTGTTAAAGTGTTTTCAAACTGTGTATCTTTCAAAATATTTCGAATCTGTGGCCCAACAAAAATACCTTCTTTAACATTTGCCTCACTTAGTCTTGGAAATTTCTGACGCAGGTATTGAAAAGCTGACCCATCTCTATCTAAAGCCTTGACAAAGTTTTTCATTAGGCCTAACTTGATATGCAGTGGTGGTAATAACATTTTTTTCGAATCTACTAATGGCATATGCTGTACATTTTTTTGACCTGGCTCTAGGAATTGACGAACAGTCCAGTTTTGTCTGGTGTAATGAAGTGCCTTTGCCCGACTGTCCCATTCACACAAAAAACAGCAAAACTTTGTGTAGCCTAGCTGCAGCCCAATTAAAAGTGCAACAACTTTCAAATCGCCACAAAGCCAGTGGTGCTCATCGTATTTTATGCATGTCAATAGGTACTTCATATTGTCATATGATTCTTTCATGTGAACTGCATACCCTACAGGAAGAGATGGTAAAATATTTCCAATATGCAATAACACTGCCTTTAAACTCAATGTTGAACTGTCTATAAACAATCTCCATTCTTCTGGGTTATAGTTTATATTTAAAGCCGCCAGTAAGCCGTTAATGTTACTGCAGAAAACCAAGTTATTCTCCATATTGAAAAATGGTTCTAAGTCTTTGTGGCGTTTACGAAAAGTACATACCGAAACATCGTCTTCTAACAAGTTCCACTGCTGCAGTCTTGATCCAAGTAACTCTGCCTTACATTTTGGAAGTTCTAAATCTCTTACAAGATCATTTAATTCTGACTGTGTTATTTTGTGCGGTTGGTGGCATGACGTGCTCGGTATAAAATCAGGATCTCTTGACGTTGATGGCATATCTTCTTCCTGACGAATCACTCGATCGCCATGATCTGATTCGTTTTCTGATTCGCAAGTGTGGGATTCTGGGGGTTTTGGAATAGGATTTTCGTCACTGTGAGGCACAGGTCTCATCGCAGATGGTATGTTTGGGTAGTTAATAACCGATTTTTTTCTTGGATATACCTGTGGCTTGTCCAACACAAGGTACCATGCAAAAGTAACAATCATGAATATGATTTGTAGACTCTCCAAACCATTGGGACAGCAAAGCGCATAGACCGTTTTTTGCCATTTAACCAGCTCCTCAGACTTGAAGCACATGTATTACAGCAGATGTGGGGTGCCCACTGTTTGTCTTGATCACCTAGTTTACAACCGAAATAAAGCTGATATGCCTTTGTTATTAGTGGAGTAATAGACCGTCTCTGAGACGCAAAAGTCACATCACCACACACGTAACAAAACTGATCTGGATTGTTTAAACACTTTCGAGACATCTTGCATGAACGCTGTCAGCCAACTGAGGAAAAAATGGCTAATATAAAACAATATAATGTACACGTATGTATAACGTAACACAATCATGCCGATTATATCATCTTTCCTTGCCGAATATAAAAATGCAGCACGTGCATTCTTGTGAATTACAGTATATTAACACTGTCACAGCAGGAACACATATAATTACCGTATCTCTAAAACTTGAACTAATATTGAAAAAATAAGTTTCATTGCGGTTTTAGCACATTAAAAATAGTAATATTTTGTTGATTTTATTTAGGATATTTTTTGGCTGTTGATCAGTGATTAGAATTTTGTAGCTCATTTCCCTTCTCATTCCAATGAACGGGGAAGCATTGCGATTGCAAAAAAACAAAAAGATTTTTTGATGTCGAATGACAAGTAGTGAATATGTTTTTTCAGGTTAGTCATAAAAATTGGTGTACCCACTATGCGTCCATATTTTAAATACCCCCTTGAACAACTTGCATCAATAAAACCACTTTGCAATAATTTCGGGAAAATTTGCTAATATCATTACGCTAGTACCTAAATAATCAACATTAAGTTTGGAAACGGCTTTTAACGTTAACAAAAAGAAAATATTTCTACGTTATTCCCCTTTTATGGGCAATTCCAAACCAAATCTGGTGTCTGTTGCACTGATTAATTTGAGATGGTCGGTTTATCACCTTGTAACTATATATTTTTAAGTATTCGTAAAACGAGTTATAAAAGTCATGATTCTGATGTAAAATCGAATAATATACTTATCCCTTTCGCACATCAAAACATAAAAGTGCTCGCCTAATAATGGCCCACTGCTCAAACCTGGTGAGGTACTACTTTGATCTCCTCTATCTCTTGTAGAAACCTTTTGCTATGAAAAAATGCGTAATTTTAAAGTTTTTCTTGCGTTAGAAGATTTGATAGATACAATACATACAAATGTGTAAAAAGCTATACGAGGGATGACTTTTAAGTTTTGGATATGGAAATAAAACAACTCGGTAGGTAGTTTTAAATGACTTTATTGTTTTTCGAAGTATTCTCCACGAATATTAATACACATCTGCATGCGCTCGAACCAATTTTCGAAGCACTTATTAAACTCGTTTGCTGGCAGATCCAAAACGGCATTTTCGAGTGCGTCAACTGCTTCTTCTGGTGACTGGAACCTTCGACCACGCAGTATGTTTTTAATTTTCGGGAAAGTAAAGAAATCGTTAAGACTTAGATCGGGACTATATGGAGGATGATCCAATAATTTCACGTTTTCTTCCGTTAAATACTGCCTTGTTTTTTGGGCTGTGTGCGCGATTGCATTGTCTTGGTGGAGGATGATTCTTCTTTCGGGGTTGATTTTTCGAAGCTCGGTGATGACTTTTGGCAAACAAATGGTGGTATACCAACCCGAAGTAACAGTTCTTTGCTCATTAAGAAAAATTGTTGCAATATGACCCGCTTTTGACACAAATGTCGCCACCATGTTTTTCTAAACACTTTTCTTCACCTTGGAACACCCAAACAGCCGACTGTCGTTTATTTTCTGGTTCATAACAGTAAATCCACGATTCATCACCCATAGCAATGCTGTACACATTTTTTGAGTTACCGGAATTGAAAAGGTCAAGCGTTTTTTGAGACCAATTAACCCTAGCTGCTTTCTGCTCTTGAGCCAACAGGTGGGATATCCAACGAGAAACTAATTTTCTTACTCCTAATTCTTCATGTAAAATTTTTTGAATTGAGGTCTTTGAGATCTTCAGGGGCGCCTCAGTCTCGCGATATGTCACATGTCTATCGTCAATGATGAGTGTGCGCACAGCATCGACGTTTTCCTGGGTGACTGCCATTTTTGGAGCACCCACCCTGGGATCGTCACTAAGACGTTTCAATTCTCCATACCAACGGGAAATTGTCGACTGATGTGGCGCTTCGTTGCCGAAAACAGACAGTAACTCAGCAAGGCATTCTTGTTGCGATAATTGTCTCTGAAAGTTGTAATAAATCATGGCGCGAAAATGTTCTCGGTTGAGTTCCATTTTTCTAATGACTTGGTGACACTTAAAAATTCACTGTAGTGTGAACACTGCAGGTATTGTTGTAAAACTTAGAATTTAAGTTTATTAAAGAGTGAGGTTAAGATTCAGTATTGACGTTCGATCCGTGCGGCCTACTATGTTTCTATATGCAAAACTTAAAAGACATCCCTCGTATTCCTTTAATTCCACAGAAGCGGCTCTTAATGTTACCGGTTAAGGCATGGAAACATACGTATGGATACAAATTAAAGCCGTCTAGTCTTCAGTTTTGACGTCGCATAAAGTAAATTCGGATATTGCATTCAAAAGATAGTGATGAAGGTACTTATAGTGCGACAAGATACTGTTGTCCCTTACGATTCCTATTCCAGACTTTACTACCAACAATATTACTTTTAGAAACAGATATAAACCTAGCATTCATTTAATTAAACCATCCTTTATCCTTTCCCTTTAATTACTACAGTCACAATTTGGTATGCAGAGCTCATGAAGTTTCCACGTATAGTTAATATACGACTCTCTAGTCTAGTCTGGATTCTGCTGGTGTAACTAATCCACCAAAAATATACCTTACTTAATGAGCTTCCCGTAAATTCTGCTGAATTTGTTGTTTTAATAGGGAACCAAATTATGGCAACCATGTAAGGGAAAATAGCTGACGATTTATAACTACTAGGAGATAAATCTAAAGCTCATTGAAATTTAATACACCGCAAAATTAGGAAGGCGCGTTGATCTCCTAATTCAAGGCGAACTTTCGGTACAGTTTTTATTTGAAGACTACATTGATGAATGCTTTCCTTAATTTTGGACATTTACAATATCTCCTCGTCAGTTGGCATGGAAAGAAAAGATGCAAGGGTTAAATAACTAGTTCTTCTCAAGAACATTTTTATGAAGAGGCGTTTGACATCCATTATTATAAAGAAGCGCTCCATGTTATTTCTGGTGGTAGATATTGCCCTAGAAATATTGCTATTGTATCTAGATCTGTAGAGATCAAATTATTCCACAAAGTTGATAAAGCTCAATTCTGAAGTGGACATCTTTATCGGCATTGTCCGAGGAATGCTTACATAATAGAAAACTAAGGGTCGTTTTTTGAGGTCTCTTTGTTGTGAAGATGCTGAATTTATTAATTTATGAACAAAAGAAATAGGATACGAGGAAGGTAAGGATACGTTATTCAACTTTCTTTATACTCCACACAGAACGTAATGCGACCATCACCTTCACCACACCATTCGAGATTAGGGTGAAACAGATGGCTCCACTATGTGATCTACCATAATTCAGCTTCGGCAAGAAGCTCTCATACTTGTGTCTAAATGCAGTTATTATGGATTTTCTGAAAAACCTCTTTCGTTTAATCAAACCTACCGTGAAAATCGGTATCAAAAAGTTCGTCTAAATCAACAGTACGCATACTCTACCGAACAAAATTTTCTGTTCATTCAGGAGTAATGACTTGGAAACAGCAAATAATAAAATTAATCAAGATCTTGCCCAAATTGAAAAGTTCAGTAGTAGTCATAATCTTCGTTTGAACCCTTTGAAGACAAATATGTTGGTATACTCAAATAGAACAAAAAATAATACTATAAAAAAGGACATAGACATACATTTAAAAGATAATAAATTAGTTCCTGCAGATCATTCGAAGAACCTAGGTATTATAATGGATGTTGACATAAAATCTGTTGTACACGTAAACTATCTAATTTCTCAGTACTACGCTATTCTCAGAGTTTTATTTGCAAATAAAGCTATATTACATAAATCTGCGAGAAAGCAATTATGTGAATCTTTCTTGTTTTCAAAGATATCGTATTGGTTAGTGGTTTACTATCCCTATTTAGATATTATAACAAGAAATCGTATTCAAAGTATTATGAATACATGTTGCAGACTTGGAAATGGTCTCAGAAATGAACTCAAATGGATGAAAATTGATAAAATGTATAAGTACCAGCTCCTAAATCTGACTCATAAGGTTCTTTATTCAAAAACACCGTCATATTTAGTAAACAAATTCACGTAGAGGGAATATGCAAGGTATTAATATTAGATATAGAGAGAGTTTTTCTCTATTTCAAAATACATATATTTACAATGCGATCAAATCATATAACTCTTTAGTCCGCAGTTTAAAAGAAACCAATCCATTACCCAAATTCAAGAAAAAAGTGAAAGAAGTTCTCCTTGATCAGCAGCGAAATCTGTTTTAACCCATAGGTGTCCTCATATTTTCCTTATGCCTTTACTTAGATTAAACTTTATTCTGTCGTTATTGTATACAGGTATTAATGTTCAACAAATTCTGTTCTTTTTTTACATCTCGTATTGTTAAGGAGGTTACATGGTAGAATAATGTATTATCTAAATCTCGCCTCCTGTAAGAATATTACAAATAAAAGACGTTAATTGTTTAACATAATTTAGCATATTCCAGCTGTGGAAGCACAACTGATGGATAATATCAACGGATGCGGCTTTATTGATCTGAAGCCTCATTACTACCTTTGGTTATCATTTATCTATTAATTTGACGCTTGGCGCGCAATGTGTTTTGTGTACATATAAGTATCAAAATGTGTAGACCACTATGTTCTTTGATGGAGAAGTTGACATACTACTAGAATAAGTTGGCTTCAGTTTGAAAGAAGGCGCCTGTATTTTTGAGCGGTAGGACTTCTCAAGTAATAGGCTGGTATACAGGGTGGCCCATCCATGTGTGGACGGAATATTACTCATAAACAAATTACTGGGTTAGGCAAATAGATTTCCAAAATAAATGGAGCTTGAATGTTTGGGGAGGAGTTATTGGCAGACGAGTTATCGTTCCTTTCTTTTTCGACAACAGATTAACAGGTACAGAATTTTTTGATCGAGCATTTGCCTTTGCTTTTGGAGGGATGTCGACCTGCAAACTCAGATGCATATGTACTTTCAACATGGCCTCCTAGATCACCAGATATGACACCGATGGACTTCTTTCTATAGGGCTACGTTAAGCAAGAGGTTTATAAATATCCACCATATACCCCTGAAAATATGAAGGAAAGGATTAAGGATGCTTTTCTGAACACAAGGGATGTGCAACGGTCATTTGTCTAAAGACCACGGCAGTGTATTCAACATGGTGGAGATATTTTCGAGCAGTTTTTGTAGATTAGGTCTTGAGTAGTGATAGGATTTTGTTTATGTTGTTGTTATATTTGTTTTTCTCTATTACGCTTGAAGCTGATTTATACTGTTCTGATTGTTATTAGTTTTTACGTCAAATCTGTAGTCCTAGTGGCAACATGGAACTAGTCCCTTGTGTCCATGGATGATGTGATCTTTTTTCCTTAATTTTGATGTGCTGTTCTATTAAAAGCTTAATAACTCAAAATCTAGTGATTTTATGGATCAAACTTTATACCAATAAAAAAGCTTATAAAAAAATTGAATCCAAACTTGCACAAATATACAGAGTGATAAATTGGAAATGTTTGAGAAAAAGTACAATATGAGCAAAAATTAAAATACGAGAAAGTAATAGATAAGATAAAGGCTGAGGTGTGTATAACAAGCCATAAATAAATTTTCCCAAAATGTATTTGTTTATCAGTAATATTCCGTCCACACATGGATGGGCCACCCTGTAGATTAGCGGACAGACCGACAGACAGGCAGTCTGAGGGAAATAAGTTACATAATATGTGTATTTTATTTTCGAAAAATTTCGCGATTACAATACTTTTTCGGCAGTGGCAATGTAATCGGCTCTAAGGCATAATCACAATAAGATGTATTCTAAAGTTGTGTAGTGTTTTAACTAAATATATGCCCTGCACTGTGTTATCATAATAATCAATCAATCAATAATATCAATCAATCAATAACCTTTATTTCCATACAGACAATATATAATTGTATTGGAATTGTCAATTTTTCGTTCGCTACAAACCTACAACTAATCTCAAATTGCAATGTTAAAAAAGCACGATAAAAGCACTTGTTTATCAAAAATTGCTTCAACAGGAACTTGAAGTCGTTATTATTTTTAACCGAGGTAATGTGGCATGGTAAATTATTAAAAAGAAGCGGACCAATTTAATTAGGTGATCGAAATGCCGCTTTTGATTTGCTAAAGTTTACATATAAATTATTACAAGTCCTTGTATCATAATTATGCATATCACAATTCCGCTTGAATTTTTCATTATTTTTAAAAACATGTAAGCACAATTCATATATACAATGAAGGGACAGTTAAAATGTTGAAACTTATAAAATATTTTTTGCAACTATCTGTTGGTGAGATGCCTGTTAATGATCGGATGCATCGTTTTTGAGTCACAAATACATCTTCAGAGCGCGTTGACCAACCCCCAATCGATTTCGGTAGGCTCGACAACAAACAAATGACCGGAATCATATAGTAAAACAGTACCAGCAACCCTCGGAGTGTAATATCAATACCCCGAATGTCCTTTTCCAATTCGGAATATGGGCTCGACGCAGGATGCGGATGGATATTGGCATATCGGTAACACATACGTATATATGCGTACACGTATGGGAATCTGGATCGTCGTAACCACTTGGGAAACACGCTATCCTTCTTAAAATATCCTACCGGTGTGATATCGATTCAGATAATATAAACATCACGGCGTCATTTTCTACTCGTATACCCATCTTCCTTTCACTGTATTCATATATTTATAAGATTGTGAAGTACAGTGACCAGTGTTACTTTTTACTCTCTTATGAACAACGCCTTCAGTTTGAACTTAATTCTTTTTTCACTACTATTCGGAAAATTAACCATTATTGGCCACAATGCTCCATTAAGAAGTAGCGTTCCAATTTCTAGGTAAATAATAAACACATCTAGATAAATAATTAAAATTGTATCCTCCCACCGAATTCGAATACTTTAGAAGGAGCCAAGCCTGAGTATTTACACCGTATTGTTTGTCGCCAAAATTATGTTGTTTTAGTTGCCTACCAAAATGACAAACCAATTGATTGGCGTGCATTATTTTCTCTCGAAATGATACAAAGCAGAAATACTATCTGAGGGATAAAGTACAAAAGGTAAACACAAAAAAAATATTTCTTAACCGTACAGAATATGAACAACTCTACTTAATTCCGATTTTGAAACGTGAGCAATACTTAACATGCTCTACATCAAACAGCAATACTGGAAGTATTTTAATTAATTTTGATACAGTGGACCTCCGGTAATCCGACAAACATTATGCAGGGCAATGTCGGACTATCGAATTTGTCGGATTATAGATCACTGCCTAAGACCCCCTAGAATCCGGAATTTTTTACAAAAGAGTACCTTGTAATCCGACAAATTACATATTCACTGGTAAGATTATATATGTTAATTAAATAACAATAGAGAGCTTACGTTTCATTATAAAATTAAGCGTAAATGCACATAAATATGTACCAAAATAATCAAGAATTATTAATCAAAATCATTAATGAATTTATCAAATTATGAAGCTTGGAAATATTCATCAATTATTTTTTGTTTAAGGTTGTTATAACGCGAGATCAGAGCTTTCTCCCTCAGTCTTCTCAAAAGTAAAAGTTCGTTGTTGGATGTACCATTCTCTTCAGCCCATTTTAAACCTAGCGTAAAGGCGTTAATTGCGTCTTGTGCTGTGACTTGTGGAGCAGTTGCAATCACGTTGTCGTTATTTTCCTGATTGTTTGTTGTATAATTAGAAACCTCTTTTATAATCTCTTCGTCAGACAGTTCATGAAAAACATTTTCCTCTTTATCCATTCCACGGCACCAGATTTCCAAATCTTCCGGACTTATCTGTGTTTCAATAGCTACTTGTTCTATAACTTCCGAAGTTACACTGATTTGTGATACGTTGCTAGGAGTGGTGACGATATTCGGCCATAACTGTTTCCAAGACGATTTAATAGTTGATAACGGTAACGCATTCCACGACTGACAAAGAGCAAAAACCAAGTCTTTCATATTAAATTCTTTTAAAGTTTTTTCTATTGGTTGGTCTTTTGATACGGCTTTCAGAAGCAGGTTTTTCTTATAGTCTTGCTTGACAAACTGAATGATATTCTGGTCCATTTGTTGAATCAGTGCAGTGCAATTTGGCGGAAGAAACATCGCAGTGATGCATTTATCCTCAGTTGTAAAGGGCTTTATGCAGGTGGCATCGTCAGAAAGTTTCTCTCCTGTAATAGTCATTAAACGTATGCCATGACGACTTTTAAAACCTTCTAGCCATCCTTGGCTGGCCACAAAATCATCTTTTTTTGTTATTTCCTTATAAAAATTTTTAGCTTTCATGGCCAACATGGGTCCTGAAATTGGTGCATGCCTATTTCTCTCCTGAAGAAACCACATGTACAGAGCTTCTTCCACTTCTGGATGTTCAGCTTTCTTGAGTGTCTGTCTCTTGCCTGGCCCGCAGTCAGTAGTCGACACTAACTTCTTGATCTCGTGGTTTCTTTTAATGTCATAAACTGTAGATCAGCCTACGTCGTATTCACTTGCTAAACTACTGAAAGTTTCATTGCGATTTAAGCGGTCTAAAATATCACATTTTTCTTTAATTGTTAATGTTTTGTGCTTTCTCTTCTGAGTTTGTGATGACATTACTAGGTACTATACTTAATACACAATGAATAAATAGTAAACAATGAACGCACGCTAGGCTATCACAACTCAAATTCAAACTAAGTAAAACAATGCTTACGCGTCGAGCACGATAGCGGTGGCGCGTACAAGTTGTAACCTGTTCAAACCTACGTGATCTACATTAGCGAAGATTGTCAAATACGTATGTATGTAATATTCAAAGACATGTCGGATTACAGTTGGCGCCGGATTAGACACGGGCCGGATTATCGGGGGTCCACTGTATTCATAGTTCTTTTTGGGCGTACTGAGTTTCCTCCATAGAATCTCATGGCACTAAAGTTACTAATTATAACGCGAAAGTACCTTTCCTAAGAATTTTTTGATACAAAATCAAAAAATTGAAAGTAGATAAAGTTGAATTTTGGTTGTTTATCTTGATTAATGTTTCGATCGTGCCATTTCAGTATTCATCAAAAAACTTGGTGTGTCTCCAATGTTGTTGTTAGGTAGACCATTCTGTTAACAAACCTCAGATGAGGACTGATGACAAGAAGTGAAACGAAATAAATCAAATATTACTTCACAACTGACATGGTAAAAGCTCAATGTTAGGGTAGATGCCGTTCTAAAAACGCACGTGTCTATCATATACTCGTATAACACTTGTCGATAAAAATATTTGCTCTTATTTAGTTTGAATTGCTTTCTGTAACCCGCAGAAACCTCCATCATTTTTGGCAACTGCTTGAGACACTAGCATTCTATGGAACCCGGGCACTTTTCTACGTTGTTACGATTTTTATGTGAAATGTCAAAACCTGTCAACCTGGCGGCTTAAGCCTGATACACTTGTAGCAAGAAGTTGCATCCTGACCCCCGATTACATACTTTTTCCGACAAACAAATCGTATACTTGCTCCTTCTACCTAGTCCGAATTCATTAATCGCCCCAGTCTGTATTGAAAAATTAAGTTTGATTTGTCGCTCGCACAAATGAGTGTTCTGAAAATTCCAATTTATTTCATACCAGTACGCTGCCGAAGCCACTTGTTTTATTGGCTGTGCCTTATACCGCCCACATTTCTGTCTAAAGTCTAAACAAACCTCCATCAGTCACTAGTTGGTAAGTGCTCTATTTTGTAGGCAGGATATGTGCTTCCGTTGTTTCCAGGTATTCTCCTTTTATGCGGATGTCATTGTGTGCATGCAAATTTAAACAAACTTCATGTTACATCTGGATCTAATTGGTGTTTCTGTTTTACATGGTAGCAGGTGAAATTCAGTAGAGAACAGGGACGGATGGTGAGGAAGATGATCGTGACTATATTCAAATTTTGCGAACTTTGGAAAAGTAAACTCTCTTACCTCTCAGACATGGTATAATCAATAACCTACCAGTTAAATGTTGATTGATGTGAAATTTGATTAAAAACTCAGTTATTTATTCGCAGAAATAATTATACGTTTTATTTATTTTACGTTTATTATTCACAATAAGATATGGATATATGTTTTTCGGGATGAAACCTTTTATTTCCCACGCCAAGTGACCAGGAAGTATTGTAATCTCGAGAATGTCAGAAATGATATACAGGGTGTTTCAGTTTATTGTTGCATAACTTTAAGATTCGATAGAACTTTTAAAATTAATGCATAAAGTCTATATAAACATGGGTCGAAAAATGCGTGGCTTCCGAAATACAGGGTGTTTAAATTTACTTTCTAAAATAGTTTTTTTTAAATATTTCGAACAATACTTGATGTATAACAGTGAAAATTGGTATACAAGGGTTTTTTGGTACGACAAAACATAGTTTTACTGTAGCCGCTAAAGGGCGCTCTCTACTGTACCTGTAGTGTATTAAAATGACCAAAAATTTTTTCTTAGTGAAATTTTTTGCTTTTTGAATAAAAAAACTGATTCTTCGCACTTTTGAACATAAAAAAGCTCTCACGTGAATTTTCCTTATAGTTAGCCGTTTTTGAGATATTTCGATTTTCAAGGTTCGATGCATTTTTAATTATTTATGATAAAATAACGTTAAAAAGTCAGTATCTCGATAATTTTTAGAAGTAGACTGTGCCTGCAAATATTTTTGAAATTGAAAACAGAATAAGGTTAAACGTCAATTAGTTGACAATTAGTTTTGTTGTCTGTTGAAACCTGAAACGTTTTTTGCAATTGTGAATGCACGAAATTTAGTTTCTTTTACCTGTTTTTTTTTTGTAAGTTTTATAAAAATGCCATTTTTATTCTCCAATCAAGAGTTAGCGGATATTCATTTTGTGTATGGCTTTGTAAATGGAAACGCAGCAGAAGCAGCCAGAGAATACGCACGAAGATTTCCAAACAGACGTCATCCAACTCGCTCAGTATTTGTAAGAGTGCATCGCCAAATAATTGAAAATGGTTTTGGAAATCTCCAAAGGGATCAAAACATAAATGTTCGTCAGCGCAGATTTACCCGTATGATTCTGCGTGAGTTTGATAGAGATCCGACCACAAGTGTTAGGAGAGTTTCTGGTGCCTTGGGAATTTGAGCAAGCCATGTTCACCGTGTTCTTAGAAATGACCATAGACGTCCTTACCATTTGCAACCTGTGCAAGGATTACAGCCAGGTGACGGAGAACGAAGAATCACATTTTGTCAGTGGATTCTTGATAGAACTGATAATAATAGAGAGTTTTTAAGTAACGTTTTATGGACCGATGAGTCATGCTTCACTAGACGTGGAGTGGTAAATTTTCATAATCAACATATTTGGTCGCATGAAAATCCGCATGCAGTTCGGGAAAAAAATTTTCAGCATGAATTTAGTGTGAACGTGTGGATTGGTATCTACCGTAATCGACTATTTGGACCCAACCTTTTGCCTGCAAGGTTAAATGCTGCGACCTTCTTGGAATTTTTAAAGGCTGAACATGCAAATATGTGGGATGATGTTATGTTAGATTTAAGAAGATTGGCCTGGTTCCAGCTTGATGGTTGTCCAGCTCATTATTCAAGAATAGTTAGAAACTGGCTGGACGAAAATTATCCAGAAAGATGGATCGGCAGTGGAGGACCAGTCGCCTGGCCTCCACGATCCCCTGACCCAAATCTATTAGATTTCTTTGTGTGGGGATTTCTAAAAGAAAAAGTGTACCAGACTCCCGTAACCACAAGAGATATGCTAATAGACAGAATCAGGAATGCATGTGATGAAATAAGGCCTTATTTGAATAATGCTATACCGATCATTCGTAGATGTGAATTGTGTATTGAACAATTCGGTTTACATTTCGAGCAACTACTTTAGATTTTGTATGTTTGTCTTAACTATCCAATAGCATTTTAGTTGTAAATAATTAATTTAATTTGTTAAAAATAATATTGGAAAATTAGACAAATTAATATTCTGTTTTTTTTTGTGGTTATTTGGAGTTAGGAATTATTGCTGTGTTTAAAAACACAATCTAAACGAGCATCTTAATTACTTGTAATGCCCAAATCGAAAATGTAAAAAAAAATATTATTTTCCCATAAATAATTAAAAATGCATCGAACCTTAAAAATCGAATTATCTCAAAAACGGCTAACTATAACGGAAACTTACAGGAGAGCTTTTTTATGCAGAAAAGTGCGAAGAATCAGTTTTTTTATTCAAAAAGCAAAAAATTGCACTAAGAAAATTTTTTCGGTCATTTTAATACACTACAGGTACAGTAGAGAGCGCCCTCTAGCGGCTACAGTAAAACTATGCCCATGGTTCGTTTTGTAGTACCAAAAAACCCTTGTATACCAATTTTCACTGTTATACATCAAATATTGTTCGAAATATTTAAAAAAAACTATTTTAAAAAGTAAATTTAAACACCCTAAATTTCGGAAGCCACGCATTTTTCGATATAGATATAGACTTTATGCATTAATTTTAAAAGTTCTACCGAATCTTAAAGTTATGCAACAATAAACTGATTGCATGTTACGTTACAGGTATACAGGGTGTAACCGTTATGGTAGTCATTATTAAAATGGGTAATAGGGGGGTAATAGGGGAGATCAAAACAAGTCAAAAACTTTAAGTGCTTAGTGCTTTATATCGACCACAATCACCACAATCTTACTAACTTTTATAATCTAATCTAAAATGTTTTTAAATTGGGTAATTAACAAGTAAATGGCATTAAGTTTTTCTAAGCCAAAATTTGTAGTCAGTAAGTAAGTAAATTTCATTAAATTAAATACTTAAAACACACATGACAACAGCGCGTCGGTCATCATCACCCTTATCGAACCGGCAATCGATCGCAAACGGTAACAGTGGTTAGTATGTTGTTTTGCTTTTGTTCGAATACGTCGTCGTGTTGACATGTTGTTAGCTTACTTTGAAGCTCGTCAGAATTCAAATCTTGCAGCTCAAATTTATCGCGACAAATTTCGCCAACGGGTACACCCAGACAGAAGGACATTTCTGCAAGTAGTGTACCAAAGACTTCGAGATACACGAAGTGTTCAGCCCACTAATATTCGCACTCGTGAAAGACAGGTTACTGTAGAGCAGGAGGAACAAATTAAGATAAATCGAGACCATTCTATCTATCAGCTTCAAACGCTTGGTTATTGGCGAAAGTGTATCCTTAAACATCTCTTCAAAGCTAACCACAGCGATTATCCGACAAAGAAGGCTACAAAGGAGATTGTTGGTCTCAGCCTTAATGGATCCCTATAAATCATCGTAGGATGCAGGACTTGAAAGCAGCCACCAGATTTTTGCTGGTGTCCAAGACAATAAGTATTAAGCCCTTATAGGGTATAAAGTTGCCTCATAAATAACCACCCTACAACAATTTCGGTAATTTATCGCGGAAATTAGCGAGAGGAACTCCTCAGAGTTTCACTAGGCTCATGTTGCCGAATGTAACGTATTAAAATGCCGAGAAATAATGGTTGGGTGGTAGCACTAATAAGAGAACAAATCCGTCTATTTTTGCTTCGCGATAATAACTTTGTAACGTTTTCCTTCAGTAACTCGTCAGAAGCATGATTTTGTTGTTGTTGCAATAAACTATTAGTTAAACAAGTGATCAAACTTTATTTTAGAAACACCGCAGTCTAGGATAGCCAATGATCGTTTGTATGATGACCTGTTCATAATATTAACGGGTGGAAATTTGTCACGTAAACCTCCTACAGATTCTGGTTTCCAAAAATACCGAATTTCAACGTTGCATTAGCGGTTCAAAAAGCAATATGGATCACATGAAAAAATGGTCAGACGGCATATAGGCTTTTGGATACCACAAATACGAGCCCCTTCCCACTTCAGTTGGCCCAACTATTGAAATCTTAGTTTTTTCTTATCAAACACAAATAATAAAAATGTAGCAGGGTGATATAGGTTTAAAATATTAACAATGAATATTTTGATAATATATAGTAGAAAACACCAACTTCATCACTTCCTAATCAAATTTGCAGCATAAAAATAACACATGTTGCAATTACAGCATATCAACCTATTTTCATTTCCATTCAAAATAAGTCTATAACGCATAGGTGGCTGTGAAAAATAAAAGCCATGACAATTGTTTTTATTAATCACAGCTGTCAGAATACGTTTAAAATAGTTTTGGGTAGTTAAGGTTTTCAAAATGGGTAGAGGAAAGGTTATTAGTGAGAAAATTCGGTTACTGATCATTAAATTTTTTGAGTCTGGGAAATCAAACTCAGAAATTGCAACTTTGTTAGACTTATCGCGGTTCAGTGTGAGAAATATTGTTAGAAGATATAAAGGTAACTGGTTCAGTTAATATTATGGCACGATATGTGAAAACAAGGAATATCACAAATGCCGACCGAAGAGCATTAAGAAGAATAATCGTGAAAAACAGGCGTGCTTATTATTTACAATTAAGTGACCGGTGGAGTGACGCTGTTGGAAGGAGAATTTCGAGGTGAGTGATTTCAAATATGTATTTTTTACGACTAGAGTGTATTTAAAATGTTTTTGAGAAAATAAATTGTTTTGGAAGTAAATAGTTTCGTCATGTTTAGTTTATAAAGGCATATCTTGGTACAAATCTTGAAGTGGGCCAACTGAAGTCGGAAGGGGCTCGTATGTGTATCAAATGCATTGTATCTCATCAGAATCTTTATTTCGCTGTCATATATGCTGCACCACATGTTTCTGTTGATACATTTGAAGCTTTTTTTGAAATGTTAGAAAACTGGGAAATCATGCATTCCAAACGTGTTGTCTTTCTGGGTGATTTCAATTCTCCAAACTTTGTGGAAAATAATTTAAATGACGCAAAGACCAGCTACATTGCTAATTGGCTCAACTTCTGGAACATGAAACAGTATAATAATATTCATAACCAATATGATAGAATCCTGGACTTAGTAATAAGTAACATTAATTGTATTGTTTATAGAGATTTAGCTCCATTAGTGGATGAAGACGTGTATCATCCTTCTTTGTCCGTAACATTAAAAACTGTCTGCAAAAAGAGTGAATACGTCACAGTCAGTACTGACCAAAAAAGATATAATTTTAGACGTGCTAACTTTTTTTCGCTGTACAATTCTTTGTTATTGGTTAATTGGGATTTCTTGGATAACACTAGTGACACAAATGATGCAATTAATGCATTTTATACCAAACTTTACGAATTATTCGATGCACACGCTCCACAATATAAAAATTTCAGGCATAAATATCCCTCTTGGTACACCAGTGAAATTATAAAACTAGTAAAACAAAAAGACAAAGCGCACAAAAAATTTAAAAGGTCTGGTGCTAACGAAGATAACCAAGAATTCAGCAGAATCAGGAAAATATTTAAGCTTAAAACCAAAGAGGCATATAATATCTATCTTCAAACCATTCAAAATCAGCTAAATGATGACCCTAAGTCTTTCTGGTCTTTCGTACATAGTAAAAACAACACTTCTAGGATTCCGAATAGAATGTTGTATGGAAACGAGTCATTTGGTGATCCGCAAAGTATATTCAACGCCTTCGCTGATTTTTTCTCCAGCGTTTACTCAACTGCTAAAGTCGATACTGAGTTGAACTTTGATTTCAGTCATAGTGGACTCGTCGACATTAGTTGTGAGCCAATATCAGATGAGGAAATTTTAGTGGCCTGTAGAAAGCTCAAAAGTAAATTGACTGCTGGACCTGATCAAATCCCATCTTTTATTGTTAGAGATTGTGTCAGGAAATTAGTTCATCCTTTACGGGTTATCTTCAATTTAATCCTAACAACGACTGTTTTCCCCGATAAATGGAAAATTGCCAAAGTTTGCCCAATTCCAAAGTCAAAAAATTATCACTGTATCAGTGAATATAGGGCTATATCTATACTCAATAATTTTGCAAAACTCTTGGAGATCGTACTGTACAACCGCATTTATCTGTCCACTAAAAATAATATTTCCATCGACCAACATGGTTTTATAAGGCAGCGTTCAACACTAACAAACTTAATGGTATTTAGCCAATACTTGTGCGAAAGATTAGACAATAGAGGACAGGTAGATGTGGTGTACACCGATTTCTCCAAGGCCTTCGATAGGGTCAGCCACAGTATTTTGCTCCGAAAGCTTGAGTACCTGGGCTTCAACAACATTTACTTAGCGCTCTTAACATCATATCTGTTTGAAAGGAAACAGTATGTTTTTTATAATGGCTACATATCACATGTTTATGTCTCAACCAGTGGCGTACCACAGGGTTCGAATTTAGGACCACTGTTGTTCATATTGTTTGTGAATGATCTGTGTGAATCTTTGGCTTGTTCTAAGTTTATGTTTGCAGACGACCTAAAATTTTATTCATCCGTTTCGTGCTTGGAAGACTGTGCATTTGTTCAAGGTCAAATAAATAAATTGCAAAGCTGGTGTGCCAAGAATCAACTTCATCTTAATATAAGTAAGTGTAAAGTAGTAACTTTTTCAAGGAAAACCAACCCAAATGGTATACAATGATCCAACATGTTCTTGAGCGCAGTGAAACTGTGAAAGACTTAGGTATCTACTTTGATCAACATCTAACCTTTAATGAGCATATCAATCAAATCATATCAAGTGCTTACCGAACCTATGGCTTCGTTATCAGGAATTGTAAATCTTTTGACGTTTTGACTTTGCAGACATTATACTTTAGCTTGGTTAGGTCTAAGCTTGAATATGGATCTTGATATGGAGTACGATTTACAAGCAGTATATTGATGTTGTTGATAAACTTCAAAAGAAATTTTTAAAATTTTTATGTTTTAAGATCGATGGCATATATCCTACTAGAGGTACAGAATACAACATCCTTCTTCATAAATTTGGCATTCAATCCTTAGAACAACGGCGTCAGCAATCAGCAGTTATAGTTTTATATAAATTACTGCATAATCTAATAGACTGCCCTACAATACTTTCACAAATACAGTTTCTGGTACCACGACTAACATCAAGGTATAATGTTCCCTTTTTATGTCAAAGAGCTCAAATAAACTTATTGTCGAAAGCGCCTGTCAACATGATGTGTGTGAATGCGAATAAAATAGCCGATGTATGTGACATATTCTTATATAGCATAGGTGAATTGAAGTGCAAATTGCGTGCTCACTTTTGATTTATCTTACGTTTCTTATTTTTAAGCTGTAACTATATGTATTTTTTGTTATTGATACATGAATTATTATTGTTTTTTTTTCTTAACAAGCTACCTCATGGTGATTTTTTTTTATAGTAGTTTGCTCTGTAAATGGTGTTAAACTGTTGGGCAATAAACGCTTATTATAAACGCTTATTATTTATAAACGCTTATTATTTATTTCAGACACCTGGCCAGAAACAGTTCTAACGACGGAGTGATGCTTCTCTTCTACAGTCCGTTTTAATTCGCAACTACCTACATACTTTTTGGACTATCTTAGGCCTTCTTACAGAATTCTTACCTGAAAATATACTACGCGCGTCGGTATTCTACCCAAGCGTTGCGTCTGTAGGTAAACAGACGTGTTTATTTACAAGTCAGATTTGAAAAAACCTTAAATGGCACGCACGTACAGGAATAACGAATTTATCCATACGATATTAGGTTAGGATGAACATTTTCTGTCCATTGCAGATACTGCCCAGTGCAATCAGATCGTTTCCCTGAACGTTTACTTCGAACAGTGTGACAGAGCAGTGCTGGAGATTTTATATCAAATAAACGGTGAATTGTTCCTTCAAACTATTGTTTTTTCTTCAGTGCTATTTCACACCACATTAGCTTCATTATAAGAAACGCAGTTGTGTCTAAGGAGGAAAGCTTCACCTTTCAGAGCACCCTGAAAAGCTTGGATTTTTCGCGATTACAGTACCCCTCGGGGCCTTCTAAAACCGTTCTAACTGTAGCAGCCAACAGTTTAACTCGACATTCAGTTGTTAATGTAAGCAATAATAGCTCGCCTAAGGGCTCTTATGAGCAGCGCAGGTGACATATACAATTTTAGAAGTGTGTTTTCACTTGAGAGCCCCACCGAGCGATTGTCGTTTCCGTGCCTTCAGGGGTAAACGGTGAGTTGCTGATACATTGGAAATGCATTCGATAGTTCAATGTGGATGCGGAACAGAGTTATTCGTTGGAGTGCATTATCTTATCACATGCTCCATCTAACCGGGAAGTTTTTGAGCTTCAAGCAAGGTAGTATCTGTTTAGGAACAGTAGCGTGACGTGTTGAGCTACAGGGTGGTCGGAAAATTACTCTTTATCTTCTTGAATTCAGTAGGGTAGTATCAAGGAATTTGGTATGATATAATCAAATTAAGTAGGTAGGGTTTGTATGTTCTGGGACGCCCTTGAGCGCCGAGCTTCGGTGCCAAACGACCTTGAGAGCTGACCTTCGGTGCCAACCTTGAAATGGGACCTTGAAGTGTGACCTTGAAACGCGACCTTGAGTTTCCGAGTGACCTTGAAGTGTGACCTTGGAGTGTGATATTGAGTGCTCGAGGTCATATATGTTCAAGGTCACACTTCAAGGTCACTCGGAAATGCAAGGTCACATTTCAAGGTTGGCGCCGAAGGTCAGCTCTCAAGGCCGTTTGGCACCGAAGGTCGGCGCTCAAGGGCGTTCCAGAACATACAAACCCTATCTACTAAATTAAATAAATTTTAATTTAAACCGTCGGGGTCGTTTTACATCACTACCTCAAATTAGGTCTTGGGGAAAGTCAGTAGAGCGTTTTTAAAGTTCTTATTCGGATGCTTTGATAATATTCCTTATTTCGATTTTACACAGTAGTGAGACATGCTTCCGTTATCCGTTATCGAAATGACAAGGCTTCGTTAGATACGGGGAATAAGGTTATATTTTACCTATTCAGTGCTGTTGCCGGAATTTGTAAAGCTGGATAAGCTTCACTGAAATATACTAAGTGACATATAAATCCGAACACCCAGTTTAAATGGTTTTATTTTAATAAAAGTTGGTGAATGTATTTATCTTACTGTAAATAACAAGTGAAAAAATTTTCAGCCTTATCAGTTGGACATTCCGGTTTTTATACTGCTTTTTTTTAATTCACTAACGCTCTAAAAATGAATATTTCAGCCGCAGTAAAGAATCAACGTTGGCGGATTTTGGTTCTTGACATCCTTTACGATCGGTTACGATGCCTAGAGTACGGAGACCTGTACGATTTCGTCAACTTAGTGAATTTGATAGGGGCCGTATAGTGGGACTTCGGGAAGCTGGACTTTCTTTTCGGGCAATTGCAGTTAGAGTGCAAAGAAGTATAGACACTGTGGTTAGGTGTTGTCAGGTATGGCTTCGAGAAGGCCGTACGCAAAGAGCAAGGGGCACTGGACGCCGCCGTAGAACAACAGACCGTGAAGATCGCGGCCTAAGATTATTGGCCTTAAGGGACCGTTTCTCCACTACCAGGTCCATTGCAAATGAATGGTTTGCAGAACACGGAAGACCTATTGGCATGCGAAGTGTTTAACGACGAATGAGAAGTTTTGGCTTGTTTTCATACCGGCCACACTGGGTCCTCCCTTTAACTCGAGAACACCGACGTAATCGCCACTCTGGGATCAGGAATGGAACAGTATTGTCTTTAGTGACGAGTCTCGATTTTGTTTAGGCATGCACGATGGTAATGCCAGGGTTAGAAGGCGACGTGGTGAAAGGAGGAATCCACAGTTTTTTGTTGAAAGACATGTTCATCACACTGTTGGAGTTATGGTTTGGGGTGCTATAGCTTATGGTTCCAGGTCACCTTTAATCTTCATCAGAGGTAACATGAACGCGCAGCGTTACATCCACGAAGTTCTAGAACCCCATCTTTTACCCTATCTTGACACCCTGGGAGATCCAACTTTCCAACAAGATAATGCCCGACCACATGTTGCAAGAGTCACAATAGACTTCTTTCAACATAATGATGTCACATTGTTACTATGGCCACCGAGATCTCCCGACTTATCCCCAATTGAGCACGTGTGGGATATGATGGGTAGGAGATTGTTCAATTTGCAACGTCCTCCTCAGACTCTAGAAGCACTTCGAGAGGAGTTGGTGGTTGCCTGGAATGAGATACCACAGGAGGACATTGACCACCTGATCAGAAGCATGCCTAGGCGCATTGGAGAATGCGTAGCACATCAGGGTGCATCCACACATTATTAAAGGTCAAAGGGCTTTAAAGCAGTGCAATCATTTTGAAATTTTTATCATTTACTTATTATGCTTCATTAAGTACTTATACAAAATTTTATTAAAATAAAACCATTTAAACTGGGTGTTCGGATTTATATGTCACTTAGTATAATTTTATGTTATACAGACATGAATGTAATAGAAATGTTGGTTTCAGATCTCAGACAAAAACAATTGCTAGAAATAGTCAGAGTTTTAAATAAATTTTGTCCTGATTTTTGTTATATACGCAATGCGTCAACGTAGCCATTATTGTATTTCTACTGGTTTTGTTGTCACTTATTCTGTTGCTCTGTGATTCTAAACCTGTTCATTTTTTGTCCGCAAATATTACCGAAACCTTTCTATTAACAATGTTTAGAAATTTTGAGGTTAGATTCACGTCAGAAAAGAAAAAATAAACAACCTGCCATGACTGTCAGTAATTAGTACTGAAAATTACTACGGTTTACTGTAGTGGTTATAAAAACTCTTTTTTCGTCGAAATTTGTTATTTGCTGTTGCCATCGAAAGGCTCAACGATTCGTTATTTTTGTTGCACCAAAAACGATTTATTATCAAAAAACCAACTCATAAAAAATTTTCGGTATAATTTTGAACGTTTGTGGTGCTGGAAAACGATGCAAGCTAGAAGAAGAGTGGAACGAACAGAAGTTTAGAGGAGAGTTAACCAAAGGCTCTCAAAATTGAATGACGATGCTATAGGTACAGGGTGGCACATCGAAAACGAAACAGACGCATTTACTGGTAGCTCAGTTTTTTTTTTGGAAAAACGGTCAGACCCGTCGATTTTTTTTTTGAGGGGGACACAAGTTTGGCAAAAAATCACTTTAGCACGTGCAGCCCCCTAAGCGGGGGTGACACCACCCCAAAAATCTTAAATGGAAAGGGGGGGTCGAGTGATACCTTATTTTAAAGGTCTTTCAGTTCGCTTTATAATGATGTAAAATAAATATACTTCAGTTCAGTAGTTTTTTTTGCCAAATTTGTGCCCCCCTCGAAAACAAAATCGACGGGGCTGAGCGTTTTTCCAAAAAAAAACTGACCTGCCAGTAAATGCGTCTGTTTCGTTTTCGATGCGCCACCCTGTATTTTTTAATGATAGCTGTTTAAACAAATTCCAACGTCAGATGATGGAAAGATCGTATTTTATTTATGCAATTCAATTTACAGTTTGAGCATATACTCTATTTTACTCTGAAATTGATGAAAATGAGACACCTACACTATAACAAAATAAAAGGCGGGCAAGATTCAGCTACTCAGCTCATAATCGTTAACAAATGAGATTCATACATTATGTATTATCAATTTTCTTTATACAGGATGTTTCGAAGTTAAAAGGGCATAGTGAAAATTTCAACATAAGGAAATAAAAAGGTTCTAAATTCATTTTCTCCGTATATTCATCTAAACACGCCAAATCTTTAGTAGGAGTAACAAGCTACCTAGGAGTATCGTAAATCTAGCTAGAAGGTTAAAAAATCCAAAGCTCGACACGATTTTTTTACTTCCTTATATTTTATGAAAGTTAACATATTTTAAACTTTTTGTTTATTCAAGTGTCTTATTTTATCAGCTTATGCGTACACAAAACCCAAGATTTCAAATGTCATCAAGTTGATTACACTAACATTTTGAAGAACTGGAACTTAGGATTGAATCGCATGTTTTGGGAGATCAAACTACCGAGTAGCGGATTCAGTTTTTTCACCTATTTGTATTTTATTAGAGGCCAGGGGCCCTGTAACTTCTACTCTAAATTTATTAGTATTTCGTTGAAACAGAGAACAATAAATTATATGAATATAAGGCAATATTAACGCTGTGTACGCTATTCAATTTTTCAATAATTCTATCTATGATTTCATTTTACCAACTGATTTACAACATGAGTTCTGCTTTAAAGGGAAACCGCACTGAGTATGCAAATACACTGAATTTGAATTTCAAACTTAAAATAATTTTGAAATTGTAAGAAGTCCTTAACTACAGTACCCGAAGTCAGTCTTTTCAGCATAGTTACGTTTCACACGCTTTCACCAAAATTCTACATTAGATTGAATTGCATCATGCACATATAGATACATCACACAATAAAATGTAAAGTCCGGACCTGCTTTCTGCGTGGAAGGTCAAATTTAGTGGACTTTCATGCTACATGCCGTTGACCTTCAAAGCTGAACTCGTGTTGTACATAATCAGTTGGTATGGTTAAACCGTTAAAAAAATACAAAAAAAGAAAATAGGGTATATGGATTAATTGATGAAATCAATTTGGTAGCGTTTGAAATTTGACACAAACTGATAGAAATAAGATCCCAACTAGCAAAGTAGTGCTATAAGCTCTCTATTGTTGTTGCCTGAACATCAAAATGCTGGCTTAATGTTGTGTGGAATGCAAATTTGCTTTCTGCAACATATTTGCTCTTAAATGAGGTGTTTAAAATATTCTTTAGCATAGTTATACAACACCTTATAGGACAAACTGTTAACTGTTCCATAAACGTTTATACAACTATTTTATACGGCATATTTGCACGTTAGTCAAAATGGTTGTGTTGTGGCATCCATGGTAACTTTTATAAAACAAACCCGAGCCTTGTTGTTTTGCTGTGCATATTACTACTTTAGCCAACAAGTAACTCCCGACGGAAGCACTTATACAACTGTTGTTTAGTAACTGTTAAAGGCTGTACATATGCTAAATATGTTGGTATACAACCATAACCTAACTTTCTGCTGTCATATTTTTGTTAAAGTGCCATAACCAATGATTTAAGACAAACAACGCATACATATTGGTTCAAAAGGTTTCATCAACTGCTGAAACAGAAGATATAGATCTGGTACAAATTCTGGGTAAATCATTCGACTCTGTCGGTATTTCATTTCAGACATCTGTCAAATTGTTGTATAACACCTGCAGGCACCACCAAAATGTTCTAATAAACTGAAGACAACATGGACGATTCCTTGATTATACACAACCACCAGCCATATTGGGCAAACATTTATTCCTCTATTCAATATTAAATAATTATGTTTCAGTTCGACATTACAGATATAAAGAGGTAAACCTTAGTGTAATTGTGTCTAAATATAGGATTTGTGGAAGATTTAACGGAGATAAGTTCAGTTTTCCATCTTAAAAATCTAGACATACTTTTGATCATTATCAAAATATGAATCAAATAAGAAGCCCGTAGGAATTGCGTAACTACTTTGCACGATAATCACAATAAAACTTGCTGCGCAAGTAATTCAATAGCCGTATATCACAGTGTAGAAGTCTATCATATACCTGGGTATGAAAATCACAATGGCCGATATGTAAGTAAACAAGATGACTGTATTGTGTTAGTTATATATTCTTCACTTCGTCTATACAAAACATAAGAAATAGTTTGGTTGCAATAAAGTAGAATCACGTAACAGAATAGTTGTATAGTTGACAAAAACTGAATCTTGCACTGACGCAAATGTCCTATAGCGTCTGCAAGGGGCTTACACTTTTGTTGTATAACTGTTACCTGCAGCCCTTATACAACCTCTTAAATGACCGAAGTGTCCTATTAGGTGTGCCCATTCCGCTTGTCTAGCTGTTCTAAGAGGGTTTTGCCAATGTTCTTACAGCATACAATGCTGTGTAAGGAATACTGTATAATCATTCCTGCAACTCTAATAGGAGTGATAATTGTTAGTTGGGATATTTTAAAGAATAGAAATGTTTAACTAAAAACAATCTATTCTTCTAATCAATGAGTAGGTACTACCCATCGGCTTTTTGAATTTTTTAACTAGACTAGATTCAAGTTATTCTTGGTAACTTTGTTATTGTGTAAAACTTCATCAAAATCGACTTAATAGTGACTAAGATATATCGTATCAATTATTTGACGTGTTTTAATATTAAAAGGTCTCTGTCAATACTACCCAGCGCAAAACTGTACATTTTCGTTTAAAAGAAATGAAAGTGATCAAAAATCTATCACGGGACAGTACAGGTTTTCCATTAGATGTAAACATCCTGTCCGCCGAGTTCTTGACCAGACGAATGGATTGAAAAGCTGCAGCTTCGAAATGACAAATGAAAACGCCCGGGATTTGTATTGTAGCTCAATAAAAAACGACATGACGAAGTCGTAGAAGCTTCACAAAAAGGTTTGTCCCATTTGGTCAGGTCAGCGAGAAGCAGTTTATTGCAAGTGGAGCATAATAGAACGGGGGGTATTCATGTTTTGTGTAGCTCAATCATACTTATAGGGTAACATGTTTTATGGAGTTTTTTTATTTTTTATATGCTATTAATCCAGATAAGACACAAGTGTTATTGTTTTGTTCTGATCAGAAGAGGAAAACTGTCGAAGATTCCTTCCATCTGACTATTGATGGCATAACATTACAGCATACTCAAACAGCTAAGGTACTAGGAGTGGAAATTGACACAAAATTAAGATTCCGCAGCCAAATAGCTAATTTGATGAAAAAAATTTACCTGTATTCTAGGGCTCTTTATTCCAATCGCTACTTGCTTAACTTTCAGCTGAGAAAAAAGTGTGCGAATCTTTGGTGATGTCAATGCTCAGTTACTGTGTTTATTATCCATGTTTGGATCAATTGACCAAAAATCGTCTTCAAATCATCCAAAATAACTGTGTTTGCTTTATTTATGGGTTGCGTAGATACGATCACGTAGTTCATAAAATAATATTGTCATCAAAGCCTGAATATCTAAGAGCTAAGTTAAGATTTAATTACGAAGTGCATGACACGGCTGTTAGGAATCGTTATAGTATCAGAACCACCCCACACACTTCTGCATTATTCCAACGAGGATTTACGTATAATGCAGCACTATTTTATAATCAGTTGGACAACAGTATTAAATTGATGTCTTTGGAAAGTTTTCGTAAACATACTAAAAGCATGTTGCTCGCTATTGATTAAATAAGCATTTAGGCTACAGATATAGATTGTGTCTATTTGTGTTTTATACTTAGGTATATATGTGTTCTTTTTTACATTGTTCTTATATTTTTTTTCCTTGTTTTGAACATCAGATGTAACCGACATAAACAGTTAGGTGTAAGAGTCCCTCCGGGTTATCCAATAAAGACGTTATTATTATTATTATTATATGAGAGAAGTATGGTAATCGCGAAAAGCAAGAACGTACTACTCGTTGGATGTGTCATGACACATATCCAGAAGAAGAGAAAACATGGGTACATCTGAGAACGACACCGATGCAGCGCTCTATGTCATGAGAATGTCATTAAGCTCGGCAGCGCTGTCGTCCCATGAACGGCAGGGGTATTACGTAACTTGAAAAGCGGTTTTTGACATTATGTAGGTTTTTATGACGTCATGTAGGTTTTCATACAAGCCGTCAACTATAGTCAACGCCAAACAAAGTGGCGTGCACGTCATCAAGGTGGGTGTGTTGAAAAATTTACATTGTTGCCAAACTTTTTGTAAAATAATAAAATTTATTATTTACATATCTAGGTTTATAAGCAATATTAACCTCAAATGAGAACAAAAATAATAGTATAATAAAATTATAGATCTGTACTTGCATAATCATTAAGTATGACAATTATTGATCAGATGACACTATGAAACTACCACATTTAATTGATAGCTTAAAGGTACTGAATAAAATCCAAATGGGGTCCTCCAAATTTTATGCATGGTATTTATTTTACAGAATTCATACAGAAAAATGCATTCTAAAATTAGGTAAGCTACTGGTGTAAGCTTTTTCTGTACAATAAAGTTAGTCGGAGTTTCTTTCTTCAGTGCTGTCTGAATCTGAATCTTTATCACTCTCAAAGTTGATTATTAAAGGTTCGATGTCTGGTCGATCAAAAATTCTTCGTTCTCTTTCATACCATTTAAAAATTTCTTGCTCAGTATGTCGAACACTATTTTTCCACATGTCTGGGGTAACCGTTTGTAGAGCCTCGTTCCACATATCCAAACAGTCTTTTTCACTGTTACCATCTCTACCATACTCTGTTATAGTAACCTTTTGCTATGCCCCAAATTAACTCAATAGGGTTAAATATACAATGGTAAGGAGGCAGACGAAGAACTTTGTGCCCATGTTGTTCCGCCAATTCATCAATCACGTATATTTTAGGTGGTTTGTTTCTAAAAAAGCAGTTATTTTAAGAATAGGAATAAACAAAAGAAATATAAACTGTCGACCAAAATATATATAATTAAGAAGCATTATGTACCGAGCAACAATACTCAATAGCTCTGTTTTAAACATTGTGTTTAAAAATGGTATGTTTTGATTTGTCAACCAGTCTTGGATATTTTTTTTGTCTATGCATTGTTGGGCACTTTGTTCAATATCATGCTGTGATAAGGGGCGTTATCCAGTATAATCATAGATGGACTCTCCAATTTTTCTAATAACTGATGTTGAAACCATTTCAAAAAATTGTCCTGGTTCATCTCTCCATGGTAATCGCTCAATTTTGTTTTCGAAGAAAATATCGCTTCACTACCCTCAATAAACCCATTTTCATTTCCAGCATGTAATATAATGTATCTAAAATATATTAGTTTTAAATTTTATAGTGCAAATTGTGTAAAAGTACATACCTTTTACCATCTGTTTTAATAGCTTTCACGCTTTTTTGGTTTCCATTTTGCCAAGAGCGACCTATGGTCCCATTTTGAAATATCCAAGTTTCATCGAGGAAGACAAACTGGTATAAGGCCTCAACCTTGGCTTGATTGTATTGCCTTAGAAATTCCACCCTTTTCAAAGCTATACTTGGTAGTTCCATGAGCCCTCGTCGCGGATTGTCCTTAAGCCACTTAAATCCAAGATCTCTAAGCAACCGCCTTAAAGACGTGGCACTACCATCAAATAATGCCCTATCTCTTAATCGAGACCATAAAGTTTGTATCGTAACTTGTTCTTCTGAAACCATGTGTAATATGACATTATAATTTAGTTAACAAATTAATGCAAATTTCTGATAAGTTATTATAATAAGATCTTACTTTTGTGATACATATTATAGATCACTTCTCGAATGGCACTTGTATCCAATGTCGCTGTGTTGGTTACACGTTTAATATAACTCCGCTTTTTCTTGGGCGATTCTAAATTTGCATCACTTTTCACACCCTCGGAAATACGACTAACTGTCCTTAAACTAATTTATAAAGCAGCAGCAACACGCTACAAAAAATGAAATAAAATTTCACTATTATTAATATACATTACATATAATTATTAGTAACCTACCTCTTGAACAGCATTTAAAGGCAACAAAGGCCCGTTGTTGTCCCTTTCTTGCTCAAAGTAGTGCATTAACGAGGCCACGAGTTCCTTACACCGACTATTTAACTGTTTGGGCATCTTTATATACCAAAATTGCCTTTATCTACTCGTAAAATGAATAATTTTGTTTTGAAACAAACAGTTGTTGATTTACAGTATGCGGGGCCAAAGGATTTATAAAGATTTGAAATGCCACAAATTGATTCAGTGTCAAAATTAATACGAATGTCAGTTCCCAGTTTAAATAAGTTTCAAGGTGACAATGTGTCAACGCTGCGAAATCGGTTTAGTGCGTTTACATGTCGATAAGTGATTGGAGCGTTTGCAAAACATTTTATTTCGCATAATGCGTCTAAATTTATCAGAAAGCAACTTATGTGATATTTTAATAACAATGTTTATATGACTATTAACCATAATAAGAGAGTAATGACCATTTTACAATTTATATATCACATTAATATGAAACTGCAATAGAGCAATTGTTTGTGATAGAAACCTAGGCATTAGGTCGGGGAATTTTTATCGTGATGACGTGCACGCCACTTTGTTTGGCGTTGACTATAGGTGCAGTTCATGCGTATAGCAGTCGCGAAATTTTGCACGCTGCCAGCTATCTAGTCAACAGGTTGACATTCTATCAGTTTTTTGACATTATACAGGGTGTTCCTTAATGATATGCGAATATTTAAGGGTGTGAATCCAAAAATGTTTCCGTACAAAATCTCGGGGTGTTGAAGTTTTAGGAAAAAAATGGAACATAATTAATATTTTCAGAACCGCTTCAGATATTTCGCTGATATTTAGTACGTAGTGAAAGTGAATAAAGTTGCATATTTTTCAATGCAAAAATAATTTTTAGCTTTAACAATGCCGTGCGTACGGGTATTGTCTTCGATATATTTTAAGAAAAAAATGGTACGTCAACGGTTTTTTGCTAAATAAAAATTATTTTTGAATTCGCCATTCAATTGTTTCCCCCGATGCGCCATTTTTGAGTAAAAAAAAAAAACCGTTCTATTGTCCGAGAAAATTAATGTAATAATTGAAGAATGCAATTTAGCATTAAATATCTAGTTGCTCTGGAATATGAGACTGGATTTTAACATCTGACAAGTCTCTGTTATTCAAATCTGTCCGCTGTGACATCTTTTTCATTATTTAGTTTTTACAATCTTGTTAACAATGGTGAATTATTCAAATGCAGAAATGGCGGAATGCCGACGGTAATGATGAGCAAACCAGACGGATTTATCACCAGAGATATCCCGATCGTGCTCTGCCAGATAGTTGAACCTTTTCTAATATTCATCGTCGTCTTGTTGGAACTGGTTCTGTCCGAAAAGGAACATCTGAAGGTAGACCTCTAAGTGTGTCTTTGTTGTTGTTGTTCATTACTCCTAATGTGTTTAGTTTTTCCAATTGGATTAATAATAATTTTGCAAGTTAGACAATAGACCGGTTTTTATTTTGCTTACCCAAAAATGGCGCATCGAACGAAAACAATTCAAGAGAGATTATTTATTTTAAATTGAACGGGAAATTCAAAAATAATTTTTATTTGGCAAAAAACCATTGGCGTACCATTTTTTTCTTAAAAAATATCGAAGACAATACCCGTACGCACCCCACTGTTAAAGCTAAAAATCATTTTTGCATTAAAAAATATGCAACTTTATTAACTTTCACTACGTACTAAATATCAGTAAAATATCTGAAGCGGTTCTGAAAATATTAATTAATTTCCATTTTTTTCATAAAACTTCAACACCCCGAGTTTTTGTAAGGAGACATTTTTGGACCATAGTTTATAAAGCAAACTTACATTAATTTTTTATGTGATTGACACCCTTAAATATTCGCATATCATTAAGGATCACCCTGTATAAGTGAGGCCGTGTTCAAAATATAAGAGAGTTTATGAGAGGGAGTGTTCTTTGTGCTTTTATTAGAACCGACAGACATGTTCTGCTTGACACGCGTTTTCGGATACCTAAGGATTTTACATAATATGAGAAAATTAAGCGGTATCCCACGAAGTGTGAAACACAAAATTCTAGTTCCCAGCACCGCTCAGCCGTACGAGTACATCGCTCGTTGGAGTCCATTCATTCGCAAATCTGCATGTATGCTATACGAGCCCATTCCTCAGTTGTCATTAGATCCTTTTATGAGTTCATTTCATGCTATATGCTCGATGCTCTATATTCCTGCTGAAATTGCATTTTCCGATTTATGTACGTCAGCCGAAATAATACGAACGGTTCCGCCGCTCACATACTAACCCGGAATATGCTCGTAATAAAACGGAAAACTAGCAATATACAAATTAGTTCGAATGCCGCATTCGAATGGGCATGGGTCGTATTAAATTAATGGAGATGAGTTTGTTCGAGTTTAAGAACTAGATATAACGCGAGTGCGTCGTTCCATAGTGTGTCATGGAAAGACTTGATTGGTACCAAGAAAGCTTCAAGGCCCGTATCGTCAGTCGTCCCTACAATTGTAGGGCGCCTTTATGGCCTCCTTGATTGTCATAGTTTTCTACTTCTCCGTGTCAGCGCTCTATTTTGAGATTATGTCACAAACATCTATTTGCATCAAATTGTGCTTGCTTTTGAGTTATATCATGTTTTATCAGCCTGAAATTTCCTACAATTTAAAAAGAAAACATATCTTCACAATAGGAGAGCGCTGACGCTGACACGGGACAAGTGTAATCTAGAAATTTTTGAAGGAGAGAAAAAGTATGACAATCAAGGAGGCCATAAACGCGCCCTACAATTGTAGGGGGGACTGACGATACGGGCCTAAGCTACAAAATAGAATTGGCGCTGTAAGGGCCGATTTCACCAACATTAATATTATGGACCAATGGTCTCTGAATATCAGTGATTTCTATTGAAATATTGAATAAAATAGTGAAAAATTGGAGTGTATTATAAACAAGACCACTTTTTGATTCCAGCATGATGCTTTTGTACAGAAAAAAACAGGACAACTTTAATGTATTTTGATATATGTTATAGGTTTACATTTAACAATCCGTTATCCCCTCAGCGAATGGGAATGTAGCAAATAATAGGTCGATTTTCTAGCTGCTAAATTTGGCAGCAGATTTGGACGTTTGTTAATGCATGGCACTCTCGAATTTACCAACTTCAATATACTGAAAGTTATCATTACATACCTGTTGAATAGTGTGGATTTGTCTGAATTTTGCAAGAAAATAGAATATAAAATACATTCCATCCAATTCCTCATCTTCCTTTACGTCATAATAGTAATCATTTATTAATTTATGGGTTAATGAATTTCTTCAAAGCAATAAAAACATTATGTCCTCTCCATCCTAAAACACAGATAATGTGTGTAAGACGTATCAATCCCTACATCTCCCTGATGCATAATGCAATTACTATGGACATAGACAAAAAATTATGAAAAATGTTTCACAGATAATGGCTTTTAAGTCCAAAAATCAAAAAAACTAGTATTGTTTATTGTTTGTCTATTTTTATTTTTTGACTGGCGGGGATATATATCTGATACTCTTAGGGTTGCCAAGTCTAACGACGATCACGTCCCGTGGTGGAGGCTGCGAAATGAATCTTTTACATTTGCTGGTTTTTAATTTTTTTCGTGAAAATTTACTAGGTATCATGATTATAAGCATCTTTGGTAGATTGTATGATCCGGAATGGGAAAGATCTCTTATTTATGAAGATATTATTGGTATCATCTAACCGTCGCAATCAGTGCACAAACACTGTGACATATGATTTATAGCATAACCCGCTGCCCCATCAATACGAATTTAACATACAGGTCGTCTAGCCGGGGGATGCAGTGGTCGGGATGAATATCACGGCAGCAACTGATGATTTGGTCATGTCTGGTAACAACGTATGAAGTGAAACTCGCTAAATTCACAAATTTGAAGATTTTGTACAATTTCTTTGAAAATGATGAAAGATATGTATGATTTGGCAGAGTAATGTCGCAGCCAAATGGCAGTCACTCTTTCTGACACAGTCCGGATCGAAAGATGACGATACTCGTGAAATGTATTGATACTTCTAAATATAGGATCGTATCGAGCATCCCTACTGTTAAGATGTATAACCCAAGGTACCGACGGAGCTATATTGCGGCGTCATGGAAATAATTTTAAATTTTCATTTGCATTTTTTCAAGTGTTGTGCAATGATTTTGGGAAAAATGTCACGAATACTCTTATAAAGCATAGTAGAGTATATTTCAACAGTTGGCATAACTTACTCCACTGTGACCAGGAGGGTGAAACGGGATATTAATGCACAATCTGGCAACCCTGACGCACCCTCACAGAATGGCCGCTGATAACCACACAAGTCACCGTGTTGTCATTGAATAGCATGGAATTATACCTTCAGAGTATATGTTTTGTGACTGGTACCGAGAGTTGACACATCCCACACATGTGTCACTCCTTGAAATGCAATAATCAGCTGTATTCAAATAATGTCTAATATAAATATAACCTAGAATGTGTACTCGTGAAAAAAGAAAGAAAATATGGCAAATTTGTCGATTTTTTTGCAGGTTTTAGGTTTGCTGGTAGCTTTAAGGCATATATTTGGGAATTTCTTAATCGCTGTGTATATAGTGTGGATGTTTGTTCAGTTCCTGAACAACGAAAAATATTCCACTTTATGGATGTATGGATATCAAAAAAAGTGAATGGTTTTGTGGGAATATCAGTCTAAGGTGCTATTATGGTTCTGATGAACGGCAAGTAAATGAAAGAATGTTTGGAAACGAGCAATATCTTTTGGTAGAGCCTGTCATCAAGTAGGTGCTTAATGGCTATCTGCAAGAGGTTTATAGAAAAAAACACCCAGTATCACATATCAATTGAAGAAAATAATATAATCATGAATAAAAAATCAACAATAGTAATTAAAACATGAATTTAATTAAAAAATCAAACATTTCGTAAAATTTTGACTGAATTATATGTAATTTCTTAATATTCAATAAGCTGGTGATGTCTCAATGACAACTTGTCATCTCATACTTTGACAGTATTTTGTTTTCAACATTTCATAGCTATTGGTTGCTAAAATTTGTTGATTGGAACTTGACGCTCATTCGCTGTATCTGATGGTCTGTTAGCCTATAGGTGGAGAATAACGGATTGTTGTTGGTGAAGTTGGCCCGAAGACTCTTATTTATTATTAATCTAAATTTTATCTTTAATTTTATTAACTCTTTATTTAGCTTTTATTGTCATTTTGTGTTTTATGTTTATCTCATTTACGTATTGTTTGTTATTTTTACTTACTCTTTTGTATTTTATATACTTTAGCTGACTTGTGCAAACACATTTCTGTATAATAGTACGAATACATTATACTAAGTGATATATAAATGCGAACACCCATCACCCAGTTTAAATGGTTTTATTTTAATAAAAGTTGGTGAATGTAATTATCTTACTGTAAATAACAGGTGCAAAAATTTTCAGCCTTATCAGTTGGACATTCCGGTTTTTATACTGCTTTTTTTTTAATTCACTAACGCTCTAAAAATGAATATTTCAGCCGCAGTAAAGAATCATCGTTGGCGGATTTTGGTTGTTGACATCCTTTACGATCGGTTACGATGCTTAGAGTACGGAGACCTGTACGATTTCGTCAACTTAGTGAGTTTGATAGGGGCCGTATAGTGGGACTTCGGGAAGCTGGACTTTCTTTTCGGGCAATTGAAGTTAGAGTGCAAAGAAGTGTAGACGCTGTGATTAGGTGTTGTCAGGCATGGCTTCGAGAAGGCGGTACGCAAAGAGCAAGGGGCACTGGACGCCGCCGTAGAACAACAGATCGTGAAGATCACCGCCTAAGATTATTGGTCTTAAGGGACCGTTTCTCCACTACCAGGTCCATTGCAAATGAATGGTTTGCAGAACACGGAAGACCTATTGGCATGCGAAGTGTTTACTGACGAATGAGAAGTTTTGGCTTGTTTTCATACTGACCACACTGGGTCCTCCCTTTAACTCGAGAACACCGACGTAATCGCCTTGAGTGGTGCAGACAACGGTCACTCTGGGATCAGGAATGGAACAGTATTGTCTTTAGTGACGAGTCTCGATTTTGCTTAGGCATGCACGATGGTCGTGCCAGGGTTAGAAGGCGACGTGGTGAAAGGAGGAATCCACAGTTTTTTGTTGAAAGACATGTTCATCACACTGTTGGAGTTATGGTTTGGGGTGCTATAGCTTATGGTTCCAGGTCACCTTTAATCTTCATCAGAGGTAACATGAACGCGCAGCGTTATATCCACGAAGTTCTAGAACCCCATCTTTTACCCTATCTTGACACCCTGGCACATCCAACTTTCCAACAAGATAATGCCCGACCACATGTTGCAAGAGTCACAATAGACTTCTTTCAACATAATGATGTCACATTGTTACCATGGCCACCAAGAGGAGTTGGTGGTTGCCTGGAATGAGATACCACAGGAGGACATTGACCACCTGATCAGAAGCATGCCTAGGCGCGTTGGAGAATGCGTAGCACATCAGGGTGCATCCACACATTATTAAAGGTCAAAGGGCTTTAAAGCAGTGACATCATTTTGAAATTTTTATCATTTACTTATTATGCTTCATTAAGTACTTATACAAAATTTTATTAAAATAAAACCATTTAAACTGGGTGTTCGGATTTATTTGTCACTTAGTATATATTGTAGCGTTTTTCTGGGTTCTTTTGGCTGTAGATTAAAGACACTCGATTCCACAAGAAAAGCACTAATTTATTTAAAACACAACACAACCAGCTTTAACTTAACTAGATAGAATGGCGCTGGTAGTACTGTTTATTCTTGTTACAATAGTTGTTAATTAGACAATTTAGACCCAACGTAATACCATTAGTCATTCATCTTTTAGGAATAATCCAGTCCAATCAATGAAAGGTTAAATAAATTGTGCACAGTCTAAGCCAGGTCTGTCCAACATAATTTTGTGTAGGGCCATGTTTAGTATTTTCGTAACCATAGCGGCCAAAAGAAAAGTAAAGTGTCATTCTAATATGGTTATTTAAAAAACCTTATTATTTCACTTTCAGGTAGGTACTCTTAAAATCTAATTAATGAGATAATAATAATATACAGTAATGAACAAAAGTATATAGACAGATATGAATATTTACCTAAATTCCTTTAGAATACGAATTCATACTTCATTGCTCCATAAACAAATGCGTTATTAGTAGAAAAATTAAATTCCTTGTTTTTACATTATCTGCAATGAACACAATACAAGTCTGAACATAAGCACATTTTTATGAGGGAAAAAAATATGTAGACAAATTCTTTTCAACATTAGTTTAGTACAGCTTCGTGTAAGAAGAGGATTAGTTTGTGTTCATCAAGTATTGTGGAATAAGTGATTTTAAGACCATGCCGCGTGGTCCAGAAATTTCTTTCGATGTGAAAACTAAGATCATTGAGTTATACAAAGATGGTCAACGTCAAGTCGACATTGCCAAAAATTTGAAGCTGAAGCGTAAAGCAGTTTGGGAAATATTGAACAAATATAAAAAAAATGTATCTTGGAAGCCTCTAAGAGAAGTGGTCGGCCTAGAAAACTAAATGCTAGATCAATTAGATTAATAAAAGTAATTTCGTCCAAAGATCCGTTTCAAACCCCATGACAAATAAAAGCCGAAATCGAGACAAAAGGAATTGTCAGTGTTTTTACGAAAACTATAAGTAGAAGATTAAATGATTTGAAGTTATTTGCACGTCGCTCGAGTAAGAAGCCGCTAATCTCCGGGAGAAAACGTAAGGACCGATTACAACTTGCACGGTTGCATCTTGATTGGAGCATCTGTGACTGGAAGAGGGTATGTTTCAGCGAAGAATCCAAGTTCAATATGTTTGGATCAGATGGTGTTCATTACTTTAGACGTCCTAGTGGACAAAGACACTTTGCCCACTGGCAAACATGGAGGCGGGTCTGTTGTGGTTTGGGGGTGCTTTTCGGGGTTTGGGATGGGACCTTTACATAGAATAGATGGCATTATGGATAAGTTTGTATACACAGACATACTAAAGCATGTCATGTTACCCTATATGGAAGACAATATGCCATTAAGATCAATCTTCCAGCAAGATAATGACCCGAAGCACACTTCAAATCTCGCAAAGAAATTCTTTCTGGATGAAAAAATACCAGTTCTCAAATGGCCTACACAGTCTCCCGATATAAACCTCATTGAGAATCTATGGGAATACTTACATGAGCAAATACGAGATAAAAATTATTCAAACAAGGCTGAACTTTTTGCCGCTTTAGAGCGAACGTGGAGACAGATAGGTGAATCTTATATCAAGAAACTTCTACAATCTATGCCGAGACGATGCCAGGCGGTGATTGATAATAATGGTTATGCTACAAAATATTAATACAAACATGGTTGGTTTTCTATAATTCAATGAACTTTGCTTCTTTTTTCTATAATTGTTTTGCTTTGTCTATATATTTCTGTCCTTCATAGTTCCAGTTTTTTCAATTAATTTTTTATTGAAGGGAGTCTAATGAATTTATTTATGTATAAGTGAGTATTATGCTATAACGAATTATGCATACAGGTTGGTGTATTAATAAAACAAGTTAAAAAAGAAATACAGCACAATATTAATTTGTCTATGTACTTTTGTTCATTACTGTATATATTACCGAATAAAGAAATGTTTTGAAGAGCTAATTTAGTAAGGTTTGGATATTGGTTGGGGGTGATATCCTTTTTGTAAAATCCAATTAATTCGTTTGGAAGACAACCTTTGTAAGCCGTTTTTAGATGAGAATAACTTTGCAACATAGTTAATTCTAACTGCAGGTTCGGTTCTGCGATTTCAATTTCAACATCGAATGGATTTTGGAACACACACATACACACGATTTGAAGTCTACGAATCTCTCATCAAACTCATTCCTCAACCTTTGCAACAACAACACGTACTTTGCAAAGTCCAATGACTCTCGATTTCTTGCAGATAAGTTCTCCCAATGAACCAACTGTTTTTGTATTCATATAACTGCGTGCATAGTTGATCCTTCTCTTGAAGTTTTAAGTTAAGATCAGAAAGATACTTAGTTATATCAACTCGGAAAGCCAGATCAGCCAACCACTGCTCATCAGTAAGGAAACTCAGAATCTATGGGAAAACCCACGATGTGTAAAATATGGCTAATACGTGTTGAGAACATATAAATATATAATATATAGTATAACGTCAAAAAATTGAGATGTCCTTCCACCCGCTAGTTTTTTACCCCTGAAATTTTCTTCAAAAATTGTTCAGGATCCCTGAAGCGTCAAAAACGAAGTGTGAGCGATTTTTATTTTATTAGGTTTTATCCTTTTTCAAAAACTACAAAGCTTTTCGTCATTGGCACAGTTTTCTTCTGTAGAAATTTCACCTAAAGCCGAGCAGTACTTTACATGTTATAGACGGGTAAGGATTAGCGGGCAAACAGACAGATAGACCGACAAAAATGATCAAAATCGTTTTTCTTAATGCACAAGTCATATGAAATTCAAAACAAAAATATTTTTTCGTCCAGTGGTGTAGGAAGTAAATCTGAACCAGATAGTTTTTCCACGAAATACAAGGTTTTCGCTTAGTAGTAGTAGTGGCATTGTTGAATTGCTTATTATTGAACAGTTATTTCAACTTATTATTTATTCCTTGTACCATCAAAACTCTGAACACCTTCCGTTCCTTGTCATCATCCTTGTTTCACATGCATACGTGACCACTGGCCTCTTTAGCGTTTTGTAGATCGTATAGCTAATATCTTATGAAGGTAAAATGTCAAAGATCAAACGAAAAAGACATACAGAAGAATAAAATTGGCAAATCAGCGTGCAGTGTTAAATTTAAGTCATCTCAAGTCTCAACATAGTCTTCACTTCTCGCTTAAATCTCAAAATTGATAGGGCTTTAATTCTATCAGGCAGCGAGTTGTAAACCTTAACTATGTCATATGAAAAAGAGCACATTTGAAGTTTTAAATTTAGGTAGTGAGAGATGATGTTTAAACCTCGTGTTACGACTATGCACTTCCGTACGAGTCTTGATCTTCTTGCAAAGATAGGATGGTGATTCAGTATTGATTGAGTATCTTGTGGTATAGTACGGATCGATGAAGGAACATTCTTTTCTCTATATTGAGCCAGCCTAAGTTCTTTAATTGCCGCCTTCTAATACCACTAACAAACCTGACACAAGAATTTTGAATACGATGAAGGCGCGCATGCCTTTTGTATTTTCTCCTTGTCGCCCGGCTTTGATGTAAACATTTCGACATTAATGTAACTCCATTACTTCTGGCCCGAATACCCAGGTCGTTAGCAATGAAAAAATGATACTCAATATAAAACAATATACTATTAGGCAAAATGATTCATATATTTTCCCTAGGCAAAAACGTAAATACACGAAACGCTCGCAGTCATGGCATATTGTGTGCGATATGGGCTGTTACTCTTTTTTATGGCATGCATACAAAAACGATCTCGATAACAAGCTAAATTCAATTACAGAGGAAAAATGGAGGTTTTTGGGGGAAAAGCGGCATTTCAATTTCCTACCGTTATGAATATGGCTTAGAGAAAACCGATTAAATCGAAATTATTCCTAGGCAGGTATGGATATTTCAACATGCTGGAGATATAGTTTTTTATATAAATGGAACAGAGAATGCGGTACAATTCCAGAAATTTGATTGAGCGCAAAGATGAAATATGAAACATTGTGGACTGATAGTCATGCTTATGTACAGGGTTACTTACGTTCAACAATCCCCTTCAGGGAGTGCGGTTCCAGCAGAACCGAGAAAGTGTCGGACAGAAAAACGACGAATACCTTGCGAAGAAGAGATCGAAAAGGTAATCTAGCGAGCTCACTTAGGATTATGTAGTTTCCGAAAATATAATATACTCTAAACTTTAGAGGTTAAGATGAAAAAATTGGATATTTAAATCTATAAATACCGGAAAGGTAAACCAATCGGTACAGAAGGTATACTAAATACGAGGATATTTACAAGCCATTCATAAAATAAAGACATTAGTCATCTACTCTGAAATGACATTCATAATTTTGCTTTGGCTGTAGAATTTTGTCATGTCTCACTTGCTTCAGAGGCTCCATGTAGAATAAAATATTGATGTTCGCATTATCCTTAACCTTGCGAGGTCCACAAAACGCGGAAGGATATTGGATAAGAACATTTCCCGAATACTAATGTCCACACCTACATATCACACGAAAAACTCTATATAACTTTTCTTTTTATTACACTCATAAAGGTTATTTATCATGATTAGGATTAATATGTCACCTGGCGTTATAGTAGGAAAGCCCTTATTTCGTAACTTGAAAAGCGACATTATAGCGATTCGATTTTTCATGACAGTATGCAGGTTTTTTTTGGCATTATGTAGGTTTTCCTATAAAATGTCACCTTTGAACTAGCTGAGATTCACTTGACGCTCACATGTAGCGAAATGAACTAACGGCATACTAGTGGCAGGTTGACATTTTACCAATTTTTGTGATTTTTTCCGCAATAAAACTACCCTATTACGTAACTTCGAAGAGACATTATACTGATTTTTTATGACATTATATTGTAGTTTTATAATGTGCCTTATAAAGACATTTTATTATTATTATAAATATTAAATACATGTTATAAATTCTCATAAAAAATAGCCAATGAACAATACTTGAACGCTATCGTAAAACGACTAATGTGTTCGCGAACATTTAATCAAGATAATTTTAACGGGGCTCCTACAATCACGAGCACCATCTGCTGAGGTAACGGGGGGATGAAAAGGAAACGAGGGTGGGTTCGTCCATATTGTGTTGTTGAATTGTTGTTGGTGTGATTGTTCTTGAGTGCCTTTTTTTATCAAGGCTGATAATGGACAATAACGGGTCATATGCGACCATTTTAATTACGAACGCAGTGAGTTTAATTCATGATGAGGTCTACGATAGTGTGGAGCAGTTCAATTCTATAATCGCAAAATACACTGGGGTAAGCGAATACATTATTGCAAGAAGAGGTCATGCCATGGAAGATGTGCTGCAGCTGTAGTGAGCCACAATACCCAGCGGCCTGTATATGTGGTCTAAATACATTTGCGTTCTAAGCTTAGTCCAACCTCGCTTATCGCTAATTCGAAATATATATACAGGGTGACTTTGAAGTTGAGTCATTAATTTTCAGATAATGATTGTAGAAGGAAGATAAACCAGAATATGTGTGTAAAAATAAAAAAAATTAAAAAAAAATCTTTACCTTGTTTTATAAAGTATCCTCCCGACAAGTATTTCAGTGCGGACCTGTATTTGATCGTGAGGTCCCCTGTGAGGTCTTCAAGTCACCTGATTCACGAGCCCGTTATACTACATTAACAAAGGCACGAGGGGTTGGTTGCACTCGATTGGGAAACCGATCCGCATAAACATGTGCCATTTTTTATTTCGTTTGAGCCACGCAACAGACACTATTCACACGCTAACCGACTGTATGTATAACTGAACTGAATAAAATACTTAATTGCAAAAACGTCGTTCCAAATTCTTTCGCTTTTTTGTTTCCGATGCGATGAACCGGTAAGGCGGATTATATCCGTTGTTGCCAAACACGAGTACATGATATTATTATTGAGACAGGGCGGTACTCAAACTTCCAAAGGGCTATAACTTTGTTACTTTAATTTTACCAGAAAAATGGTAAAGGAAAAAAACATTTCTTTTGATCAGATCTACTCACTGTTAAAATAAATGACTCAACTTCGAAGTCACCCTGTATATTTCGAAAAATATATCGAAATTTCATAAAAATCCGAGCGGTTATTTCCAAGTTGGTGAGTGATACAGTTTTTCGTGATGTAGATGTCATATGAATTAAAAAACATAACATCCCATTTTAGACATTTTTCGCGATTACAATACTTTCTCGCCAATTACGTGGGAAGTAAAACGGCTTTAAAATCGAAGAATATCAGCGACCGCGATTATGAGTATCTATTTGCAGATCGACTTATCTACGCGATATTATATGAAATAGGGCCATCATTGCGCCGCAACGCTTGGGTTGGCAGCACGAAACAGTAGACAAAATTCGTCCAAAATACGATTTGTAGAGGTTTGCGCGCTTCGAAATTGACGATTTAGTTTTTGATATTTTTTGATGAAGTGCTGAAAACAAAACCCCACAGGGTGCTATAGAGCCACTTTTTCATTTTTTGCACTAGGTTCTTTTTAAAAAAATCGCGAAGTTGAACAGAAAAAGTACGCACTGCAACCCATCATAAAACTTGTGCAAAAACAAAATTTCAAAAAGTGCTCCTATAGTACCCTGGGCAATTATCTTCTCAATATACTGTATGAATTTTATTCAATAATACTGAATAATCGAGTGTCAGTTTTGAAGCAGCTGAACCCTTGTAAACGGCTTGAAACTCACTGCGTCGGAGCCGCCTTAATGACCAATAAAATATAAAATAAATATAATTTTGATTAGAAGACAACTTAAATCGACCAAAATGGTCTTCTTATGTAAGGCGAAAATGTCCCAGATAACATTAGAAATCTTCAGTTAAGGGAATTAAAGGAAATAATATTAGAAGCATCTGCTGGGAAAAAGCTGTCTATTTGTTTTGGGGGCAAAGAAGTACTTTTCTCCACATGACCTTCGCAGTCTTTACATGGCCCATATAAGACAAAGCCTCGAGTATTGCTCGCACACTCCTGGGGTGCTGCCGAGTCCAAGGAGGGCTGTCCGGAAGTTCGATGACTCTTCTATAACAGACAGACCCGCCTGGATTTGGCCTTCCATCCTAACCGTGTCGAGCTTCGTACACCCAGAACTGGCCACACGACCGCTCCTTTGTCCCTAGGGTGTCGAAATTGTGAAATAATCTACCATCTCTCTGCGGTGTTGTCATATCTAGATTTGATATAACAGTATCGAAATCTCTACTAATTACTAGTACCTCACTGTGAGCAAATTTGCAAGATGTACTCGGGGCATGCGCAGCTTCAGTGATGATGTGATTATTCTTTCTGATCTGCCTCAGTATGTCAAGAATGCATTTTCGATATTGCGTTCAATCTTTCACTTGCGAAGTCTAATATTCCATTCAAAATTGGGATATGTGGCAATCCTGGTAACACCGCTAACATCCAACAGCCAACTAACCTCACATTCTGAGCCTCTATTATGTATCTTTCTATGCTATGTAAACTGAAAATTATTGATGTTTTAAACGTAAAAGATGGCTCAATGCAATCTCTCGTAGTAATTTAGTGGTTACAAAAAACACCCGAGTATGCAATTTGCACTTTGCTGATGACATCATCACTTGGGAATCCACCTTCCATGACGAAAAGACAAGTAGGACCATTACTGTACCCCTTAAGTATCCAAAATTAAAGTCAGATATAATTCCAAGTATCTTTGCAAATTGTCCAAAATACCTTTCAAACAACTTATCAAGCAGAAGAAACCCAGATGAGAAATTGAGGGACAAGGAAAACTACTTAAAGCACTGCAAAGTAGCATTGATGATTATTCCTCCTATAAAAAATCAACTTGTTTCCAAAATTATTCAGACTTTCTCACAGTTTTCAGTTCATGGCAATGTCCATATGGGTGGCATAAAATTTTTCAGGATAAAGTTACTTTGTTTAAGTTAGAATATAAACCAGCATCCACCATAACTCACTCAGTAATTTTTGATATTCATTGATATTATATGGAAGTGGTGGAGAATGGTCAATGTAAAAAGTCCATTGAAACGAAAGCGGTTAAGTGACCTTTATGCAGAGTCTTTTGTTTGCTCCAACAGTGATGGACAAGGTGACGACAGTAAGCTGACATTCTTGCAAAAAAATGCTAGATTGGCTAGAAGACTGGAATGATCCAGCAAAATTTTCGAAAAGACTAGCTAGTCAGACTTACACTGCACTACATCATAGAGTATATGGATTATTGAAATTAGTTAGGTACTGTAAATCTGAACTGCACAGTAATTAATATATATTGTAAGGTAAATTTCAAACTGACTCATTGGAAAATAGATTTGGTAAGTATCGCCAACTGGCAGTGGGTCAATATAATACATCAATTCGTCAGTTATATGAATCTGAGAAAAAGTTACGAACTCAAAGCCTGATGTCATTGAAGTCTCGCTATGGTGATATACAAATAAATAAATTCCGTGAAAATGATGATTTAGAATTCCACACAATTTTAATGATTACCACTTTTTCCCGGAAATTGAAAATTTACAATCTGATATTGATAGTATAAAGGATGAAATCCCTGTCATCACCTACTTAGCTGGTTACTGTTGTTATACCTTATTAAAGAAAAATCACTGCGATCATTGTAAGGAAAATTTGACACACACAGATGATATTGACATAGAAGACAAGCACAACATTATACAGAATTTGAGTAGAGGTGGCTTAAAATTCCAAAAGGATCCAGTTATTAATATTGTCAGGCTAAGTTATATAATTTTCAATAAAGTTTTGGAAAGTGACGAGGAATCATTTTTAGAAATCACTGATAAGAGACGCGCCCTTTCTCGGTTGATAATTAACAATCTGAGTGATAATAATCATGATACTTTATTTTCGCGTTGCACAGTCCATTCACCAGATTATATTATAAAACTAATTGTTATTTTTGAAAAATTATTGAGGCATCAACATTTACATAGCTGTAGATAAATGTTTATTTGTACATATTCAGAATTTAGTACTTTAATTTTCGTTATTCTAATTTTTGTTATTTTTGATACTTGTTTTCTGTTTTCTAGTTTTTGTTATTATTTTGTGCTGTACTTTGTTTGTTCTAAGAGTTTTTATCAAGTTTTCATTAATCTTTGTTATGTTGTCTGTTGTTTATTTTACTTTGATTTTATCTGTTTTTCTTATCATTTATCCTACACTTTTTCCTCCTCATGTTCCTTATTCCTTTCCTGGCAAGAACTTACCTCAGACCTCCTCGTTGGTTCGTGCTGGACACAACTGTTCGACAAGCACTACATTTTTATATAATTTCCAAGTACCATTATATTATGCCTATAATAATAGTAAATTGTCCACATATTCCTGTGAAATTTTGTTGATCTGTTGCGACTAACATGGGGATATTCATTGAAGAATTTATCATTTTTAGCAAGCTTTTATAACAACAACTTATTACTCTAATGTGCACGTAATGTTGGATGAAATATCAGTGAAAATCAGGGTGAAAATAGTTAATAACTACTTTAATATTTTCCACCAAGTTGCCTTCATATACCAAAAACATTTTTCTGAATTATCTGTATATTAAATATGCTGCAATAATAATATATTATTCACTAGCGCTGATGTACGGCTCGCCGTGCTGTCGGCCGGCCGACCGGCCTACTCCTGGTGACGTCACGAGTCTGTTGTCAGGCCTTGTACTCTCGGTGGTAACGGCATGGTTCACCCACCTTATATCGTATTTCTAGAAGTATCGAACTAATTAACTTGATATGGGGATAAAACACATTAACTTTATAGAAGCTTTCCAATCAAAACTCAGTTTTCCAGCTTCGGATATCAATCGGTCTTGCCACGAGGAGTTCGTTGATTCGCAACGTATAGCCAACGAAATAACACTTCATCTGCTTTGTTCCTTACCTCGTTCTATATCTGGAACGCGTGACATTTCACATAACATTTATCAACCTGTTTTGCTAATCTATAAGGGTAAATGCCAAATATTTTACGTGTTTGCACTATGCGAAAAGATCGAGAAATTCGTCAGAAAGTATCTTTTGCTTACTGAACGATGAAAACTAGGGATTCACTACTTAACTTGACTTTCAAGCTACTTGACTTGAAATCATTCAAGCTCAAGTCAAGCATTAGATATTAGCAATCTGGTATCAAGTCGAGTAGCTTTTCTATCTCTCAAGTTCTTGAAAATTCTAACTTTTTGTAACATAAATACGAGTATATTACATATAGACAACGAAAATACTTTGTTTCAGATATAACCATACATATTGAACAAAATAAATTGTACATCGTATAACAAATAATAGAACCATAGAAGTGTAAACTCAAGTAAAATAAAAAAAACATCGTTGCATCAGCTGATACAAAAACAATAATAATTCTAAATTAGCTTGTCATTTGCTAACCACGAGTTGAAACTCATGATGGTTTTAATGGATTTATAGTGGCGCTATAGTTGAAAATAATGGAAGTTGTGCTTGTTAGACAACATGTATAATAGCTACAGATGTACAGTAATGGACAAAAGTATATAGACAAATTAATATTGTGATATTTCTTTTTTAAGTTGTTTTATTAATACACACATAACAGCATATAGCATAATACTCACTTATACATAAATAAATTCATTAGAATCCCTTCAATAACAAATTAATTGAAAAAAACTGGAACTATGAAGGACAAAAATATATAGACAAAGCAAAACAATCAAAGAAAAAAGAAGCAAAGTTCACTGAATTATAGAAAATCAACCATGTTTGTGTTAATATTTTGTAGCATAACCATTATTATCAATCACCGCCTGGCATCCTCTCTGCATAGATTGTTGAAGTTTCTTGATATAAGATTCATCAATCTGTCTCCACTTTTGCTCTAAAGCGGCAAAAAGTTGATCCTTGTTTCAATAATTTTTATCTCGTATTTGCTTATCTAAGTATTCCCACATATTTTCAATGGAGTTTATATCGGGATACTGTGAAGGCCATTTGAGAACCGGTATTTTTTCATCCAGAAAGAATTGAAGAATTGTGCTTCCACTCATTATCTTGATGGAAGATTGATCTTGAGGGCATATTGTCCATATAGGGTAAGATGACATGCTTTAGTATGTCTGTGTATACAAACTTATCCATAATGTCATCTATTCTATGTAAATGTCCCATCCCAAACAACAGTGGGCAAAGTGTACTTGGGGTTCAATCTCTGTCCACTAGGACGTCTATCGTAATGAACACCATCTGATCCAAACATATTGAACTTGGATTCGTCACTGAAACATACCCTCTTCCAGTCACAGATGCTCCAATCAAGAAACAACCGTGCAAGTTGGAATCGATCCTTACGGTTTATTCCCGGAGATTAGCGGCTTCATACTCGGGCGACGTGCAAATGACTTCAAATAATTTAATCTTCTACTTATAGTTTTCGTAGAAACACTGACAATTCCTTTTGTCTCGATTTCGGCTTTTATTTGTCTTGGGATTTTAAGTGGATCTTTGGACGAGATCACTTTTATTAATCTAACTGATCTAGCATTTAGCTTTCTAGGCCGACCACTTCTCTTAGGGGCTTCCAAGATACCTTCTTGTTTATATTTACTCAATATTGCCCAAACTGCTTTAGGCTTCAGCTTCAAATTTTTGGCAACGTCGACTTCATCTTGACCATCTTTGTATAACTCAATGATCTTAGTTTACACATCGAAAGAAATTTCAGGACCACACGGCATGGTCTTAAAATCACTCAAGTTATACTACAATACTTGATGAACACAAACTAATCCTTTTCTGACACGAAACTGTACTAAACTAATGTTGAAAAGAATTTGTCTACATATTTTTGTCCCTCATAAAAAAGTGCTTATATTCAGACCTGTATTGAGTTCATTGCAGATAATGTAAAAACAAGGAATTTAGTTTTTCTACTAACAACGCATTTGTTTGGAGAGCAATGAAGTAACATATGAATTCGTTTTCTAAAGGTATTTAGGTAAATATTCATATTGGTCTATACACTTTTGTTCATTACTGTATGTATGTATATCCTTGAATTAAGATCAATTTCTCAATTTTAAGTGCTACCTTTCTTTAAAACAACGAAATTATCTCATTTGAAGTATCTGTGATCTCAAATCAATATCATAATTTCATAGAAACTCATGCTCTTGAATCAATAGCACCCTTTTCTGTGTGTGGCAGTGTATACGTCTTCTCGTGACAATTTATGATTTTCCACGTGAACACTTGCATTAAAGTACCAAATGGCTTGTCGGTTGATAAATCCCTAATACCAATAGCAGACTTCACGACTGTTCAGGACCCAGTTTTATTTCAGTACTTACAAGAAGTTTTGACTGTTTCTGAAATTGCGCATAGAACTAAAATAAGTAACATGGCTTTTTGTGTTCTTATGATGAAGTATTCAGGATAATTGAATTTTGAAAATGTTCACAATAGCAATACTTTCCCGTTCATGCGTGGAAACTGAAAACCAAATTATATCATTCAGCAAAGCGACTTTCCACGTTATACGAAAGTGTTTCAAGTAAAACTCGGCTTTTGTTCCTTGAAAAGGTCAAAATGCAGGGTCGTCAAATATGATGACAATCTCAGATAAGCAACTTCCGACTCAACAGCTACTCATCAAAACCTTTCTGTATTCTCCAATCCAAGTTTTTTAAGAAGAGTAGAACATGCAACAAAAAAGGGGTAAAATGTAGCTATGGGTATGGCTCAATATAAGGTCTCATTGTATTACGAAATGTTTTTAAAATATGTACACAATTCAAGGACATATTTTTTTCGTAATGCGTTTAGGAGCAATGCTCTATCGACGCGCTATTGGCTGACACTTTATATTCATGTATTTGGTGATTACGGCTGATAGTAACTGTAGGTACATGAGGCGATTTGTAGGTACATGAAGTAATAGTAATGGTAATGGTTATAAAATTATAGATTAAAGACGAACTGGGGTGAAGGTATTTATAGTTTGTGAAATACCTATTTCTTCAATACATCAATCAGGGTTTTTGGGAAAATAAAAAACATAACGTTGGACTATCCAAAAGTCTCAGTTGCATTGTTTTACTTTCATCAAGAAATGAAATTTAGGAATGTGTCGTCATTGTTTATATGTCTCATGATTTGAATTCTTCAGCAGACAATAGAAACAGTGTCACTAACAAATAAACCAGTATTACAGTCCTTTTATGAGATTAATATAGCATTTGAGTTCTAGAAGATTGAAATTTCGAATAACCTTCACAGTTTATTGATAATAGCAATGGGACAGCTCGAAAACTATTATTGACTTACTTTGTTTTAGCAGGAAATAGGGTTAGCAACTTATAACTTGACGAAAATAATCATATTTTTCATTGTTCATTATTAAGAGTCACACTTAAATATTGACTTATTATGATGCCACATGTTGTAATATTATAAGGTACATAGGCGAAACCAGGGCAAAGCAAACACCAGAGAAAGTGGAATTCCCTGTTTTACATCTAAACCATGATCATCATGAAAACTTGCATATACTTATTCGTTCAATTTTCTTCAATACACTGGTCAACACTGGTTTTGCCACACGAACTTTGACAGCTAATTTTGTTTTATCAGTCTACCCTCATTATTACATGACAGCTGTCATATGACATTAGCCTCATATTTGTTGTGATACGGTAATACTCATAACTAGTACTACGGCAGTAAATTAACAGAAACGCTTACAAGTAAATCCTTATAAAAATATTTGTTGTTGAATTTGAACACTTTTTTGTGATTTATTAACCCTGTGAATATGTCGAGGAAGTGTAATCATGATCCTAACTCTTTTTGTTATGACTGCGGAGAACTAACATTCAAAAAACAACGACGAAATTTTACGAATCTTGTGTTGGAGTGTTATCACCAATGTTTTGGTTTTTCTGTCGCCCATCAAGACAAATCCTGGGCCCCTCATGTCTGTTGCATAACGTGTGTGAAAAATTTAACTGACTGGAAGAAAGGTGCACGACCTATGCCGTTTGCTGTTCCCATGATATGGACTGAACAGCGAGATCACGTTTCAGATTGCTATTTTTGTCTCACAGGCATAAAAGGTATAAATTACAAGAAAAAAACCACAGTTATTTACCCTAACTTATCTTCGGCTATAAGACCAGTCTCTCATTGTAAAAAATTGCCAGAACTAATACCAGTTGCAACTACATCTGTTGAGAACAATTCACAACCGTCCACTTCAGGTGAATGTGTTGACGAGGACGATGACTTTGAGTTAAAAGGAATTGTAAAAGAGCCACATTTGATAACTCAAGCAGACCTAAATGATTTGGTTCGGGATTTAAATTTGTCAAAAAAAGCAGTCAGAACTATTAGGATCACGTCTAAAAGAATGGAATTTGCTACATCATAATACAAAAGTTAGCTATTTTCGAAACCGTGACCAACACTTCAGAACGTATTTTTCTCAGGATGGAGATTTGGTGTTTTGCAGTAACATAAATGAGATTATGAAAATGTTGGACATAGATTTTGATCTCTCTCAGTGGCGTTTATTCATTGATTCTTCGAAAGCAAGTCTAAAAGCAGTGTTATTGCATAATGGAAATAAGCTTCCGTCTGTACCTCTGGCCCATGCTGCAAATATGAAAGAAACCTATGAAAATATGAAACTTTTACTTGAAAAAATAAACTACAGTACATATTCCTTCAAAATCTGCGGTGATCTTAAAGTTGTTGCACTATTACTTGGACTTCAGTTGGGTTATACAAATTTTTGCTGCTTTTTATGTGAATGGGATAGCCGAGACAGAACTAATCACTATATAAAAAAGACATGGCGTACGCGTGCATCGTTAGTTCCTGGGCAAAAAAACGTAAAGTATTTACCCCTTGTACAGCCAAATAATGTGCTTCTACCACCATTGCATATCAAATTGGGATTAATAAAAAATTTTGTGAAGGCAATGGATCGCAATGGGAGTGGATTTTTGTATCTAAAAGAAAAATTCCCTAAAATGAGTGATGCAAAGATAAAAGAGGGTATTTTTGTTGGCCCTCAAATTAGGGAGTTAATAAAAGATTCAAGATTTGAAGAAAAATTAAGCGATTTAGAAACATCTGCATGGAAGGCTTTTAAAAATGTTGTTTCTAATTTTTTGGGTAACCACAAGAGTGACAGCTACAGAGAGTTGGTTAGCGAGCTATTATTGTCATATCAAGCATTGGGTTGCAACATGTCACTTAAGATCCATTTTTTAGACTCGCACCTGGATTTTTTTCCTGACAATTTAGGAGCTGTCAGCGACGAGCACGGTGAGAGGTTCCATCAGGACATTTCTAATATGGAAAAGCGGTACCAGGTCAAATGGAGCCCAAATATGTTAGCAGATTACTGCTGGACAATTAAAAGGGACCAACCAGAAGCTAAATATTCAAGAAAATCTTAGATTATTAAGTCATTTATAAAAAAAAAATAACTTTTGATTTACGAGATCTGTGTTTTTTCTTAATATTTTAAATTACTCAATAGAATAAAATCCTTGTCTAGCAATTTTTTTAACTGTTTATTTTTTCTTACAATCACCAATTAAAGTAAAAAATATCAAAAAAGTCCGTGTGGCACGACAAAGTTCAAATTTTGTTGAACAGATTATAATCGGTAATCGGTTGTAGAAGAACTCATAGGCGTATCTTTAGACGTATAGACATATTTAAAATATTTAAATACATTTGATAGATCTTCTCAGTCATAGAATGGAGTCAATGGTTTTGTTGGAAAAAATTAAAATTGATATTTTAGTGCATTTGGCGCATAAATATGAGAATAAAACAATACAGGCATAATGGTATTGCTTTTGAAATGACCCATTCAAGTACCCGCCGTCGAGTGGTGCATGAAAAAACGTTATTTTAAGGGGAAAGAATGTAGTGACATGTGGTGTATACCTAAAATACGCATCTACCTTTAATAAAGCGTTTTGAGTAAAAAATGGAAAATGGAGCTTTTTGCAACGGCCGATTCAATTCCAAGAAGCATTACTTATCATAGCCGCACATATCGCTTCCTGAAATTCATCAAATGGTTCGGAAACTTATTGTTGTTAGTCTTCTGAATAGAATAAACAAATAAACAGAATATCAAACCATGTGTTTAACAAAATGTTTGTAGCGCCTCAATCATACTTTTTTTATTACTTTTTGTCATTGTAGGTTTGTGTGTACTAGTGACATTGCATGTCTCGATGCAGTTTGAATTTACTATCTACCCGTACGTTGCGTGACGTTAATGAGAAGGTGTTACCACATTCTCGTATAGGCATGAATCATACGTATAACTAACGTACGTATTGTCACATGAAATGTAAATATGCATGCAGCTCGTCTTCACAGAATGGGTCATTAAATACATAGTAAATGCATCAGTTGTAATGATGTGCTACTTTATCTTAACAAACGTCTCCTACAATTTCTCTCACATTTCCGGTGCTGGATGTAGACTGTCTACATCCGGCATCGGAAATTTAAGGACCTCTGAAGAAGCTTGCCACTCGTGCTAGCGAAACGTTAGGAAGAAATTTCAACCGACGACGGACTTGAGACCCGAATCAAGACAGCAGTTTAACAACTGGTCGCGAAAGCCTTAACCAATTTGTAATTAGTGCTATAAATATAAAAGTCTCTAAGGTGTTATTAAGAAGGCAGCAGAAACACGCGGTACCTCAAGGAACCAGATTTGTGACTATTATCGGAGCGTTGTTTCGGTGTAAAGGGATTCATGACTAAAATTGTAGTAAATTGACGATTCAGAAAAACGTATAACCAAATCATTCGGTAAATATCAAAGTCATTCGATGTTCTAATACCGACATAAAAGATGGCGCACCCGGTAGTAAGTACAATATATGTTGATGCCGGAAACTACTAGCACCGCTCTTCAAATATACTAAGTGACATATAAATCCGAACACCCAGTTTAAATGGTTTTATTTTAATAAAATGTTGTATAAGTACTTAATGAAGCATAATAAGTACATGATAAAAATTTCAAAATGATTGCACTGCTTTTTAAAGCCCTTTGACCTTTAATAATGTGTGGATGCACCCTGATGTGCTGCGCATTCTCCAACGCGCCTAGGCATGCTTCTGATCAGGTGGTCAATGTCCTCCTGTTGTATCTCATTCCAGGCAACCACCAACTCCTCTCGAAGTGCTTCTAGAGTCTGAGGAGGACGTTGCAAATTGAGCAATCTCCTACCCATCATATCCCACACGTGCTCAATTAGGGATAAGTCGGGAGATCTTGGTGGCCATGGTAACAATGTGACATCATTATGTTGAAAGAAGTCTATTGTGACTCTTGCAACATGTGGTCGGGCATTATCTTGTTGGAAAGTTGGATCTGCCAGGGTGTTAAGATAGGGTAAAAGATGGGGTTCTAGAACTTCGTGGATATAACGCTGCGCGTTCATGTTACCTCTGATGAAGATTAAAGGTGACCTGGAACCATAAGCTATAGCACCCCAAACCATAACTCCAACAGTGTGATGAACATGTTTTTCAACAAAAAACTGTGGATTCCTCCTTTCACCACGTCGCCTTCTCACCCTGGCACGACCATCGTGCATGCCTAAACAAAATCGAGACTCGTCACTAAAGATAATACTGTTCCATTCCTGATCCCAGAGTGACCGTTGTCTGCACCACTCAAGGCGATTACGTCGGTGTTCTCGAGTTAAAGGGAGGACCCAGTGTGGCCGGTATGAAAACAAGCCAAAACTTCTCATTCGTCGGTAAACACTTCGCATGCCAATAGCTCTTCCGTGTTCTGCAAACCATTCATTTGCAATGGACCTGGTAGTGGAGAAACGGTCCCTTAAGGCCAATAATCTTAGGCGGCGATCTTCACGGTCTGTTGTTCTACGGCGGCGTCCAGTGCCCCTTGCTCTTTGCGTACGGCCGTCTCGAAGCCATGCCTGACAACACCTAACCACAGCGTCTACACTTCTTTGCACTCTAACTGCAATTGCCCGAAAAGGAAGTCCAGCTTCCCGAAGTCCCACTATACGGCCCCTATCAAACTCACTAGGTTGACGAAATCGTACAGGTCTCCGTACTCTAGGCATCGTAACCGATCGTAAAGGATGTCAAGAACCAAAATCCGCCAACGTTGATTCTTTACTGCGGCTGAAATATTCATTTTTAGAGCGTTAGTGAATTAAAGAAAAGCAGTATAAAAACCGGAATGTCCAACTGATAAGGCTGAAAATTTTTTCACTTGTTATTTACAGTAAGATAAATACATTCACCGACTTTTATTAAAATAAAATCATTTAAACTGGGTGTTCGGATTTATATGTCACTTAGTATAATTTCTACGTATGCGCGATATTATACACAGCATAAAATACTAGTATTTGCTTGTGCATGCACTAACAAAATCACAAACTCATTTCTGCTCATTTCAATTACATTCAAAAATTATGCAGTTTTTATTTTGTCTGTTCGCCGATAATTAATCCGAACATACACTTTAAATTCCAATTATCCTTATAAATTAAATGGACATTTAATATATGTATATACGAGTATTTATTATACGCTCGAATAATGTTTGCTACTGTAAATAAATCGGATATAGTTTGGATATAAAACACAAAAATTTATTCTTGACTTCTAAAACTGCGTTTCCAATACAATAAGTTGCAGACACATATACCCGGCAACGTCTTGTAAACTGTCACAACACCTGGTACATCGCGCATATTTATTTCAATATCTGTAATATTTTGGGCGTAAAGAAGTGCCGGGCCTATTTTACTTTCACCATATTCCTTGAATGCTCTCAAATAGTTTGCCATTCCAGGACTTTTGGGTCACCATGTGCGATAAACATTACGGTGTACATGAGATCCCAACAATCAAATTATATCCAAGTGGTATAAGTATATAACATTAGAGAAAACGGAGCTCTAATCACGATTTATATACGAGCCCCTTCCCACTTCAGTTGACCCATTTCAAGATTTGTACCCAAATATGCCTGTATAAACTAAACATGACAAAACTATCAACTTCTAAAACAATTTATTTTCTCAAAAACATTTTAGATACACTCTAGTCGTAAAAAATACATATTTGAAATCACTTAGACCTATAACTAATAGAACATCTGAACAAATAAACAATGTGCGAATAAATGCGCCAAGTTAACAAAGCAACAATTGAAAGATTACCATTGGGTGACATCAGCTTTATTTTTTATTACGGCTGAAATTCTTTGGGGCATAGTGTTAACCAAATTTTGGCAAAAAGAAGCTTTTGTATCAGTTCGGTGATTGTACGAGCAGGATGCTGTCATAGAACCTTTTTCATCTCGTGCCACAAAGTTTCCATAGGTGACAGATCTGGACTGCTAGAAACCCATTTCAAAAGTGGTACATTATTTTCTTCCATCCATTTTATAGCCTTTTTTGAGGTATGGCACGCTGTACCATCTTGCTGAAACACAAAATCTTGGCCGGATGTCAAACATTCTTCCATCACTGGTAAAAGCGATTCTTCTAAAATTGCCAAATATTTGTTTGTATCCAGATTTCCATCAATAAAATGAAGTTTTCCTACTCCTTTTGATGACATACTGCCCCAGACCATAATGGATGCTGGAAATTACACTTTTCTCTTCAGACAGTCAACATGGAATGCTTCATTTTTTTGCGAATAACTCTACTGCGACTGTTACCAACACAAACTTCCAATCGGGCCTCATCACTCCATTGTATTGCACACCATTGTTGAGGGGTCCATTGTCTATGTTCTTTAGCCCATCTAAGCCGATTTTTCTTTTGCAGTGGAATTAATAGTGGATTTTCTTTGACCTATAAACAAGTTGTGCAACTTTAGGGTTTTTACTTCACTTTTTTTTATAAGAAAACTTACCTTGCAAGTGCTAAATCCCAGTTTGTGGGCCTCTCTATGAGTTGTGGATCTCGAAATTCTCCTTCCAACAGCGTCACTCCACAGAGCACTAAATTGTAAATAATTGACACGCCTGTTTTTCACGATTATTCTTCTTAATGCTCTTGGGTCGGCATTTGTGATATTACTTTTTTCACATATCCTGGCTTAATATCAATTGAACTAGTTACGTTATATCTTCTAACAATATTTCTCACACTGTACCGCGATAAGTCTAACAAAGTTGTAATTTCTGAGTCTGATTTCTCAGAATTGAAAAATTTAATTATCAGTAACCGAATTCTCTCAGTAATAACCTTTCCTCTACCCATTTTGAAAACATTAACTACCCAAAACTAATTTAAACGTATTCTGACAGCTGTGATTAATAAAAACAATTGTCATGGCTTTCACTTTTCACAGCCACCTATGCGTTATAGACTTATTATGCATTGAAATGAAAATAGGTTGATATGCTGCAATTGCAACATGTGTTATTTTTTTGCTGTAAATTTGATTAGGGAGTGATATAGTTGGTGTTTTCTACTATATATTATCAAAATATTCATTGTTAATATTTTAAACCTATAACACCCTGCTACATTTTTATTATTTGTGTTTGATAAGAAAAAAACTAAGATTTCAATAGTTGGGCCAACTGAAGTGGGAAGGGGCTCGTAACCGTTGGGGGTATGAGGCTCAAAGCTGACAATGGCATGGCAAGAGAAGATCCGAATAATACACGTTAAAATTAATTATTCAAGTCAAGTCATCGTTGGTTGCCAGAGCGGTCCGTGGGATCTTAGCTCTTAGGTCATAGTGTCAGTTTCTAAGTCTGTCATGACTGGTAATGCAGAAACCGTACAATTTTAAGGAAAAAAGGGAAGGAAGGAAGAAGAAAACTTTACAAAGTTCTTTGTAGATCCTTTGGGCTAGAAGTACCACAGCAAGTGGCTATAACCGGCCGCGTGGTTGTGGTTAGATGTCCCCTTGAAAATTCGAGGTCTTCTAGCCATTTTATACAACACTGTCTAGGTTGGCTCTTGTTGTGGACTTCGTGTGTCGTTTTTTTTCCTCTCCATCATCGTTTCCTCAGGTTACACCTGTATCCGGATGTGTGGGCACGTGTATCTACTTTTGTGGTTTCACATGTGCATTCATTTCGGGCCTGATGAAGCCAACCAGCAGAAATACGTATCGCTCGGGCTACCTATCCTATTTTCTGCTGGAATCTACTTTCCTCCTTTTTGCGGATTTTGCCCATTATTTTCCTAGCTGAAATTTTTTTTAAACAATAGTGACACATAGTCGACGAATAAAAAACTTCACTGATGAGGTTCGATTAGGACGGAATTATTTGCTAATCGTTTCCTACACCTTATCCAGTCCCTCATCAGTCTGACAGTATGTAGCACAAATTGTACGTCGATGTTGTTGAAAAAGCCCAAGTCTGTGGAATGTGTAGTATTCATAGTTAATTGCCTTAACCATTAGGAGAAGATATCCTTTAATTTCTTTGGGTAGAAGGCAAAGTATTGCAAGTATTCCATCCTAATCGAACCTCATCTGTCCAGTTTTTTATTCGTCGACTACGTGTTCCCTTCACTGTTGTTTAAAAAAAAATTCAGAAACAATCTCGCCGACTTACTCCAGACGATGAAGACATAGATCTTCGAAAGCTTGAGAGTTTAAGTTATAAGAGTATACTTTTGCAATACTTTGCCTTCTACCCAAAGAAATATATGTATATATATATATATATATATATATATATATTTATTAAACTATATATATATATATATATATATAGTTTGGAAATTAGAATACTGTTACAGGATGATGTGCTTATCTTTGATGGCTTATTTGCAAATAATATCTCCAAAGTTGTTTCTCAGACAGCGTTCGTTAACCTGCTTAATACCAGGCAGTACCGAAAAAACTTTTAGCTTGATTTTGAAAATCAGTTCAGTACGGTGAAGATATATTCGTGAAGCTTGATATCTATTTAAGTCAGAGAGTCCCGATTTTGATGAAAGTTGTGTTATTACGGTAAAAAGTAAATGTAAACAACAAGCAACAAAAATGTTCAAACACCTTAGTATTTGCATGAAATTGTTAGTTCCGTGAAATTGAACGCAATCACATGAAATGACATAATAAAAGCACCATGAATAGTTAAAACCGAAACTTCGTCTTTATTAACATACTTTTTATTTCAGCTATTTATTCTAACTACCATTCTAACAGGAGCAAATATTTGACTCTGGAATAACACAAGTCATTTAGACACTTTTACCCAACAAAAAAAGATTATCAATCACCACTGCTATTACCGTAATTTGTTTACCTATATTCTATCGAAAGGGTATCTAGTTTTTTTTTTCAGCCACATTAGTCAAATTGGAAAGAACAACTCGTTTTCCTGTCGGGATAATGAAAACTGAGCATACAGTGATTAATCTTCTTGTAACGGCTTGTTCTCGTGACCCGAACGATATCAGTATATTTATAAATGAAATCCTTCATTGGCTTCTAGGGAAAAATTGGTAGAGTGTGGTTTTCCGACACTTCTATCGATTTCCATTCGGCTAGAGCAAAGATGTATTACGATGTTGATTGTGCAGCATTATAGGCTTCCTTTATAGTATTATAATTCATTTGCATTTGACTTGCACATCACTAAAAAGTATCTCTGACATGATAGATGTGGAAACACACATTTCAGGGATGGTTTTTTTAGTTTATTTTAAGATTATAACACTCTATGTCGATTTCCGAAAAACCGAAGGAACAGAGAAAAATTCGAATTACGAAGTCCAAACACAAACCTGCAGCAGCTGTTTTGAATCTTTTGTAACCTATACCGATCCGACGAATCCAAATAAGAATAGAATAAAATCAGAGAATGTTGCAAAGATGACAGAATCAAGCTTTCAACTAATTTTTTCTAGTCTTAAAGTTTAAAATGAACCGGTTGGAGTATAAAAGTTTTAATTTGGCATACGTTTTTGAGACTGGTAACCGATGAGTCTATGAAACTTCAAGTTAGAGTCCAAGATAACACCCAGGTTTTTAGAATGTTCTACCATGGGAATGCGCTCGTTATTTATAATGAGTACAACTACGTCCTTTATGTTATTATACATGTGTTTCGGAGAAAAAAAGCATACTTGAACTCTTTTCAGGATTGATCCTGAGACAGTGATTTTTACAAAAATCCGTAATATTGATTAGGTCAGTATTAATTTTAAACGACACTTCATTTAACTGAGCATATTTGAAGTGAAACGAGAATTGTGTGTCATCAGCATACGTTTGTATAGAACAAAATTCCACACAAGTCTATAGTGTAAATTAAATATAGCAGAGGTCCCAGAACTGACCCCTGCGGAACGCCAGACGAAACCACAGTACTAGAAGAAACGTGCCTAACCGTCTTAACTACCTGTTTTCTTTCAACCAAATAGCTTTGGAAAAATCTTAGCGTAATATCAGATAGTTCAATGTACTTCAGCTTGCTCAACATGATTTTGTGATTAACTGTATCAAAGGCTTTTGAGAAATGAATCATCACTAATATGGTATTAATATGTCTGTCTAAGTTACCTACGATGTTGACAGTTAGATGAAGCAAAGCTGAAGTAGTGCTATGTCCCGCACGAAATCCTGATTGATGAGGAGGAAACAAGTTATTTTGCTCTAAATATTCCACTAGTTGAATGTACACTGCTTTCTCTAATACCTTCGAACAAAAGCACAGCAAACTAACAGGCAGCAAATGATTATGAGTGGTTCGATTTTTTACTTTGGCTAAAGGGATGATAATAGCTTCCTTCCAAGCCTCAGGAAAAGTCCCGGTCTTAAGACATACATTAACAATATGTTATGTGTTGAATAGAATAAAATTTCAGGTAAGCAGTAACCTAGCATGATCAAGTTAATTTCATCACCCTCAGTAGCAGGTGACTTGATAGAGGTAACTATGTCCAAAGTTTCTTCTGCGGTCATCATCCTAACTGTAAATGGATTTACATCTTGCCTGTTAAACATGTTCTCATAAAACTCTACTGTACTGTCAGTCAAACGGAAATTGATATTAAGATTTTGGTAATTTAACATGAAGTGGTTATTGACTTCGTTAGGGTCTAATAGATCATAGGGTATTTCAATGTGTTTTTGGGGACAAATATTTATTACTCTCAGCTGACCACAAGCCTCTCTAGAATTGAGACTATCAAAGCGAGATAAATATGCCTTTTTCTCACGCCGGATTGAAGCGAGTGAATAATTTCTTAACTGTTTATACGCTGTCCAATTTTCGTCTGATGGATTGTTACGAAATTTAATTAAAGCCTCATCTCTCACCTTAAGAATGACCTCAAGTGCAAACGTTAACCATGGAGCAGCTTTTTTGGTGACACGAGCCGTCCGAATAGAAGCATGAAAGTTCAAAAGCTCAATAAGCATCTCATAAAGGATTAGAATTTTGGAGATAATATCAGTAATATACAGCATTTCTTCTAAGCCAGCTGCAGCCAAATCCTGCTTGAATTTGATTACATCAATGTTCTTAAAATCCCTAACTCACAAAATACTAGTTTGTGGTCAGATATCAGATCTGCATTTAAGGTACCAGAGTTGAGAACACTTTCAATATTATTTAAAAATATGACATCAATTAAAGTAGAACTAAAACGAAAAATACGAGTAGGCTCATCGATGACCTGCCTGAAACCATAAAAATCAAGACAACTGCTGAGTACATTAGTGGTATCGAACATATCAATATTCATGTCTCCAAGAAGAATAATGTCATCATGAGGCATAAAGAAAGAAACAAGATTGTCTATGTGTTTTATACTATCATTGATAGAACAGTGAGGAGGTCTATAAAGTACCGCAACAAGCAGGCGCTTACGGAATTGATTCTACATTTGCAACACAATAATTCCAGCGTACTGTTATCAAAAAAATCGATATTAACAGTACTGAATCTCAGATTAGCCTTTGCGTATATGCCAACCCCACCACCTCTGCCAATTCTATCTTTGCGAAAGAAATTATAATCGTGCATACTGATAAGATTATCTGGTATATTGCCTGAAAGCCAAGTTTCAGACACAGCTATAATATCAAATTGATCTTTTACCAGCAAAGAAAACTCATTATATATCTGTGCCTTAGAGGAATATAGTTGTAACTCCATGTAATGCAATTCAGCGAACAAGCAAATTAAAGATTGAGTTAGTAGCAGAATGGCTTTTTGTTCATGTTGCTGTTAATATGCGAATATAGTTTTTTGGGAAAACATATTATATGATACAAAGAACAGTAATGCTTCATTTTAATGATCTTAGAATTTGATATTCTGATTATTTTGTGAGTTATGACTATTTACTACGATAATAACATCCAGGTGCAACATCGGATGAAACACAGTAAGTATAATTGGTGGAAATAGGCTACATTTTATTATTACAAAAAAATGACATCTGGAGAAGATATATTCAATCTTCGCCGTCGTCATCATCTCCTTGTTGACCCAGCAAAGGAGTATTTTTATAAAAATCATGAAATGCTTGTGGTATCCATTGCAGAAGCATGAGAAGATGATCGTGCTTTTTCTTGCTAAGTCCTTTTGGGGTTTGACGCGGCGAACATAGTTCTAGTGGTAACCCTATCGATTTTCTAGAAGATCTATTCATGTTTACCATTTTGTAGTCCTCTTGGAATATGTCTGTTTTATAGTAGAGTATCCCTGGATCCTGTTTTCGAACCTCAAGCCACACCGCTGATGACACTAAAAAGCTTTCTTTGTCTACTGCCTGTTTATTTTGAATGAGAGGTGATACTGTGCCGGAATATAAGGCCTCAAAGTTCTTGAAGTCATCTACCTACGATCAGCTTCCATGTGTGTGTGTCCACGTAGAAGAAACTTGTGAATGATACACTATAATGGACTTATTATTTGTAATATGTAAAAGTAGTTTACGATCATCATAATGTTCCTGTTTTGGCTCGGACACCTATAATATCAATTATGTTGTACTTACTAGATTCTCAAGAATCGATTTCCTCCTCCAGTGCAAGCTGCACTAATTTTTGAGCCCTTGAGGAGATTATTACCGTTTTTTTGGTTACTTAAGCACCTTGATCAACTTTGAAGAATGATTGAACGCGGTGCACGACGGAGACCCGACTGTTTACCGCTGCGTAGCGATGATTCATACGATAGTATTGTGCATATGTACGTAGAAGCGACTGTTTACCTCTAACAAAAAATCACTAGCTGCTTGGTTAAAAAGATTAACCAGGGATACTAATTATAGGCAGATAATCACAAAAACTGCAAAAATGGAGTTACCATCGTTTACCTCTAAGGCACAGATATGATCTAAGAGTATAAGAAATTGTTTAGAATGCCAACTTTTAGATAGAATGCAAAGAGCCAGGAGTGGCGGAGAGAAAGGCAAAAAACGAAAAAATCTAGATCATTTTTAGAAAAAAATTTGTAGGGACTAAAAATGAGGGTTAGGGGTTGTAGGTGGTGGGGGGAGGATATATCTCAATTTTTTGATGTTAGTTTAGTAGACATATTTCACACATCATACATTTGCCCTTAAAACTTAGAACGTTAGATCCGTTTTTTCGATACGCGTGTCTACTTCTGCTCTCTGGAGGAACGTCCAGGAATGATTGGCGCTGTGCCGCGCTGCAGCGTCGTGCGATCAGGTATTGGGGAAAGACGACGTTGCCAGATGGACGGTACTACCGATAGAGCAAGGAAATAATGTCTATTGTACAACTGTATGGACCTGTTAATTTTTCTGTTATACATATTCGTAACTACTACTACTCTCAGATTAACTAACTTGCGCTCAACATAATTCTTTATGAATCAATGCCGGCGTTAGATGGGAAGTGCAGTGTCAATCTACCTGAAGCCATTTTTCATATAATCTCCCGACATTTGTGCACGTTGACGGTCCAAGTAGTAGATATTACTCAAGCTTGAAGTTTCGTACCTTCAGGGTACAAACGTAATCCGTGGAGTCTCAAGGGATTCTATATTCAAATGTCCATTCCATTATATTTTACAGGCAGGCGCTCGAGTTGAAAGTTTACGAAGTCATGTTTTTTATAACAGTCACTGACGGCTTTGCATTGCCGGGAGCGAAACATCTGCGCAAAATTACAAATAAAGGAATGAATAAAATCCGTATTTACTTTTTCTTCGAAGCGGATTACTTGGTGGATACGCTTTGAGAAAAAATGTTTAAACTTATTTTTCTGACGAGTCCTCAGCAGCCACGCCTTTGAACAGTGGAAGAGACAAGAAATATGAGAAATTAATATACCGCCGTTTCTGAAAAAGTTAGAAATCTGCTCCCTTGTTTAAAATCGTTCAAGATGGATTCATATTTAAACTGGGCGAAGAGTAGCAATCTGTGTGTCTTGGATTCTATCTGAAAAATCAACACGCTTTTTACGAGGTGCAATCGAATTTTTTATTGATAAATGAAGGTTCGTTTATGGCATTTTTGTATGAAAAATAACGTTAGTCATGTGACCACCGCGGCTTCGTTTACAGGCCAACATCCGAACATCAAAATTTTCAATGACTTTTCCCAGAATAATCGGGTCTATGGCCGTAATTTCAGTCCGAATATTGCGCGTTAGGTACCGAATTGTCCGGGGACCATTCGCATACACTTTTTTTTCAAAAATCCTCAAAGAAAACAGTCAAGAGGTGTTAAATCGCACGATCTCGGGGGCCAACTGACATCTGAATTTCCTGAAATTATGCGGTCTTGAAATTTCGTGTGCAATAAGGCGATTGTTTGGCGAGATGTGTGAGCCGTTGCTCCGTATTGATGAAACCAAAGATCGTCGGCACCAATACGGTCCAATTGTGGCCACAAAAGTCTGTTAACATGCCGCGATAACGTTCCCGGTGACGATAATGGCCTTTTCTTCGGCATCTTCAAAAGAATGTTCTGACGATGCCACCAGCCCATAATCCGCACCAAACAGTCACCTTTTCAGGATGGAGAGGTTGTTCATGATATTGGTGTGGATCTTCAGCCCCCCAGAATCTGCAATTTTGCTTATTTACGTACCCATTGAGGTGAAAATGAGCCTCATCAGAAAAGAGCACTTTGACCGAAAATCCGTCTTCTCTTTCCAGCATCCAATTAACAAAAACACGCCGCTGTTGATGGCCTGCCGGCTTCAATTCTTGTGTTAGTTGGATTTTGTATGGATGGAGGTGTAAATAAATGTGTAAAATCCGGCGTAAAGTGGTCTCATTAATTCCTAATTGTTGCGAACGGTGCCTAGTCGAGGTGGCTGGATCTTCTCGCACACTTTCACTCACTGCGGCTGTTTTCACAAGTACGAGCTGGACGAGCATGTTGGTTTGGTCTACGACATTCAGCTGAACCAGTTTCCTCAAAACTATAAACAATCCAACGAATGCCAGGCTCTGTAGGGCGTCCATGTCGGCCAAAACTAGTGCGAAGTTTGCGAAAAGTATTTTTTATATTTCGACCGGTTTCGTAATAAGTTTGGATAATCAAAATACGTTGTGTTGTAAACGAATCCATGACTATAAATGACAGTTCATTTATGCATAACACATAACTATTGACTCACATGGTAACACATAAGCTTATAGGTAAAAAAAAGAAATAGATGGCGCACATCACCACGAAAAACCATGTTACTCATTTCAGTCTGTATGTCCGCTAATTCTTGACCCCGCTATAACTTGGAAAGTCCCGGTCGAACTTGGATGAAATTTTCACACAAGATTACTACTATGCCAAGGACGAAAAAGCATTGTAGTTTTTGAGAATCGACCTAGTGGCGACGGAGCTAGGGGTCAAGAATCTCAGAAAAATTAAGAATGACGCATCACGCACAAAACATTTTCGCAGTGCCTCACATATAGGCGCTGCTGGTTTGTAATTTTGCAAAACAGATTTCTATGAAATTGAAAAAACTTGAAATAAAAACGTTTTTTCTTTTTTATCTCTCCCATTTTTTAAATCCCTCAAATTTGCATATGTAATTTCCAGGATGGACGAGAAAAAGAAGATGCGCAACTAATTTCTAACTCTGCATGGCTACACGTCTCAAGTATGTGTATTTGAAACAAGAAACCAAACGAATTATCATCAAGATTCTTAGCACACAAATCCTATGCACTGCCGTTTCCTTCCAGCCGCTGCTTAGCCTTCCAATAATACCATCTCTGAAGCATCATGACATTTAGGTGAGACGCAGAGCTACACAACCAGTGCGCTTCAAGTGAAAAACAGCTAGTTACAAGTCGACATTTTATAGGAAAATTTACATTATAACATGTAAATAAAATATTTAAAACACACATGACAACAGCGCGTCGGTCATTCATAACTCTTATCGAACCGGCAATCGATCGCAAACGGTCACAATGGTTAGTTATTGTTCGCGTACGTCGTCGCGTTTATTTACAATGTTCTCGAATCAAGAGTTCGCCGACATGTTGTTAGTTTACGGTGAAGCTCGTCAAAATTCATAACTTGCAGCCCAAACTTATCGCGACACATTTCGCCAACGGTACACCCAGACAGAAGGACATTTGTGCAAGTGTACCAAAGCCTTCGAGATACAGGAAGTGTTCACCTCACTAATATTCGCACTCGTGAAAGATACGTTACTGTAGAGCAGGAGGAACAAATTTTAAATATCGTGGAAATCAATGCAGATATCAGCACTCGGGAATTAGGCCGCCGCTTAGGACTATCGCATACCATAGTCCATAGAATCCTACGGGAAAATTTGCTTTATCCCTACCATGTACAACCAGTGCAGGCCTTGTTACTAGAAAACTGGCCATTTCCATCAACGTTTTAAAATAAATAATATTTGGGCGGGTATTATTAACGATCAGGTAATTGGCCTTTTCGAGTTACCCTCAAAGTTATCAGGAGAAGGTTACCTTAGCTTTCTAGCCAATAAGAACTTTTGGAACAGATCTTAAACAACATGCCATTACAACGGAGACAGAATTTGTGGTTTCTTCATGACGGGGCACCGCGACACATTTTTTGAGGCGTCATTCAGTATTTGAATAAACATCCAAATCGCTGGATCAGTCGAAATGTTCCTGATCCTCAAAAATGGCCAGCAAAATCTCCTGACCTCAATCCGATGGATTTCTGGTATTGGCGAAAACTTAAAGGGATGGTTTATGGGGTTGGTCCAATAACAACTGAAGCACAACTTCGCGAAAAAAATTTTAATGCGGCTGAAACAATAAATGGACAACTTCGAGGACTTAAAGTAAGAAGAAACTGGGTTCGTCGTAATGAAGCTTGTGTGGAAAGTGGAGGACGACATTTCGAACACCTTCTTTAAATACAAAAAGTGCAGTGTGGGTTTTAAAAAGAAAAACAATGTATGTATCAAAATTGTGTTCCCTATTTATAAGTGGATTTTTTAATACGTTCAATAAACTTTCACACACCAGGTGAAGCGCTGAGATAGTAGTAAGTCCGTTTTTTTAATTGTTTGCATTTTACGAGTACATTATCAAATAATGCAATAATACCTAAGAGCCAAAAATAACAAGCTCCATCTTTATTTACGCTGCGTTCCGTCGTAATTTACGTCTGGCATTGCGGCGTTGTCAGATTTTATTTTACGTTAAAGTCGCTTTTCTCTAAAAAATGCCGATTTGACCCCATGTTATATGAAACTTTTTACTTCTTTTACCCCTTTACCACCCATTTAAATAATGACTATCATAACGTTTGCACGCTGTATTATTTCAACACAGAACATAATGGTCTTTATTACTTACAATGTTACCTCGGTATTATACGCGCAGCCTTGCCGACACTGAATTGACGTTGTTCTATTTAGAGAGTGTCCCTTAGGGGGTTGAAGTGCTTTACATCCAGTCTGGCATGGAGGATACAACATCTATTTTCTACTACCGGTCAGTTGGAATAGATATAGCGTTAACATTGTACGCGAGCAGAATCAGTTTCATAACGGGTGATCCATTCAAAAGAACTTACTTAAAACGGAAAAATATAACAGTTGTGTCAGGTTATTTTTTGCGATCCTTATCACGCCTTGATAACATGCTATTCACTGCTTGAAATTCGAGCTCATAATCTTCGGAACATTTGAATCGGTCAGTAGGAAAACCTCGTAAGTCCCATAATTTGAAATAAGAAAGCTACTGAATAGTGCTGATGAGTAGTCATGAAGCACGAAGCAGCTGTCCATGGTTGGCTGTCTTTTGGTCGGACAGATGAAAGAATCATGTTTAGTTTATTCAATGGCACCTTACAGCCAGGATCGTCGGCTATATAGCGATCACGTACTGACTGGGCTATTAAACGTGAGATGAGATCTTCAACAGACTTCACATTTTAAAACAGTAATAATGGAAAAATCCAGAAAAACTGTTATGGACCTACGTTATTTTAGCAGGAAATAAATAGGGTCAGTGGTATATATACTAAGTGACATATAAATCCGAACACCCAGTTTAAATGGTTTTATTTTAATAAAATTTTGTATGAGTACTCAATGAAGCATAATAAGTAAATGATAAAAATTTCAAAATGATTGCACTGCTTTAAAGCCCTTTGACCTTTAATAATGTGTGGATGCACCCTGATCTGCTACGCATTCTCCAACGCGCCTAGGCATGCTTCTGATCAGGTGGTCAATGTCCTTCTGTGGTATCTCATTCCAGGCAACCACCAACTCCTCTCGAAGTGCTTCTAGAGTCTGAGGAGGACGTTGCAAATTGAGCAATCTCCTACCCATCATATCCCACACGTGCTCAATTGGGGATCTTGGTGGCCATGGTAACAATGTGACATCATTATGTTGAAAGAAGTCTATTGTGACTCTTGCAACATGTGGTCGGGCATTATCTTGTTGAAAAGTTGGATCTGCCAGGGTGTCAAGATAGGGTAAAAGATGGGGTTCTAGAACCTCGTGGATATAACGCTGCGCGTTCATGTTACCTCTGATGAAGATTAAAGGTGACCTGGAACCATAAGCTATAGCACCCCAAACCAGAACTCCAACAGTGTGATGAACATGTCTTTCAACAAAAAACTGTGGATTCCTCCTTTCACCACGTCGCCTTCTAACCCTGGCACGACCATCGTGCATGCCTAAACAAAATCGAGACTCGTCACTAAAGACAATACTGTTATATTCCTGATCCCAGAGTGACCGTTGTCTGCACCACTCAAGGCGATTACGTCGGTGTTCTCGAGTTAAAGAGAGGACCCAGTGTGACCGGTATGAAAACAATCCAAAACTTCTCATTCGTCGGTAAACACTTCGCATGCCAATAGGTCTTCCGTGTTCTGCAAACCATTCATTTGCAATGGACCTGGTAGTGGAGAAACGGTCCCTTAAGGCCAATAATCTTAGGCGGCGATCTTCACGGTCTGTTGTTCTACGGCGGCGTCCAGTGCCCCTTGCGCTTTGCGTACGACCTTCTCGAAGCCATGCCTGACAACACCTAATCACGGTGTCTACACTTCTTTGCACTCTAACTGCAGTTTCCCGAAAAGAAAGTCCAGCTTCCCGAAGTCCCACTATACGGCCCCTATCAAACTCACTAAGTTGACGAAATCGTACAGGTCTCCGTACTCTAGGTATCGTAACCAATCGTAAAGGATGTCAAGAACCAAAATCCGCCAACGTTGATTCTTTACTGCGGCTGAAATATTCATTTTTAGAGATTTAGTGAATTAAAAAAAAGCAGAATAAAAACCGGAATGTCCAACTGATAAGGCTGAACATTTTTTTACTTGTTATTTACAGTAAGATAAATACATTCACCAACTTTTATTAAAATAAAACCATTTAAACTGGGTGTTCGGATTTATATGTCACTTAGTATAACTTAAGCACAATAATGGTATTAATCATATTTTCCATTACTTATTGTTGAAAATTACACTTAAATGCTGACTTCATAACATGCCACATGTTCTCGTCTTGCATTTGTTCGATATTTTTAAGGGACATAGGGAGAACCCAGGCATGAGGAAGTCGAATTTTCCGTTTTACATCTAAACCATGACCCGCCAACGAGGAAAAATACAGCCTTATTAATTGAACTTTTTTTAATAATGGCAATCGATTGTGGAAGAACCAGAGTGCTTATTTGTCTACCGGCAGGGGTGTTATGTCAAAAAAACCGACGAAATGTCATCCTACAGATTAGGTAGTTTTTAGAGCGCACGTTTGCTCGCTATGATCGCTGAAGTTTGAGCGTTTGAGTTAATATCTTGTAGAAAAACCTGCATAATATCATTAAAAACCTACGAAATTTCAAAAAAGACAAAATGTCACTTTTCAAGATACGTAAAACCCGGCATCAAAATGTATTTTTTCAGCAAAAAAGAAGTGACATTGTGTGATAGCTACTGTGCATCTTTATAATATCTTTACGAACGTCTATTTAAAATAGTTAGCGTATATTTAAAGGCCCTTCTCAGTCATATGAATTAATAATAATAATAATAATAATAATAATAATAATAATAATAATCGTCTTTATTTAAACTGTACTACATACAGAAAAACAAGAGTTGCATATGGTGGCGAAGTTTAGCAGCATGCTACTCTCACACTTAACCACCCATGCAAAGAAAGAACAAGTTGTTAAATAGCAGATATCAAACAAAATATATATATACTTCGAAGTTGAGTCATTTATTTTAACAGTGAGTAGATCTGATCAAAAGAAATGTTTTTTTCCTTTACCATTTTTCTGCTAAAATTAAAGTAACAAAGTTATAGCCCTTTGGAAGTTTGAGTACCACCCTGTCTCAATAATAATATTATGTGCTCGTGTTTGGCAACAACAGATATAATCCGCCTTATCGGTTCATCGCATCGGAAACAAAAAAGCGAAAGAATTTGGAACGATGTTTTTACAATTATTTTATTCAGTTGTATTCAGTCAGTCTCAGTCGGTAACGCGTGAGTGAATAGTGGTGTCTGTTGCGTGGCTCAAACGAAATCAAAAATGGCACATGTTTACGAAAATGCTGAACTTGTGGACATGATTCTTATTTACGCGGCATCACGGATTTATGCGGATCGGTTTCCCAATCGAGTGCAACCAACCCCTCGTGCCTTTGTTAATGTAGTACAAAGGGCTCGTGAATCAGGTGACTTAAGACCTCACAGGGGAGGGCATGCCGGTGGTCCAAGACCGCACGATCAAATACAGGTCCGCACTGAAATACTTGTCGGGAGGATACTTTATAAAACAAGGTAACATTTTTTTTTATTTTTATTTTTATTTTTACACACATATTTTGGTTTATCTTCCTTCTACAATCATTATCTGAAAATTAATGACTCAACTTCAAAGTAACCCTGTATATATACATACACATGTACATAAATACACATATACATACATACATATACACACATTACATACGTACATATTGCACCAAGGTTTGCTACATGTACACAAGGGAAGTGAGGAATCATTTAACAATATATCTATAGCAATCTAATTAAGACTATGGATCCAAGTAAATATGAGATTTGACAGCTTTCTTGAAGCAATTTAAGGACATGGTTTTGAATTCAGGAGTCAAGGCATTGTATAACACTGAAGCCCTGCACGTGAAAGAACGCTGGAATAAATTTGTGCAGTAGTGCGTGAAAAAATCACGGAAGTCCCGAACATATGAGGTTTTTGCATTGAACGCGTATTAAGTGGTGTTATTTCAGACGAAGGAATGGTTGTTTTGGCAAAATCTAGTGAATCCGTTGTTATTTGTTTGCCGATGATACTACAATCACGGTTTCTAGCAATTTTGGTTGAAGAGCGTCTTGATAGTTTTTGAAGAGATGGAGGTTTGGTGTGAATGGAATAAGTTGATATTATATGAAAATTAATCTGCTGCAATTAACTTTCACATTAACAAAAATCCTTCAGTCACCGCAACAGCTTCAAATAATCAACTTGAATTGCAGTTGGTAGACAATCTTAAGCTCCCTGGTAGCTGGTTTGTTGCAGAAGTGACTTTTGAACAATATTTGCTCCAGTTTAAACAATAACTTATTCGCATTATTTGATATGAAACGATATTTAGATGAAAAATCTCTATTATCTCTTTACTATGCATTTGTATATAGCCACCTGTCATATAATATTCTATGCTGGGGTAGAGGAACTGGCTAAACAGAGTCTTCGTTTCACAAAAACGAATCATCAGACTTTCATTTAATCTCACTTTCAGAGAAACTTTCAGGCATGGTTTTATCAACAACAAACCGCTTACTGTACCTTGCATTTTTAATAAATGTTAAACGTAACATTAACAACTTCGAGATGCAAAATAACCAGTAAGATTACACTAAGTCACCACAGTGTAATTTTGTAGCAATGAATAATGCTCTACCTAGAGATCTGAGGGAAATTGATAGCTACTGTAGTTTTAAAATAATGACTTTCAATTATCTAACTGATAAATGTTTTTTTCTACTACCGAGTTTTTTAAGTACGGATGTTAATACCGTTAAAATGGATCTTTTTGAATATTATTTTTTACATAATTTTCAATTTTGTCAATTATTTTAATGTGTTATATGTATACAATTTCAAATCTAAATTTATTATTGCACATTTTGTGAAGGTATCCTTCAGATGAAACATTTTTTTCATCTTCATTCTTTTTTGTGACTTGCCAGTTGAACCATGTATTTGTATTGGCTGAATAAAATACTACGAGCCCCTTCCCACTTCAGTTGGCCCAACTATTGCAATCTTAGTTTTTTTCTTATCAAACACAAATAATAAAAATGTAGCAGGGTGTTATAGATTTAAAATATCAACAATGAATATTTTGATAATATATAGTAGAAAACACCAACTTTATCACTCACTAATCAATAACTAAGGTTATACCACAGCCGACGTCAACTACGAGCCGTGAACAAAGAAATCTGGCAACGTAGGTGGTAATGTTACTCCCGCCGCTCAAAACGCTGAGAAAACATAACCTTTTCAATTTGTAATTTGGGAATCGCAGAGGCTGTAATTAAGAGATAAGCTTGTTTTCTAAGCTTCAAAGTGTGTGTATGTGTTCAAAGTGATCGGTGACTATAATATATGAGAAATAGACTCCAGTTGTAGTGCTTCTGTGCTTTAAAAATAAACTAAGAAGTGTGACTGTGGCTGTTCGCGCCTCAGGACGCTAAGGATTTAAACTATTCAACGTGCAAATTCAGGTTGTATTTTCCTTTTTTCATTTATCAAGTATTTGACGCAGACAATATGCCTCGTTGTTGCTGTGTTCCTTTATGCAATGCAAACTATAATTCTGCTTTGAAAACAGAAAGCTATGTTTCAACTTTTCGCTTCCCAAGTACCGAAAGTCTGAAAAACAAATGGCTTACGGTAATTCCCAGAAAAAATTGGACACCTTCAAAATATTCAGCTGTGTGCAGTCGTCATTTTAGAGAATCGGATATCATCAGGACAGAAAATATAGTTTTGGCGAATGGAACAGTCCAAAATAATATACCTTTGAAATATCCAAACTTGAAAGAAAATGCTGTTCCCTCCATTTTCCCAAAACTTGCCATCATATCTTTCAAAAACTGAAGAACCCAAAAGAACTGACCCAATGCAAAGAAAACAAAAATTAATTGAGAAACATGAAAAAGCTATCCAGAATTTCGATGATATGGATAAGATCAAAGACTTTCAAGAATTACATTCTTCATTTTCAAAAATTAAAGCCTCACAGAAATGGAATAATAAATTATCTGATGGAAAGCTATATTTTTATAAATTGGATTTTGAAAATGATATCTTAACTTTGAACACACAGATTATAGTTGATGGTCAGATGGAAGTTCAGGTTGTTCATAAAGGATGTAAGCTTTCTTTTAGTGACTTGAAGTGGGTTTTGCCATATGATCTCAAAATTACCAGATGGTCCCAATTAGAAAACCTGCTAAATAGGTATAGGTAGCTAAGAAAGCATATAAATTAAATTATAAAACTACATCCAAATTCATTTGAAAGGCAAAATGTAAATTTTGTAGATAATTTATTCCATCACTCAACAATAGCTGCTATGAAAGAATTAAAGTTTAATGATGCTGCACACTTTTTGGAAATAATCAGGAATTGGTGGGATATTGTCAGTAATACAAGTGTAATAAAAGAAGAATTGAAGCGAAACGAATTTTGTAAGCCTATTACCAATAAATATGATTATAGAGTACAATTTTTAAAAAAATTCCTGATATGGTTAGAAAAATGGCATAATCTAGAGAATAATAATGGACACCTGACACCAGAAACGTATACAGCTCTATATCAAAGCACGCTGACTCTACTTAATATAATTGAATATTCATTTAATCAATTTGACATTGAGTATGTATTGCCTGGAAAATTCACCACTGATAATTTAGAAAAACGATTTGGCAATTATAGACTTTTATGTGGCTGCAATTACAATGTGTCATATGATGAAATTTTAAATGCTGAAAAGAAAATATGGCTGAAGCATATTTTCAATGAAAAGAAATCGTCATTTTCTTTAGCAGAAATTAAAACAAGGTTCCAAAACTGCTTAGTAACTCAAGAAAATTTTGATTTCTTGGATACCAAACAAAATCCTGAAGTTTTGGATATATTCAATGAAGTATTTGAGACAAATTACTTAGCCAATTGTGACATAGAGGATAGTACTAAGACTTATATATCTGGATATGCTTCACACGCTATCTCTAACAACCTAAACTGCGAGATATGCAAATCGCTAATAGTTAAAGAAAAAGGTTCATTAACAACAAATGTTTATTTTGATCATTTGCAAAGAGGAGGACTGTCAATTCCAACCAGTTATGTACCAATCATATTCTACCATATGTATGCCATTTTTGAACCTATTATTAATGTAGATAGATTGGAAATTTTCTCCTTGAAAAGCAATAATCAAAAATTTATTTTGTGTCAGTTAACCTTGCTCAGCATTCAGTCTGACTTTATATACAGTGAATTTTCTTTAACTTGCATCTGTGGCCGCAATTATGCAGATATTTTATCTAACCTTTTGTCTATTTTTTCAAACATAATTTTGAATGATTATGTAAAATTGAAAAATAACTGTAAAACTGAAAGTAAATGTAGTAAAAACAAACAGGTAACTCCACATTTCCAAGCTGGGCCTGTTGGAACACAGTGTGCTAACACCAAAAAACGTAAACTAAATACTTTTAATTAGGTTAACTGTATTAGCGACTCATATATATCACGATTATTTCGTATTTTTAAATTTTTTAGAGCTATTTCATATTCAGACGATTTGTATCGAATCGAACTGTTCTCTTTCCCAAAATTAAATTTAGTTCTTGAACTTTACACGGATACGGAGCACACAGCTGCTGGCGGCCGACGTTCACAGGTAGCACTACCATGCCGTCCGAGCGCGGTGTTGCCTTTCTTTCATCACGGCTCGTAGTTGACGTCGGCTGTGGTTATACAATGGATGGAAGAAAATAATGCACCCCTTTTGAAATGGGTTTCTAGCAGTCCAGATCTGTCACCTATTGAAACTTTGTGGCACGAGATGAAAAAGGTTCTACGACAACATCCTGCTCGTACAATCACCGAACTGAGACAAAAGCTTCAAGAAATATGGGATTGCTTTACATCAAATTTTTGCCAAAACTTGGTTAACACTATGCCCCAAAGAATTTCAGCCGTAATAAAAAATAAAGGTGATGTTACCCAATAGTAATCTTTCAATTGTTGCTTTGTTAACTTCGCGCATTTATTCGCACATTGTTTATTTGTTCAGATGTTTTATTAGTTATACTTCTAAGTGATTTCAAATATATATTTTTTACGACTAGAGTGTATCTAAAATGTTTTTGAGAAAATAAATTGATTTAGTAAATAGTTTTGTCATGTTTAGTTTATAAAGGCATATTTGGGTACAAATCTTGAAGTGGGCCAACTGTAGTGGGAAGGGGCTCGCAGTACTAATCTTTTTAGTTTTGGCCACTGTGCATTACTGTGATTGACTCTTCCCGCTGCCGTATTTTGATTTGGGAATATTTTTAAATAAAACTACTGGAGAATTTGTCCAAGCTATTTTACACATTAAAATTTTTTACAAAGCTAATTATTCTCTTTACGCATCAAGGATTTAGACTCATTTAGAGTCAGTTCCAACGTAACCAGGATTCACTTCGCCTGGGATTTTGTAGGATTAATAATGTTTGCGTTGCCTACGTAGTGCGTACCTTTCATCAACTTAAATTGAAAATGATGATGCTTTTAACAAAATTCACAGGATATGTTCAAAAGGCGTGGCGTGGCGTGGGTACAAATCTGAATAGAGAAAGAGAAAAATAATGTCGATTTTATGAGGTAGACACCGGAGTGAAATTAAATCACGCAACGCAGAGACAGCAACAGACATTCCTTTACTTCTGTCCAGCTAAACACTGAATGGAGATTTTTTTCCAATGAATTTTACGGCCAATAAAAAACCTGGAGAGCACTCTGGAGAATAAAAAAATCTACCCTTTTACCAAAATGATCTGTCCAGACGTTTGCGTTCGGTAAGGCAAATGACTACACCCCTCTTTAGGTACTATACAAGGTGTCCACAAAGGCATAGTTGCTTCTGAAATTCACGACATACCCAGGACCGAACCGAAGAACGTTCCAAACTAACCATAAAATGAATACGGCATGCGGTCAAGCTGTAAAGTATTTGTGTATGAAAAATCAAGGCTCAAAATAGCAATAGTGCATTCAACAATTGCTCACCAGTATTTTATTCCCATGGTACATCCAACACATATAATCTAGCAACGGAACGAATGCGGTCTTCAAACTGTTGGGACAAGACGTACGACTTCATCCAAATTAGGAATATTTTCCAATTATGGTGGATGCGCTAGCTAAAGAGGATGTAATGACGGGAATACAAAACTACATATACATGGCTTTTCAAAAAGGCCTTTCCACTTCATTAACCAGCTTGCGAGCTAAAATGCGGAATGTTGATTATTCCAAGATGGTGGCTGAGCGTCATCTTAGACAATTTTTTTTAAATTCGCTATGGGGACTTGTGATACTATATTTTGATGCTCCTTATGAGTTCGTTCTAAATGGCGGATTTACGAGCTGCCAAGTTGAGCGTCGTTTTCGATATGACGAATATCGAAATGTGTTTAGTAAGCTCCAACGCCGTGGAGGCTTTTATTTACTCTACAATGATACTGTTATCAAAGTTTTCAGTACTAACCTTAGATAATAATAATATATCATTAAATGTTATTATATGGTATATTATAGATTTTTGGAAACAGGATTAGAAACTCTGTATTTCGTCTGTGTCCGGAAACTTTGTGTTCATTTAACCGACTTCTTGTTTCTAAATGATTAAGACAGTCGTACCCACTGAGGCTAAGGCTCCAATCTTTGACACCCTATATACAGGGTTTCCAATAAGAACCACGACAAGCTTAAGGAGAAGGTAGGCTTTGGGCTTACCTCTCAAATAACAAAAACTTACATATATAAAAGTGTTACGGTTTTTGAGATATTGATTTTTCTCTTAAGTTTAAAAAAAACGAATCTTTTTATCTGTGGTCTTTAGGTGCAAGATTATACTTTGTTCATTTTTTCTATAAAATACTTCTACAGTATATTCAGATAAGAGATAGACCGGACATAAACAAGACCACGTGATCATCGAACGCTGTAACATTCGGCAGGGACGTATTAAGAGTCACGCAGTACATATTTTAGATAGTAGATGCTGCTTTGCGTAACTTTGTAGTAAATTAGCACAATTCGATGTGTATATGATTGGTGATGGATATAGGATCATGTGGGGGTGGGGTAAGAAATATATAATGATGTAAATATACATAAGGGTTTCAAAATTTTCGCTTCCATTTCCAGCTTCGGATGCCGCCTGATGTTTGGTGAAATACAGTCGAATATAATCTCAAAATGGCGCTGAAATTAGCCTAAATTAAAAATAATCGTATATCTCTTAAAATTGCTTTTAGAATATTGATTAGTATATTTTTTGATTTCTAGGTAAATATGTAACCAAATTAAAACGTTCAAAACGTAAAAAAATGTGCATGGTTGAACATTGTCAGAAAGTAGATTCCTGAATAGGTTTTGCCAAAATGGGTTCAAAAATGTCAATAATTAATTAAAAAATACAGTAGCTTTATAATTACTTATAACTTACCGAATTTGATGAACGACATCTTTTATTGGAAAGATGAGCTTGATGAGCTTTCATCAGCGCTACTGCCTGAAGCACCAACGTCAATAATGAATGGCTCGACTTGTTCCTCTAAAATATTGTCCAGTTCCCACATCCTCTTTTCAACTTTGTCTTTCACGTGCTTAATACAGTTTTCCCATTTTTGCGCTGTTATTAATTCTAGTGCTTCTTTGAAAAGTCCTTTGAGGTCACAAAATTTAAAAGTTGTATTGTGCTTAGCTATGTAATTTTTAACCTCTGCCCATATGAGCTCAACGGAGCACAGTTTTATTTTGACTTGCTGCCATTTCGTCAATGGCGTATTTTTGATATTCCGCCTTACGATCCTTGACAATTCTTAATAATTGTACTTTCAGCATTGCTTCTTCAAAGTTGATATTTTTCGAGCGGAGCCAATTTTGAACATCAACTTTCCTTGAAGCCGTTGTTGGGACCTTCTCCATTCTTCGAGAATGATAAGGCGCATTATTCAACACAATTACTGCGTTTTCCTCTAAGTTCGGTAAAATTTTTGAAAACCACTGTTCAAACGATTCGCCATTCATTTCCTCGTGGTAATCTCCAGTTTTCTTAGACTCAAAGCACCACAGACCGTCAACAACAAATCCATCCTCACTGCCAATATGGCAGATAATGAGCCTTTTCCCTTTACCTGGAAATCGAAGTACTAACTGGTGTAGATTTATTTCAATAAGCGAACCTTTTTCAAATGTTTTCATCACATTCAGCGAAAAAAGATTGAGACATGAGTATCAGATTGCAATAATTGGGATTATTTAGTCATATTGAAAGAAAGAATATTGAACGTCGTATGATTACTCAGCGCTTCACAATTTAATTTAAAGTTATAAACCTTTAAAAAATGAATGATCAGGAACCTGAAATACGCGCAAATATTAATATTAACAAATTATAACTTTATAAAGCTTAAAGTATGAATTAAAATGATTAGAAATATTAGGAACGGTACACAATATAAAACTTAGTAACTTTTTTTAAGTTTATAATATTCGACATATTTTAAGATTATATTAAAAAATTATTGAAATATCGAAAACACATAAAAACATGGCTTAAAAAAGTTCTAACAAATGAAAATGACAATAAAACATCCACGCATTTTATCGAAAGTTATAAAAGTTTTGTTACTTGTAATATGTTTTATCTGCCCCCTGGAATTAATGTTTAGAACCTTGTTCCCAACGTTTGAAAAACATCCGATTGTTGTCTATTACTCGTATTTACCTGCTGGATTTTTTAATTCGGTGGACAGTCCATCTAGAAAGGCCCTCCTGGATGAAGTTACGGAATCATCAACCCATACTTCACTTGTAGTGTGTCCTGCGTTTACCCACGTTTCATCAAGGTAATAAATCTTCCTGTTTTGATTTCTATATTTCCCAATTTTTGTTAAATAATCCCTCCTCCATAGCACAATTTCTTCTCTATCCAGTAGTAAACTATTACGACCCCGTTTTTTCCATTTGAAATTTAAATGCTTCAGTAACGCATGGAAAGTTGATCGTTTGAAATTTGGCAACCTTGTATCTCCATTTACCTCCTGCAGTACTTTATCTATAGTAGGTATTTCATTCCTAAAGAAGAATTCGTGCACTTTCCTCCTAATCGCATGCTTATCAGCTTCATCCAATGATTTAACAATACTTTTGCGATGTTTACTGGTCATTGGCTCAGAAAAGGTGTGATTTTTTTTGTGTTGTCTTAACACATTAAACACTGATGCGCGACACACCCCAACTTTGTGAGAAACCTTCACAACAATTTCTTTGATGGTTGATGCCTCGTTCTCCTCGCGCTCGATCTGATATATATTCAAAATGACCTTTCATTTCTGCACTCAGGTGTCTTTTTTTAGAGCGTTTCCTAGGTGGACTACAGGAGTTTACAACTTCATCGGCAGTATCTGTACTACTGGCATTTTGCGTAAGCAGTTGATAACAATAACAATCAATAACAAGGTATAACAATAACAACGACAAACTCAACAACTTAATAAGATAACAAACGAAAACGTCCAAAGAAATATCAAATTGCAATGATGCACACGACATACGTAACACGTCTGAACCTGAATGTGACTCTGCCTTGATACGACTGCTCTGCCGCTCGGCATAGGCATTTAATTGCGAATTGACCAATGAGGGCTCCTGTTTTACGTCGAGACGGCGGCGTTAGCGTGAAAATCACCCGAACCTTTTGTTTACATCCGGTCTATCTCTTATCTGAATATACTGTAGATAGTTGCTTTATCATATACAAATGCAATGTAGTTAAAAGATATTAAGAACCATGATAAAATAAGGACTGTTTTGGGTCAATATTTTTTTGACCCTTAATTTTCATAATTCAAGTTATTATTCTTATATTATTTTTAATTTGACCAACCTAGTGTCATCAAAAACGTTATATGGACGTTTTTCAAATAAATTTAGTAGCAACAAGTTCATCTTCTCATTGTTGAGATTCAAGAATGCTTTTTTGGACCCAATATATGTGAGCATAAAACTATTTTAAATATAAAAAAAGTAAAATAATATTGTTCAATATTTCAATAAGACATCATTCCGACTATAAATACATAACAAACATTATACATTAAAATAAATGACATTAAATAACAACCTATGTAACACGTTCAAAATTTGCTTATGGAGCTACATCAAATGACAGCAACTCAAGGTCGCATGTCCCTTTTTTGACTGTCTATTTGGAGCAGTATTCTATATTCTTTTCAACTGTTTATTCCTCAGTGTAGAAATGATTAAAGAAACAACACATTCATCTTATCAATTTTTTTCTGTCAAAATTGCACTTTTGTGCAACAAAATAATATTTAAGAAATATTAGTACAGCTATGATTAATATTTATCACTTTTTCTCTTCGAAGCTTGAATTTTCTTGAAAGCCCATTTTGCAGCAAACTGGCTTTTCATGACAATCTAGGATTTTTAAAGTGAGAAAGTGGTAAGAAAACAAGTAATAACCTGCCTCTTTCTTCCTTAAAAGTCGAATATTCACAAACAATTTTAAGAGCTGTACTATAGTTCATTTGTTAACTAGCTACGATTGAAGAAAAAATGCATATAAAAGCACAAAAAATGCATTTTTTACAAACTTTTTTTCAGTCATCTCTAAACACACCATAAAACAATCAGACGAGAAGTATTACGAATACTCCTCCAGACAGGCTGTTGAAAAAGGGACCTGAGATGTTAAATTCATACGTAATACGAAAATAATATCAACATGATAGCAACGAGTAGTCCATGATTTTCATGAACGACTACTCAATCTTACATAAAATCGACAGATAGACAAACACTTCAATGCACGTAATGCAAGTATCGCGTTGTAGTATTTTGGCGCGATGTCAAAAAGAAGTTGTGTACGCGTGGTGGCCTGTCGAACAAGCGCGTGTTGTCCGAAGCGTCGGTCGGCGTCGCGGGACGTGTCAGGGTGGTATTTGAACGCGTCGGGGGTGCACCGAGAACTGAACCGGTGGAGCGTCGGACCGAGCGGCGACCGCCGAAGGAGCGCCGCGGCGCCTGAACACCACTCGGCCGACGGCAAGACCATGAAAGCGAATCCCTCTTGAAACGGAGGGAAAAAAGTGGTGAGGGATGTGTCATGAGAAAAAAATCTGAAGTAACCAGAGCTTCCCACAAATTAAAATCAATCGGTATAACTTTCTTTGCAAGTGTATATGTTAAATCTAAACATTTTTATTTAAATAGGGATTTAAACAGGGATGCTGGTCCTATTGATGTTACCTTAATATCCATTGGAAAAATATATCAACAAATAGTGTCCTTAGAAATTAAAAAATCAGGAGGCCCCTCCTGTATTTATAAAAAACTGTTCCGCTAGCTTATGTTTACCGCTTCACCTAATTTTCAAACTATCATTGACTCAAAGAGTCTTTCCAACGAGATGGAAAGAAGGTGAAATATTGCCTGTTCATAAAGGAGGCGATAGACATCTTATGGAAAATTATCGACCTATCACTAAACTTTGTATTTTCTCAAAACTTTTTGAAAAGCTTAAACATTACAAAAAATATAATTACGGAACATCAGCATGGATTTTTCCCTAAAAGATCTGTAGAGACGAATTTGATGAGTTTTATAGAATATGCCTCTCACGCAATAGATGAGAAACTGCAGGTGGGTGTTATTGATGTTATACTAAGTGACATATAAATCCGAACACCCAGTTTAACTGGTTTTATTATAATAAAATTTTGTATAAGTACTTAATGAAGCATAATAAGTACATGATAAAAATTTCAAAATGATTGCACTGCTTTAAAGCCCTTTGACCTTTAATAATGTGTGGATGCACCCTGATGTGCTACGCATTCTCCAACGCGCCTAGGCATGCTTCTGATCAGGTGGTCAATGTCCTCCTGTGGTATCTCATTCCAGGCAACCACCAACACCTCTCGAAGTGCTTCTAGAGTCTGAGGAGGACGTTGCAAATTGAGCAATCTCCTACCCATCATATCCCACACGTGCTCAATTGGGGATAAGTCGGGAGATCTTGGTGGCCATGGTAACAATGTGACATCATTATGTTGAAAGAAGTCTATTGTGACTCTTGCAACATGTGGTCGGGCATTATCTTGTTGGAAAGTTGGATCTGCCAGGGTGTCAAGATAGGGTTCTAGAACTTCGTGGATATAACGCTGCGCGTTCATGTTACCTCTCATGAAGATTAAAGGTGACCTGTAACAATAAGCTATAGCACCCCAAACCATAACCCCAACAGTGTGATGAACATGTCCTTCAACAAAAAACTGTGGATTCCTCCGTTCACCACGTCGCCTTCTAACCCTGGCACGACCATCGTGCATGCCTAAACAAAATCGAGACTCGACAATACTGTTCCATTCCTGATTCCAGAGTGACCGTTGTCTGCACCACTCAAGGCGATTACGTCGGTGTTCTCGAGTTAAAGGGAGGACCCAGTGTGGCCGGTATGAAAACAAGCCAAAACTTCTCATTCGTCGGTAAACACTTCGCATGCCAATAGGTCTTCCGTGTTCTGCAAACCATTCATTTGCAATAGACCTGGTAGTGGAGAAACGGTCCCTTAAGGCCAATAATCTTAGGCGGCGATCTTCACGGTCTGTTGTTCTACGGCGGCGTCCAGTGCCCCTTGCTCTTTGCGTTCGGCCTTCTCGAAGCCATGCCTGACAACACCTAACCACAGTGTCTACACTTCTTTGCACTCTAACTGCAATTACCCGAAAAGAAAGTCCAGCTTCCCGAAGACCCACTATACGGCCCCTATCAAACTCACTAAGTTGACGAAATCGTACAGGTCTCCGTACTCTAGGCATCGTAACCGATCGTAAAGGATGTCAAGAACCAAAATCCGCCAACGTTGATTCTTTACTGCGGCTGAAATATTCATTTTTAGAGCGTTAGTGAATTAAAAAAAAGCAGTATAAAAACCGGAATGTCCAACTGATAAGGCTGAAAATTTTTTCACTTGTTATTTACAGTAAGATAAATACATTCACCAACTTTTATTAAAATAAAACCATTTAAACGGGGTGTTCGGATTTATATGTCACTTAGTATATATAATCTGTACAATTCAGGTATTCTATACAAAACCTAGGCAATGTATTGAATACCCGGGTTGCCCAGACAATGTATGGAATATTATGAATATTATTATCTATTACACACTTTATTTACCTAGGTAATGAATACGATTCAGTTATATTATTTAAAATCAACTGGAACACGTTCACGACGACATTGCATGGAGTAAAACACGACTGTAGCAGATAATTGTTTTTTTCGTTTTTTTCTAGAAAATGTGTGAGTATTATTTTGAGTTTTGAATACCTTTTTCAATATCTACCACTGGTGGTACCAGACGGCTTTGATGATTCTTTTTTCATTATAGCCGTTTTTACTACCGGTGGCCACTGAGGAAAATGAAAACTTCAGAACACAAGCGGTGTCAAAGAGGCTAGAAATAAGGAAAAGCGTGCCTCTACATTTTGTGAAGATTGTCCAGACCTATGTCTTCAATGTTTTAATGAAATTCATAAGTTATGTTACCTACCTGAATATACAGGGTGACCCATCCATTCGTGGACGGAATATTACTCATAAACAAATACATTTCGGAAAAATCTATTTATGGCATGTTATACATGACATAATGAGGGCACATTTCTAAGATATTAATTATACAGGGTGTCCCAATTTTAATCTACAGATCATTTTTTAAGTGGAATGCCTCAAATTTTATTGCATATTTGGATGAACCAATTCAAAAATAGAAGATTGATATAACATACTATGGGGTTTTGGTAATTAGTTACTGAGATGTAAGATGTTTTATCCAGAAAAACCGTCCACTTCGGCAACCCCCCAATCCGCCATTTTGAAATTTGGAGTGCTGAATTTTGTATCAAAAAAACTTACACACCCCTGCTTTTATCTTATTTGTTACTTTTTCGAATTTTCATTTTTGCTCATACAGGGTGGTCAAAAACGCGAATTGTACTTTTTCTCAAAAATTTCAAATGTATCACCCTGTATATTTGTGCAAGTTTGGATTCAATTTTTTATAAGCTTTTTTTATACTAGACACATAAGGGTTTTTACGGCTATTTTTTCGGTTATAAGCACGTCTTTTATGGAACGGCTTAATTCCCTAAAATATCGCATCATCCTTGGAAACAAATACATAAATTGTTGATTAGTTACGAACTGTCAAAATTAGCTTTGTGAGCATTATAATAAAAACATGTTTGAAAACGATTTTTCTCACATTTCACTTTCTCATGTCTAGCCTATAATAATATAATGTTTTGATACACACTACAAACCGATATTTCTCATGTCTATCCTACAGAGAGAAAATAATGATCCGATACAGTCTAAATGTAGCTATTAAGATAAGACATTTTTCACTGGATATTAGCAAGTATCTTTCCCGAAATTAATTTGAATATTTCCAACATGAAAGCTGCGTATTTGTCGTTTCGTCGACGACACACATACATATAAACGTCGCTGCTAACAAATTGATAAAGCTATGAATAATATTGGCAGATACTTTATCATGAGGCACACATGAACGTCCAGGTTTTATGAAAATATTCAAGATGCTGTGCCAACACCAAAACAAATTTGGCGGAATATCTGATTCCGATTTCGCGTCGTCTACATTCGTTACATATACAGTGGTTTTCTAAAAAGCCCTCCCCTACTTTAAAACGGGTCAACTTAGCACGAAGATCATTTAGAGGTTGCACCGTTAGTCCCTCATCCTTCTTGTACACAACTTTCGTACGTCTCCTACTGGGATTCAAACCTTGTTCGCGATAGCAGCTTATTAGAGGCCGTTCAGCGTCGTGCTACACGTATGCCTTATGGCACACGTACGCCAAGTTACGAAGACCGCCTCGAGTTATACAACCTGCCTGCTCTTGCTGATAGAAGAATGCGAGGAGATCTCATCACTTTCAGGGCACTGCATAATTTGTTTGGTATGGACATGTTGCGTCTGTTTCGTCTGGAAACGAACAATCTCAGAGGCCACTTCAAATTGCAGAATGAAGCTTTTAGAACCTCCACTCGTGATTGCTTTATCCCAAAACGTGTCTTCGATGCATGGCACACAGTCTTCCATCTTATGTAGTGAAGTCGGCATCCGTCAACACACAACCAGCAAACTAGTATATCACAGTGTAGAAGTTTATCATATACCTGTGTATGAAATTCACAATGGCCGACATGTAAGTAAACAAGATGACTGTAATGTGTTAGTAATATATTCTTCACTTCGTCTATGCAATATATAAGAAACAGTTTGGTTGCAATAAAGTAGAATCACGTAACAGAATAGTTGTATACAGTATATTCAGATAAGAGATAGACCGGATGTAAACAAAAGGTTCGGGTGATTTTCACGCTAACGCCGCCGTCTCGACGTAAAACAGGAGCCCTCATTGGTCAATTCGCAATTAAATGCCTATGACGAGCGGCAGAGCAGTCGTATCAAGGCAGAGTCACATTCAGGTTCAGACGTGTTACGTATGTCGTGTGCATCATTGCAATTTGATATTTCTTTGGACGTTTTCGTTTGTTATCTTATTAAGTTGTTGAGTTTGTCGTTGTTATTGTTATACCTTGTTATTGATTGTTATTGTTATCAACTGCTTGCGCAAAATGCCCAGTAGTACAGATACTGCCGATGAAGTTGCAAACTCCTGTAGTCCACCTAGGAAACGCTCTAAAAAAAGACACCTGAGTGCAGAAATGAAAGAGGTCATTTTGAATATATATGAGATCGAGCGCGAGGAGAACGAGGCATCAACCATCAAAGAAATTGTTGTGAAGGTTTCTCACAAAGTTGGGGTGTGTCGCGCATCAGTGTTTAATGTGTCAAGACAATACAAAAAAAATCACACCTTTTCTGAGCCAATGACCAGTAAACATCGCAAAAGTATTGTTAAATCATTGGATGAAGCTGATAAGCATGCGATTAGGAGGAAAGTGCATGAATTCTTCTTTAGGAATGAAATACCTACTATAGATGAAGTACTGCAGGAGGTAAATAGAGATACAACGTTGCCAAATTTCAAACGATCAACTTTCCATGCGTTACTGAAGCATTTAAATTTCAAATGGACAAAACGGGGTCGTAATAGTTTACTACTGGATAGAGAAGAAATTGTGCTATGGAGGAGGGATTATTTAACAAAAATTGGGAAATATAGAAATCAAAACAGGAAGATTTATTACCTTGATGAAACGTGGGTAAATGCAGGACACACTACAAGTAAAGTATGGGTTGATGATTCTGTAACTTCATCCAGGAGGGCCTGTCTAGATGGACTGTCCACCGGATAAAAAAATCCAGCAGGTAAATACGAGTAATAGACAACAATCGGATGTTTTTCAAACCTTGGGAACAAGGTTCTAAACATTAATTCCAGGGGGCAGATAAAACATATTACAAGTACCAAAACTTTTATAACTTTCGATAAAATGCGTGGATGTTTTATTGTCATTTTCATTTGTTAGAACTTTTTTAAGCCATGTTTTTATGTGTTTTCGATATTTCAATAATTTTTTAATATAATCTTAAAATATGTCGAATATTATAAACTTAAAAAAAGTTACTAAGTTTTATATTGTGTACCGTTCCTAATATTTCTAATCATTTTAATTCATACTTTAAGCTTTATAAAGTTATAATTTGTTAATATTAATATTTGCGCGTATTTCAGGTTCCTGATCATTCATTTTTTAAAGGTTTATAACTTTAAATTAAATTGTGAAGCGCTGAGTAATCATACGACGTTCAATATTCTTTCTTTCAATATGACTAAATAATCCCAATTATAGCAATCTGATACTCATGTCTCAATGTTTTTTCGCTGAATGTGATGAAAACATTTGAAAAAGGTTCGCTTATTGAAATAAATCTACACCAGTTAGTACTTCGATTTCCAGGTAAAGGGAAAAGGCTCATTATCTGCCATATTGGCAGTGAGGATGGATTTGTTGTTGACGGTCTGTGGTGCTTTGAGTCTAAGAAAACTGGAGATTGCCACGAGGAAATGAATGGCGAATAGTTTGAACAGTGGTTTTCAAAAATTTTACCGAACTTAGAGGAAAACGCAGTAATTGTGTTGGATAATGCGCCTTATCATTCTCGAAGAATGGAGAATGTCCCAACAACGGCTTCAAGGAAAGTTGATGTTCAAAATTGGCTCCGCTCGAAAAATATCAACTTTGAAGAAGCAATGCTGAAAGTACAATTATTAAGAATTGTGAAGGATCACAAGGCGGAATATCAAAAATACGCCATTGACGAAATGGCAGCAAGTCAAAATAAAACTGTGCTCCGTTTACCTCCATACCATTGCGAGCTCAATCCCATTGAGCTCATATGGGCAGAGGTTAAAAATTATATAGCTAAGCACAATACAACTTTTAAATTTTTTGACCTCAAAAGACTTTTCAAAGAAGCACTAGAATTAATAACAGCGCAAAAATGGGAAAACTGTATTAAGCACGTGAAAGACAAAGTTGAAAAGAGAATGTGGGAACTGGACAATATTTTAGAGGAACAAGTCGAGCCATTCATTATTGACGTTGGTGCTTCAGGCAGTAGCGATGATGAAAGCTCATCAAGCTCATCTTTCCAATAAAAGATGTCGTTCATCAAATTCCATAAGTTATAAGTAATTATAAAGCTACTGTATTTTTTAATTAATTATTGACATTTTTGAACCCATTTTGGCAAAACCTATTCAAGAATCTACTTTCTGACAATGTTCAGCCATGCACATTTTTTTACGTTTTGAACGTTTTAATTTGGTTACATATTTACATAGAAATCAAAAAATATACTAATCAATATTCTAAAAGCAATTTTAAGAGGTATACGATTATTTTTAATTTAGGCTAATTTAAACGCCATTTTGAGATTATATTCGACTGTATTTCACCAAACATCAGGCGGCATCCGAAGCTGGAAATCGAAGCGAAAATTTTGAAACCCTTATGTATATTTACATCATTATATATTTCTTACCCCACCCCCACATGATCCTATATCCATCACCAATCGTATACACATCGAATTGTGCTAATTTACTACAAAGTTACGCAAAGCAGCATCTACTATCTAAAATATGTACTGCGTGACCCTTAATACGTCCCTGCCGAATGTTACAGCGTTCGATGATCACGTGGTCTTCTATGTCCGGTCTATCTCTTATCTGAATATACTGTAGTTGACAAAAACTGAATCTTGCGCTGACGCAAATGTCCTATAGCGGCTGCAAGAGGCTTACACTTTTGTTGTATAACTGTTACCTGCAGCCCTTATACAACCTCTTAAATGACTGAAGTGTCCTATTAGGTGTGCCCATTCCGCTTGTATAGCAGTTCTAAGAGGGTTTTGGCAATGTTCTTACAGTATACAATGCTGTTTAAGGAATACTGTATAATCATTCTTGCAACTCTAATAGGAGTGATAATTGTTAGTTGGTCAGTTTCAAAAACAATTATGATAGACACCGCAGTGCTTAACATATTGTTCCCATTCTGTATACGTCTACTTCAGAAGTGCTAAAATTGTCAAATTGTAATATTTCTTTTGTCTGTACACTATTATCTATTATGTGTTTGACTTTATAGTACTTGTACTCAATTCAAATTTGTTGTTTAATAATAATAATAATAATAACCAAGTGCAGCCGAATGTATGCTCTCTTCCAACATTCTTGACTATTTACCTTCAGTACAGAAGTTTACAACCCGCCCTTTTATTGTTTTATTTACGAGTCTGATAATAAAATCCCCCAAAGTACAGGTATAAAGGTGCCTAATCCGGCGAACGGCCTTTAATTTCAAATAGAAGACGGAATCCGTTAAAGCGGAACATTTCGCCTCCTTTTTTTAATAATCCCCGAAAGAGTATTCCATTTTATCCCCCCTTAAAAGCTCACGCTCTGACCTTTATTAAGAGCGTGCCAGTAGGCCCGTTTTTGCGGCGTTGCGAAGTTATATAAAGGGAATGTATTGAGAGCACTAAGACAAGAACACTGTTCCGCGAAAGATGCTCAAGTAAGAGTTGCACAGAAGCCAAGCTCGTAGAACTTTTAGTATCCCGTTTACATCAGATCAGGGGAGCTAGAATTCATTCATGTCATTCGTTTGTCCATCATTTGTTCACATTTTTCCATCCATTCATTCGATTTGTCCACCCTTCGTATTCTCCTAGAATAATATAATAAATTTGGGACTAACTTCACGCAGCGCCATGACTTTCGAATACTAACGGTAATTATATGTGTTCCTGCTGTGACAGTGTTAATATACTGTAATTCACAAGAATGCACTTGCTACATTTTCATATTCGGCAAGGAAAGATGATGTAATCGGCATGATTGTGTTACGTTATACATACGTGTACATTATATTGTTTTATATTAGCCATTTTTTCCTCAGTTGGCTGACAGCGTTCATGCAAGATGTCTCGAAAGTGTGTAAACAATCCAGATCAGTTTTGTTACGTGCGTGGTGATGTGACTTTTGCGTCTCAGAGACGGTCTATTACTCCACTAATAACAATGGCATATCAGCTTTATTTCGGTTGTAAACTAGGTGATCAAGAACAAACAGTGGGCACCCCACATCTGCTGTAATACATGCTTCAAGTCTGAGGAGCTGGTTAAATGGCAAAAAACGGTCTATGCGCTTTGCTGTCCCAATGGTTTGGAGAGAGCCTACAAATCATATTAATGATTGTTACTTTTGCATTGTACCTTGTGTTGGACAAGCCACAGGTGTGTCCAAGAAAAAAAAATCGGTTATTAACTACCCAAACATACCATCTGCGATGAGACCTGTGCCTCACAGTGACGAAAATCCTATTCCAAAACCCCCAGAATCCTACACTTGCGAATCAGAAAACGAATCAGATCATGGCGATCGAGTGATTCGTCAGGAAGAAGATATGCCATCAACGTCAAGAGATCCTGATTTTATACCAAGCACGTCATGCCACCAACCGCACAAAATAACACAGTCAGAATTAAATGATCTTGTAAGAGATTTAGAACTTCCAAAATGTAAGGCTTGGATCAAAACTGCAGCAGTGGAACTTGTTAGAAGACGATGTTTCGGTATGTGTTTTTCGTAAACGCCACAAAGACTTAGAACCATTTTTTAATATGGAGAATAACTTGGTTTTCTGCAGTAACATTAACGGCTTACTTTCGGCTTTAAATATAAACTATAACCCAGAAGAATGGAGATTGTTTATAGACAGTTCATCATTGAGTTTAAAGGCAGTGTTATTGCATATTGGAAATATTTTACCATCTCTTCCTGTAGGGTATGCAGTTCACATGAAAGAATCATATGACAATATGAAGTACCTATTGACATGCATGAAATACGATGAGCACCAATGGCATATTTGTGGCGATTTGAAAGTTGTTGCACTTTTACTTGGGCTGCAGCTAGGCTACACAAAGTTTTGCTGTTTTTTGTGTGAATGGGACAGTCGGGCAAAGGCACTTCATTACACCAGACAAAACTGGCCTGTTCGTCAATTCCTAGAGCCATGTCAAAAAAAAATGTACAGCATATGCCATTAGTAGATTCGAAAAAAAATTTATTACCACCACTGCATATCAAGTTGGGCCTAATGAAAAACTTTGTCAAGGCATTAGATAGAGATGGGTCAGCTTTTCAATACCTGCGTCAGAAATTTCCAAGACTAAGTGAGGCAAAGGTTAAAGAAGGTATTTTTGTTGGGCCACAGATTCGAAATATTTTGAAAGATACACAGTTTGAAAACACTTTAACAGGTATTGAAAAAACTGCTTGGAATGATTTCCGTCTGGTGTTCACTAAATTCTTGGGAAATAGAAGCTGACAACTATAAAACCCTTGTCAAAAATATGCTGTCATCGAATCAAAAGATGGGCTGTAATATGTCTCTTAAGATACATTTCCTACACTCACACCTGGACTTTTTTCCTGACAATTGCGGAGCCGTAAGTGATGAGCACGGCGAACGTTTTCATCAGGATATTTCAACAATGGAAAAAAGGTACCAGGGAAAGTGGAATCCTTCCATGCTTGCAGACTACTGTTGGACTCTTGGTAGAGATGCTCCAGAAACGATCCATAAAAGAACAGCAAAAAGACAGTGTATATAGTGATTCTTATAAGTATATGAATCTTGTTACTTTTTTTAATATATCCTTAAAAATAAAAAGTTTTTTTTCTAAACCGCAACTAATTTTTTTATTTCATTGTCAATTTTGGATTCAGCGCCCCAAAATTAACAAAGCAGTGCACTTTTCCCACAAGATACAATTAAAAAACTAAAATTTATTGTCCAGCGTTATGAAACAAAACAAAATGGATAGTAACATCGCCAGCCTAAGATATATTAAGGTGTCTATTGAAGTGGCAACGTGGTGATTTTTCCCCTATCGTTTTTTCCGGTAGCATTTCCCGACCGCGTGAATTATACCACGTCATCTGCCCTCGCCTCACTTCCATACCCATAGCGAGTCAGCACTTTAATTTATCGTGTGAATTCTGCTATTTTTTAAGATCCTGCTCGGGTTCGTATACCTTTTAGCGGAGCGGTGACAGACCATATTTTTTGAACAATTTTCATTGACCTTGAGGTGTCGACACATACCTCGGGTTAGTGCGACGCGTACAAAAGTAAATATTTTTCTGTTTATTATTATTTTGAAATCAATAAATAGTCATCAATACTTCTTTTTGGACAAGCATATTCCTTTTTATTCTTGGTTCACACAAACTACACCAGATCTTTTCGAATAGTAATTTTTACGAATATCTGCGGCCGCTGGCATGATACGTGGCAGCACCGGCTGCTGCTGAGCACTAATACCTTCTATAAAGAAATCCAGGAGACCTCGCAATGTACGGGTGAAATTCGAAAAATTGCGCGTTTTAAAAAACAGTGGCGTACTATTTTTATTTGAAAAAAAATGCCACTAATCCCCTGTATCTCCGCCGCTGGTGCTCGTTAATTCTAAGTAAAGACTTTTAAATGCGGGCAATACTAAGGTAAATCCATATACCAAATTTTTGTTTATTCCAGTTGAGGGTTTTGGCTCAGGTTATTTTAGCCCCAGAATTTTTGTGTGATTCTATTTTTGAAATTCAATTTTAGTATTTGAAAATTTAAAGTTTTCTACATAAAAAAGGTACTCTTATTGATAAATTGTGTCATTTTTGAATAAAATCAAACTAAAAAATTTGTCTCATAATAGGAAATGTACTGCGAATTTAAATGAATTGTTGAATAATTAGCCACGTCAACTAAAAAACTAATTTAATAATATTTAACTAAACCAATAGCTTGTAATGTTAATGATGACATATTACCTAACAGTACCTATCCTGCAAAATGAATATTTTTGTTGGAAAAACATACTCTGTTGACTGATAGCCAAAAAAGAACCTAAATTCTTCTGCAGCTGATTGCCAATTACAGGAGAAGACTGGATAAATACGTCTATGTATTCTTCCACGAGTACCGGTTCCTAGTTTGGTTGTAATACCGGAGATTCGCTTTGCCCGGATTTTCCTCATTACTAAAAAATCGAACATATCCTGGTCGCTGCGTCCGACCGCTAAAAGCCGATTTACAGAGTCTGTGTGCGATCGGCGGTGAATTTTGAGGGTGGATTTGCTTTTAAGGACATCCATTAAGATTCCTATTTTTGAGGATAAAACATGAACATTTTAACCTGCCTTGAATCAAGATTAGGAGAATGAGGCCCAGTCGATAGAAATTTCTTTGAAAGAGACGGCAATCAGACGGAAGCTTTTGTGCAAACCTGATCCTGGATTACGTTCCTTTTGAAATACTCGTAAGAGAAGTGTGTCAACACCAACACGATTTTAATTATTTAACGTATAGCACCAAAATACACATCTCGTTTCAGTATTACCAATAATCAAATGCTGTCAAATAAATTCACAATCTTTGCGGAAAGTCCTAAATAATTAAATTCGTGGTTAATTGTATCGAAAGCTTTTAAGAAATCAAGAAGCAATAAAGGTGTAACAACTTTTATCAAAAGCAGTGATATTTATCTATAGAAGAGCTGTCGTTGTGCTATAGCTCTCTCTAAATGCAGATTGTTGATCTGGAAGTAAATTATTGATAGTTAAATATAAAAATATGATTGTATTAATTAGAAAAATAACCGCAATACAAAATACTATTTGCTTGAAATCTGTAACAGTATGAAAAAATAATACTTCATGTTCAACTCGTAGTATTACCGCTTTATTTCAAGTATTTCAGAAAACGCCTTATGTTAAAGTATTCACCCTGGTCTGCTGTATCCGCAACAAGTTTCTGACAATGACATTTGCCGTCATATCTATAGGCTATTATACCTCAGCATTCATCAAATATTTTTAGACCATATCAAAATCTGTGAAGTGATTTTAACAATGCCTAAACGCTGCCTATCCTAAAAGATTCTCTTCTTCCCCTTTGCTCTCGTTCTTCCTTCTCTCCTTTCCTTCCCCTTTTTTCCTTAAAATTGTCTGGTTTCTGGGTTACCAGACCTGATAGACTTACAAACTGACACTGTGACTCAAGAGCAAAGGTCCCACGGACCGCTCTGACAACCAACGATGACTTGACTTGACCTCAGCATTCACAACATGTTCACATTATAGAGGAGCTTGAAATCATAAAAGTGCAGGTCTGCTCACCCAGATGACATTCACAGAGCAACGAACCTTGTTCATGATGTAAGAAATGCTCTTCATGAATTCCTTAACGAGCAATGGAGCGACTTTCTGTCGGGGATGCTTGACTCAAGTATTCCTCTATGGAAAGTTGCAAAGTCGCTCAGAAACGGAAAGCGAGAACGACTCCCGCACATCCACGGTCCTAGGGACATAGTCTGTAGGACAGAGGAAAAGGTCGAGGTTTTCGCTGATGCAATGGAAAGTGAGTTCTCTCCCAACTGTGACCTTGATAATGACCTCGACGAGGAGCAACATATTGTAAGATCCGTCAGGAGATATTTTAGGGCCAACGGCGTCAGTGGCAGTAGTTCCTACCTTAGTGATTTTTCCTCAGAGGAATCTTCAGATGATTCCTCAATTGAAGAGCTGCACGGCACATCAGCGAGATCTCCTGAGACTCCGCATTGCACACCAGCAGAGCTCCAAGGTCATATTAAAGACCTCAAGGTGCGTAAAGCACCTGGAGAGGATCGAATCACTAATAAGGCGCTGAAGCTACTTTCGCGGAAGTCCTTAACTTATCTCGTGGCAATAATCAATGCCATGCTAAGGACCCAGCACTTCCCAACGGGGTGGAAGACCGCTGATGTCTTAATGATTCCAAAGAAGGTGGGTTCGATATTCCCCCAGGATTACCGCCCCATTAGTCTACTTTCAGCTCCTTCTAAACTCGCTGAAAAGGTGATTCTACGTCACCTTGAAAATTTCTCGACAGACGGCAATGTGATTCCTGACGTGCAATTTGGCTTTCGGTCAGAGCATAGTACGGAGCTACAGGCCATAAGGCTTGTTGAACGCGTAACCAGGGGGTTCACTCGTAAAAAAAGTACTGGCATCTTGCTTCTGGATGTCTACAAATTGATCCATAAAAGCTTCCCCTCCTGGCTCCTAAAACTTTTGTAATCCTTCCTCGAGGGCAAGAAATTTCGGATCAAAATTAATAACACTTTTTAGTCATGACGTCCCTTGCCCCAGAAGCTGTGAAATCTATCTCTATGCTGATGACACTGACCTGGTGGTCCAGTCGCGCTCTGGGGATCTAGTTCACGACAGGCTGCAAAGTGCAGTGGACGAGGTATTGGAATGGGCGAATCGGTGGCTGATCAAAATTAATCATTCGAAAACGCAGGCAATCTATTGTACGGCGCCCGGACTGAGGTTTCAGTGAATGGAGCTCGGGTAGCATGGAAAAGCTCTGCTAAGTATCTCGGTGTCACTCTTGACAGACTTCAACCAAGAGCAAAGGTCCTACGGACCGCTCTGACAGACAATAACGAATAGAAAAAGTGCAGGTGTGCCTGTACAGTAATAAGACATTGATTTCTAGGACGGAAGGAAGCCGATGAAAAATAGTCAACACGTAATACGCGACGTCCTTTAAAAATGCAGCAGCCCCACCCATTGCATTTTCCATTAAATTAAACGTAAACACGGTATCCGATTATTAGCCACTGTAGCTCAGCTTAATAATGACTGATCTGAATAGAGCCAAATTAAAAGGTAACATTAAATTGTTTTTCCATATTTGTGTATTCTTATCGACAATAATGTATCTTAAGGCGGAAACAATGTTCATATTTATCTACTTTACAAATTCATGAAAATAAATATTATTAGTATTGACATTATTACTGTTATAGTAATTGGGTTTTTCAGTGAAGTACTTTAAATTAGGAGAATATTCTTTGAAACCTCAAGGGGTGGTAATGCTACGTTTCCAAGATATAGGAAGTCAAAAACTCGTCTTGCCCATGAATGCCGAGTACTCGGCGTGTCTAAGCACATTCTTATTGGAAACATTGAAAGCTTCCAAATTCAATCATGATATCCTAAAGGTGATAGAATCCTTTCTAAACAAGAGATACATAATTGTGGCGTGCAATGGGGACTATGATGTTAGTCTTGGCGACCCCCAAGGGTGTATGTTTGGTTCTCTAGTGTTTCTCTGCTATATTAATCTCGTATCGATTTTTGCACATCATATTGCGGTTATTGCAGCAACTGACTATCATGATCTTTTGCTGAAAAGACAATAAGGGTCATTGACGAAATCAGTGTTTGGTGCTTTGAGAAAAAACCAGTTTCAAATAATTCTAAGACAGTAAAATACCAGTCGCTGAACAAAGATTTTACAACAGAGCTGATGAAGTGAAATATTTAGGATTTATCTGGGACAGTCTTCTAAACTGGTACAGCCAGGTAGATACTGTTTATAAAAAAACGTCAGCTGAAAAATAGCCTTGATAGAAGAGATATATTAACTGTCTATTATGCTATGGTTTAATCGCACGAGTTTTTATTAAAAAAAGAATTGTCTTGTAGCTTCTTTGCAGGATCTATTCTGTCAATAATATATGATTTAATTAAATGGCTTCTGGGACAGGAATCCTTGAATGCACCGGGTCAGTCACAGTGACTGAACATTTCCATTATATGTATATCAAAGCGCCCTAGCTGATAAGCGTCAGGTACCTGATATCCAGTGACGCTTTCTTTGCGGTCGACATGTCCCCTGGGATGACCCGAAGTGTTTGATGAAGGTACGGATGCGGCAGGATTCTTCCAAATCCATCTGTCAGAATGAAAAGCTTTGATGAGTCATGCTTTTTTCGGAGGAAGTCTTCCGTTTGTCTTTGGTCTTATTTATAACATTCTATTGAATATTTTCAAGTTGGAATGGATATGCGGCTTTAAGGAGATGAGATACTGGCACTGGATGTTGCTTTATTAACCGGGAGCTAAATGCATAGTGGGGGGGAACTGAATCGATCACCGGTAGCATCTATGGTGAAATCTGCATCATGTAGGGTCAACTGAGGCGTGGTACAGATAGATGCAGATATTTGTCAGATCAGTTCACAAGTGAAATATGGTTCCTAACCTAAAATCGAACAAACGTCTGTTATTTCCATTATTTTTCATGTGTTTTGCTTTTGTTTTTATTTATCTATTTTTGTAATGCTTTTGGTAGTTTCGAGATAGAGTACCTTGACGTGTTCTATGTCATGACAAATGATCCACAGAACAAATAAAGATTATTATTATTATACAGGGTGTTTCAGTTTATTGTTGCATAACTTTACGATTCGATAGAACTTTTAAAATTAATGCATAAAGTCTATATAAACATAGGTCGAAAAATGCGTGGCTTCCGAAATACAGGGTGTTTAAATTTACTTTCTAAAATAGTTTTTTTTAAATATTTCGAACAATATTTGATGTATAACAGTGAAAATTGGTATACAAGGGTTTTTTTGTACGACAAAACGAACCATGGGCATAGTTTTACTGTAGCCGCTAGAGAGCGCTCTCTACTGTACCTGTAGTGTATTAAAATGACCGAAAATTTTTTCTTAGCGCAATTTTTTGCTTTTTGATTAAAAAAACTGCTATTCTTCGCACTTTTCAACATAAAAAAGCTCTCTTGTGAATTTTCGTTATGGTTTTTGAGATATTCCGATTTTTAAGATTCGATGCATTTTTAATTATTTATGATAAAATAACGTTTAGAAGTCAGTATCTCGATAATTTTTAGAAGTAGGCTGTGCCTGCAAATATTTTTGAAATTGAAAGAAGAATAAGGTTAAACGTCAATTAGTTGACAGTTAAGTTTGTTGTCTGTTGAAACCTGAAACGTTTTTTTGCAACTGTGAATGCACGAAATTTAGTTTCTTTTACCTGTTTTTTTTGTAAGTTATATAAAAATGCCATTTTTATTCTCCAATCAAGAGAGGCGGATATTTATTTTGTGTATGGCTTTGTAAATGGAAACGCAGCAGAAGCAGCCAGAGAATACGCACGAAGATTTCCAAACAGACGACATCCAACTCGCTCAGTATTTGTAAGAGTGCATCGCCAAATAATTGAAAATGGTTTTGGAAATCCCCAAAGGGATCAAAACATACATAAATGTTCGTCAGCGCAGATTTACCCGTATGATTTTGCGTGAGTTTGATAGAGATCCGACCACAAGTGTTAAGAGAGTTTCTGGTGCCTTGGGAATTTCAGCAAGCCATGTTCACCGTGTCTTTAGAAATGACCATAGACGGAGAACGAAGAATCACATTTCGTCAGAGGATTCTTGATAGAACTGATAATAATAGGGAGTTTTTAAGTAACGTTTTATGAACCGATGAGTCATGCTTCACTAGACGTGGAGTGGTAAATTTTCATAATCAACATATTTGGTCGCATGAAAATCAGCATGCAGTTCGGGAAAGAAATTTTCAGCACGAATTTAGTGTGAACGTGTGGATTGGTATCTACCATAATCGACTATTTGGACCCTACCTTTTTCCTGCAAGGTTAAATGCTGCGACCTTCTTGGAATTTTTAAAGGCTGAACATGCAAATATGTGGGATGATGTTATGTTAGATTTAAGAAGATTGGCCTGGTTTCAGCTTGATGGTTGTCCAGCTCATTATTCGAGAATAGTTAGAAACTGGCTGGACGAAAATTATCCAGAAAGATGGATCGGCCGTGGAGGACCAGTCGCCTGGCCTCCACGATCCCCTGACCTAAATCCATTAGATTTCTTTGTGTGGGGATTTCTAAAAGAAAAAGTGTACCAGACTACCGTAACCACAAGAGATATGCTAATAGACAGAATCAGGAATGCATGTGATGAAATAAGGCCTTATTTGAATAGTGCTATACCACGTCGATCATTCGTAGGTGTGAATTGTGTATTGAACAATCGGGTTTACATTTCGAGCAACTACTTTAGATTTTGTATGTTTGTCTCCTAACTATCCAATAGCATTTTAGTTGTAAATAATTAATTTAATTTGTTAAAAATAATATTGGAAAATTAAACAAATTAATATTCTGTTTTTTTGTGTTTATTTGGAGTTAGGAATTATTGCGGTGTTTAAAAACACAATCTAAACGATCATCTTAATTACTTGTAATGCCCAAATCGAAAATGTAAAAAAAAATATTATTTTCCCATAAATAATTAAAAATGCATCGAACCTTAAAAATCGAAATACCTCAAAAACGGCTAACTATAACGAAAACTGACAAGAGAGCTTTTTTATGCAGAAAAGTGCGAAGAATCAGCTTTTTTATTCAAAAAGCAAAAAATTGCACTAGGAAAACACTATAGGTACAGTAGAGAGCGCCCTCTAGCGGCTACAGTAAAACTATGCCCATAGTTCATTTTGTAGTACCAAGAAACCCTTGTATACAAATTTTCACTGTTATACATCAAATATTGTTCGAAATATTTAAAAAAAACTATTTTAAAAATTTAAACACCCTGTATTTCGGAAGCTACGCATTTTTCGACCCGTTTATATAGACTTTATGCATTAGTTTTAAAAGTTCTATCGAATCTTAAAGTTATGCAATAATAAACTGAAACACCCTGTATATTAATTTCAGTCCGACTTCCGGCACTTGGCGCTTTTATCGCGTACCCACTTAATTTCGATTACCATCATGCAATTACCCATTTCCCTCGGTTTGTCTGTCGGTCTGCCTATTCGCTAGTCTTTGGCCTTGGGGTCCTAACTTTTTTGGATGTTATATAACATTTGCGTCACGAAAAATCATGTCACTCGATTTTGTCGGTCTATCGCTCTATCGCTCTGTCAGTCTGCTAATCATAACTTGGAAGTCTCTTCGATTTTGACGAAGCTTTCGAACAAGGTTGCTAGTATGTCGAGGACTAAAAGGCCTTGTAGTTTTTGGAAATGGGTCTAGTGGCGGCACAGTTAAGAGCGAATAATAATAAAAAAAAAATATTAAATTCGCTCTAACTTCGTTTATTGACGTTCCGTAGGATCTTGATCATTTTCGAATTTTTCTTGAGGTGTGTAATATTGCAATGTGGGGGTCATAGGAGGTATTTGCCCTTAAGACTCAATAATGATAATTTTTTGTTATATGGGACTATTGTGGGTTAATCGTTGCCGCTGTATCTCTAGCGGAAACCCACGCGACGAATTTTTTACCTGAACATCTGAGAGAGGTCGTTAACGACGTGCGACGACTCATAAAGCTTACTGAATATAAATAATGAGATACGGTAACAACATTACGCCTGTCGTTATTCAGGTGTGGAATAAGGAATAGAGGTTCGCCCGTCTTCTGCTATTATTATATATTTCAAAGAATGAGGAACGCATTATATCATCTATGTTCAGAATATTTTTCTCAAGCAAACTCACAATACCGCATGCCGTTTACAGAGTGAGGCTCCTTATTGAAGTCAAACAACAATTACCAGGGCAAGTTGTCCTCGGTTACTAAAAAGAATAAAATTACACAAATTTTGTTCAATTATATGCATTCTATACAGCCATGGCCAATGGTAAAGATTAGTAAAGATACCAGACCGTACAGAATGTGACTCGTATAGTGTTCAAGATGCATATTCAAAGTCCATTTGTCTAGAACTAAAGGGTGTTTCAATAAGGACGGAATATTTCAGTGTTCTAACGGGTGATTTTTTAAGAGGTATAAGATTTGATTTAAAAAAAACACAAAAAACGATTAAATCATTATTTGAGTCGATAGAACGGTCGATATAATTTAATGTTTAAAGATTATTTCATGTAAATGTTGGCCGCTGCTCCGCTTTAGATGGCCCATGCGCAAGGTCCAATTTTGGCACACTCTCTCCAACATATCGGCCGGTATCTCACGAATAAATGCTTCAATATTGGCTTCCAGTGCGTCAATCGTTGCTGGTTTATGCCTGTAGACATTAGCCTTAACATGGCCCCACAAGAAATAGTCCAACGGCGTTAAATCACACGATCTAGGCTGCCAATTGACGGGCCCCAAACATGAGATAAACTGTTCACCGAACTCGCCTCTCAATAGGGCCATTGTTTCGTGTACGGTGTGGCATGTGGCACCGTTTTGTTGAAATCACATGTCAGCCAAGTCCAGCTCTTCCATTTTGGGCAAAAAAAAGTTTGTTATCATCGCACGGTAGCGCTCGCCATTCACAGTTACGTTCCGGCCATTGTCGTATTTGAAGAAGTACGGCCCGATGATGCCACCGGCCCATAATCCACACCAAACAGTGATTTTTTCGGGATGCATTGGTAGCTCTTGCAATGCTTCTGGCTGGTCTTCACTCCAGATGCGGCAATTTTGCTTGTTAACGTACCCATTCAACCAGAAATGAGCTCCGTCGCTGAACACAATTTTTCGATAAAAATGTGGATCTTCCTCCAACTTTGCCAGCGCCCATTCACCAAATTGGAAACGTTGTGGGACGTCGTGTGGCTTCAATTCTTGCACCAGCTGTCAAAAACAGTGTTGCTAAAAAGATACTAGCAAAAAAATCAC